>JADLZK010003659.1:0-71040 GCA_015847255.1 Hyparrhenia diplandra
AGGTAGTATAAATAGTTAACAGCACTGTACATCTTGATTAAAGATAATTCATAATCCACTCCATTTTCAACTAACATTCTCTATTAGTTAAAACAGTGACGACCTGTGTTCGAGTAGTGTCGCTTGTAACTTGTATCATTATAACCTACTACTGGCAGCGTCTGGTCATCATAGTCAGCAAACCAAGAAACATATGATTTTTGTTTCGTGGCACTAAACCCTATCTCACCGGAAAGCATGCGCTTCTTTTCTGGGAGTTGGAACTAGGACTATCGTCTGAAACATACCACACCGCGCTTTAAAATGCGGCTCTCATTGCACCCTGTGCTGCATACACGCTTCATCTCTGCTGGCCTTTCCGCTTCCACGGAAGTACATTAGCCACACTTGCTGCGCGTGAGAAGGTCCCAGCAAAAGGGCTCCAGGATATGCGCATCGCGCTGCGACCGAACTCAGGGTATCGTTGCACTGAGTTGGTTCAGGCAAAGTGCAGAACGGTTGATCATAGAAACTGACCTGGATGACCCAGATGCTGAGCAGCTGATTACAGACAAGAACAGCCCCAAAACCAACAAAAGTGATAGAATATCTGCAGAACAACCATACGAACTGTTCAGTTACTAAACAAACCAAGAGAGTATATTTAAACTTCATACTTGGATAGTAGATGAAGATATTTATCAAAAATTTCAAAGCTATATTTTTCGTTTTAGCAAACAAAAAGGTGCTCAGCTTACCCACAACCATTTCACGCTACATTGAGATCTATTGCTGGCGAAATTCCCTGCAAAAGTAATCAGCAGAGGTTGGTTAAATGCCAAGGATCCATCAAGCGCTACAGGATGTCTCAGTTATGTATTGCCCCTCAAACATCTCCCCGTGGCGGAAAAATCTTGGGGATGTCATTATTACGGATTTTGAATCTGTGATAAGAAACATTTCGTGTTTTTTATCTTAGTCAGTGATGGGGTTTGTTCCGGCAGGAAATGTAGCAGTGGAGTATATAAGTAAATTATTTTTAACATCATCTAGTTACTTTACAGGCACATTGACATGTGCAGAATAAACCCCATCACATCATAGTAAAAACCATATTTGATCGAGCACAAGTTTACAGAAGCCAAAAGCTTTTAGGCAAAGGAAAGCAAGAAACTTACTGCCAGTGATTTTCCTCAAATACAACAGGAGGAGCCACAGCAGAAAATACGCAGAAAAGAATGTGGAACTGTAAGTTTCACGAGGTTCAAGCATTAATGAGTGATTAAATTAACTAATGAACATAATAATAATGATAATAAAAACAAAAATCATAATGCATGCGATGCGTAAGAAACTTGATATACTTACCAAGTAAAGCAAGAAGAACAATCCAAACTTCAATGCGCTTATCAGTCCTACAAAACAAGTTGAGAGCAAACATTACTTATCCATGCATACAAAGATGGCAGAGGCACAAAATAATGCGATGAGAATTCAAAATAAATTACCTCATTTGCATTATACGAAGGGCGATACCACAAAAATATATGCACCAGGAACACCAGATAATATAGTAGATTATAAGCCAATAACCAGATCTTAACACAGAAAACAGTTAATGCAATTTTAAAAGCGAGGATGAGATAATTTGATAGAACTACAAATAGCACCAAAAGGACTCAGTATACCTTCCCCTTAGTCAAGCTATACCGTAACTGCTATGACATTCCAGAAGAGGCAGCAAACCAATCTATTCAATGCCAAAATAAAACTGTTGAAATAAAATACTTCGATAAATCATATACCAAATTAATAAAATATAAATTTGTCCAATCCTTCGAATACAGTACTACAAAATATGCTTAATTTCTCAATGCAATATATAGCTTAGTATAACTTCAAAATGGAATACAACTTTTTCAGTACCATTAATATCTTGTTAAAAAGCTCCTCCTATGTTTAGAAATCAAAATTAACATGTTTGAAGAATGCAGAACATAGTCATTAGTGTCAGGAATAAATTCAAAATACATGCATATCAATATAATAGTACTTGTATTCTGGCTAAAAAGATGAAAATATATCAATTGAAGTATCAGTTTTCCAGAACTTAAAATATAACGACCATTACAGGAATGCAGGACCTATTGATTTAAAGGGTTGGAATATAGATCATTTGCATATCTTACAGAGGAACACAACCTAATGGGAAGATAATACCACCAATGGAAAATCCGAAATGTAAACTTAAAGAACACCACCAATATATGGGGGGAAGGCAAGTCACCATTAAATAAAGGATAATATTGAATATTATTCATCAGAGTTAAGTGTTCATGATGTTGAGAATCAGAAGAAACATATGCAGAAAGCGATGCAAAAAGCAACATATTTGCATTCTTTGAAGGGTGACTCTAGGTATCATTGGTGATATCATGATGGATGAGTGGCAGAAAAGAGGAGGCCAATTTTACTCCTCAATGACAATGCCAGCTGCCAAATAAAATAAGGGAAATGTAAGCTTTAGCAACTTGTGAAACAAAATGAATTTTATCATAAAAAACATGAACCATAATAAGTTTCATGCCAGTGCCTTGTTCAGTGAAAAAGAGAATGAATGTTATGAAAGCCTTCCAAACTTTCTGATGTTCACTATCATACCATTAAGATAATTATATGTAGTTTCACTTATCAGAGTACCCTTTTCCTTAAGGACAACAATTAGACCCTGGTTAGGGGCGGCAACTACTGCTTATACGTTAACGAAACAGTAGCTGAGCCTCCAGTAGACATGTTTTACAAGATTTGAGACTAGATAGATAGTCATTTCAGCTAACATGTGATCTTTCAGATCATCAAATTTATTATGCCATACTCCAACATGCCAACATTAGGTAAAATCATATCCCACATTAGACAAAGATAATGTGAATATACAGCTCTTCTACTGAGTCAACAATAAACGAAAAGAAGCATTTTACTTCTTGCTGCAGCCTCCTCTCTCCGTTTTAGTTTCCTAATCATATATAACAGATATGACAGAGTCAGAAACTGGCAATAATCAGAGGTTCCTCCAAATATATCAGAGTACAGCAGAATACAATTTGCAGCAAAGCAAAGTAGAGTACGGTGATTTAACCAGTGCATTATAATTCAAATTTAAGCCCAGTAAGCAAGAATTCATGCTTGGATTGAGAATTAAACTGATCATCTCAACAACAACAAAACCAGTATCTCAGGCTTTAAAAGATCCGTGACTATGTCATTTTTAATCAAAACTGAAAGAGATATAGTAGATGCATGTGTCATGTGCAGCTACCTTTTCCCTCTTGTTCAATTCTGCTTCCCCTTGCTTGCAGGCTCCTTCTCCCTTTTCTTCAGGTCCTGGATATCCGCTAGCACATGTTATTGCTAGTGCTAAAGAGAATTTTCTAGTAAGCGTGTTCATTACAGCCGCATTTTTGCATGTTAGAAGGCAATGCACATTCTATACAAACCTTTGCCGAGTCAAGGGGTATGTCCACTGTAGCACTGAAGTCTGCTGGTTCAGGGAGGAAGCGGTGAAAGGCGTGAATTGGATGCAGGAGGCAATGTTTCTGGGGTTCTACATTTCAGCAGAAATCACACACAGCATTGAGCAGTGCACGAGCGTAAGAACGTAACTTATGTGCCCATACCCACGGAGGCACTGATAAGAACACAACAACTCACAGGCATGTAGAAACGCGCCACCGCCGAAGTTGGACTGCCCACCAGCCTTGCCGCGCCTTTGTTTCCCCACCAAAGGAAACCCACCAATAAAAACTTCAACCGCAGACACGCACAAGAGGTTCAAGCACCATTGCATCATCAGACAGAATATCACTAGCAGCGTCGGTGATACTGCAAAGGGGGATATGCATTTGTCTTTCCATCGCCGGGACGTGGTCAGATCTGCGCCCCGTCCAGATCCAAACAGGAGAAGTAGCGCGAATACCCCCACTGATTCTCGGAAGAAAATCGATGCCCGAGATAAGGGAAACTAGATCTCGCGCCATAGGGTGGGGGATTGGGCGCGCGTACCGAGAAAGGGTTCACGTCCTCTCGTCGAAGGTTGGCGTCGTAGCGCCCCGCCACGCTGCGCCGCCCCCTTTGCTTGCTTGCGCCCGGCAATGGCGATGGAGATTGGGAGTAGTGAGGCGGCGTCGAGGAGTCCTGCCGAACAGAACAGAGAACCCGGCCCCCGCACGACCACACCGACACAGACTAGAGATGGGGCGGGCGGGCGGGCGATGGCGACTCGTCTCTTTGCCGTCTTGGCGAAGGAGAGGCGGGTGAACGTGCACACGCGGAAACCACCTGTCCGGCCACTAATTTTGTTAGACTCCACATGAGTAGATCTCATCACTAGTGAATATATAATATGATATGCTTTAGTACTAAAGAGTTCTACACACAGTGAATATATAGTGATGGAAATAATTCGTAGACTCTGCAACTTCTATAATTATTTTGTTGAACTAAGAGAGTATACCATATTATATATTCAGCATGTAGATCTGACTCTATGTGGAGTCCAATAAAAGCTTGGATATTTTATAATCTCGTGATTTACTATGATGTTCTAAAGATTCACCTAAATAAAATAGAGAAAGACTAAAACCTTCTCGTAGCACACTTTGTACTAAAAGCATATCATATTATATATTCACCGTGTAGATCTACTCATGTGAAGTCCAACAAAAACTAGATTTTTGATTTTATGATTTTTCTGCTGATTTACTATGATTTTTCAAAGATTCAATCTGATTTAAAAAGAAAAGAAAAGACAAAAGTGTATTGGTACTGTAGCAAACCCACGGTTGCACAACGCAGCAAAACACGCCTTCAAAACGCGCCGAGGGAGGTAAAATGCGTGGTTTTGGAAAAGCTGAGGGAGGTGATTTTGCGTCCCGCTTAGAGACGAGTAGGAGGAAAAGTGAATTTCTCACGTGATAGCTGAGGTACGTGGACTTTCCATTGTTTATATAGGAAAAGTTAGGGTCCACACGGTTCGAGGATAATGAGGAGGTCTAACAAATATTTTCTATTGTCATCTAGATCTATATATATATTTTGCTGTCAGCACGTACGCAGAGTCAGCTCTCGCAGGCAGCTCGTCAGTGGACCAAAGGTATACTCAATAGAGAGAAAGAACCAAGGTACTATATTATTGGTGAAAATACGAGAGTACAGTATGCGTGTATTCAGTTTGGCCCAACGAGACGGTTACTGGCAATGTGCTCACGATCTGAACATCGAGGAGAAATTGCTCGCGATGAGGTTGACGTCTTACAAGCACCTTCTTCTCTCTCTCTGTACAAAGATCAAAGCACTTTTATTTGAGAATCAGAAGGATTAGTTTACTGGGTCGTGAAGAGGAGATTTAGTTCTACTGGTGTTCTGGGTGCTCAGGATTATTAGGCCGGCAGAAAGGAGGTCGGAGACGCGGTGACAAAATAAGCCAGGCCCAACTTGTGCGTGACGGCATCGATGGGATTCGTATTAACGTGGCCGCGAGCGGCAGCGATCCCAGACCACGACCATTTGCCGCAAAACCACCGAACCGGATCCAGATCCGACCCATGGCGGGCGGCGGCGGGTGCGAACGTGACATCTCTCCCCGACGAGCTTCCCGCAATGGCATGAACCAGGCTCACCGGTACCAGTACCTCTTGGCGACCGCTACGGCGGGCGGGAACCCCATCGTGCTCGTCGCCGACGTAAAGTTCCCGCCCGGGAGCAGTCGAAGCACACCAGGATGTGGAAGCCGCGGCCACAGGTGGTGATAGAGAAACGAGACGATCCTTGGGTTCGGGACGATGGCCTGGCCAAGCTGGTCGAAAGGAAGGAGGCCCGGGGGAAGTGGCAACATATCCCCTAATCCTATTGTGCTTTGGTGAGGAGGAGCGGCACGGTGCTCCCTTGGGATTAATAATGGCTACTCTATCTACTGTTTGTTGTGGCTGGATCTCCACTCCAAGAAGATCGTCAGGTGCTTCTCGAAAAGTGGGATGCAAGATTTACATCCCTACGAGGTGGACCTGTCGTCTTGATTTTAACCTTCAGCAATGCAATTACCCCCTTTGATTCATTCGGCGATGTCTGCCTGTTTTTCAATTCAAATGTCTCAACTGCTTGTATTGGGGAAACACTTTGGCCCAGGTTACTAGTATTCAATTGTTTGCTATCTTCATTCGACTCTGCTTGAACAGTCACAGAAAATTATTCACTTGATAAGTTTTGCAAAGATATATACAAAAAACTGACCGCTTGGTATAAGTTTAGTTTTTCAAGTCTGAAATAAAAAACAATGCACCTGCGTTAGCAGCAAATGAATGATTGTATTCTGGTACACAAAGTATTAAATACTGGATTCGCCCTTGACTTCGATTCTCGACAGGTGACTGAAAATATGGAAAGCCAATACACAATGCGCCTACTTTGGAAGCAAAATGAATGAATGGAAATACAGAATAGTAATAATAATAACATTTGTATTCCTGTCAACTACGGATAAATACAGTACCAAACAACACATGTTAAAGACAAAAATACCAACAGATGAATTAAAGTGTCATGTCAACATTACAGAAACTTGAGGACAATATGAATTTGCCAACGCAATTCTTCAACAATCGGTCAGATAACACTATACCTCTCACGGCTCCACTTTGTTGACGCACAAAAATGAGGCTTGCCGCAAATAATCTACTATTGCCATATAATAACAGGTTTCAAGTACAATGTCTGAATAATGTGTACATATCACCGACACTACTCACTGTACATAATGGAAGCATCATCCCTGTCAAAGCACGGATAAATAGCTCAAAAGTACAAGTCACTAGAAACATGGTGTGCGCAGCAGTCAAACTACTTCCCTTTGCGTCGTCCAAAAACATGTGGCCTAGGGATTTGCCGTTCCTAGGACCAAGCTCTTAGTAATTTCTAGGGAGTAGCTGTTGCACCATACATGGTGTGCCTTTATGATGTCAAGCACCCTACCAGTGCTCCATGTTTGCACAAAAAATGCTGATGGCTTAAATATATTCCAACAAGATATATGCAGAGGAAATAATACTGCCATACTTCAGGGCATGAGTGGAGTGTTGTTTGCTAAAGAGATCACCAAGGGCTCCACCTAACATCCATCTGAAGCTTTATAATAACCACAAATTAATGCTCTGGCTTTATCACATATTTCATTCATTTGAGAAAGTACATACCTGATCACAACAGATAAGTTTGGTAATTAATGGATAGAACTCTTTAAGGTGCCTTTGAAGATCTGAGCATCCATGATGCAATTCCTTTCAAAACCTGAAAATGCAAACAAAATTTCATGTCAGAGCATAAACAGATTATCCTAAAATATGGATGAGATTTTTTTTTTTTTTTTTGACAGAGGATGAGAATTTCAAAAGAACTAACCAATAGCTTCCAGGATCAGATATATATACCTTGACAATAACAGGCGCTCTCAAGTCTAATACACGCATGTATGTGTCTGCACTGGCAGCCTCCCCTGTGCTAGGGCTGGAGATCAGATGCCTCTTTCAAAATCTGTCCGCAAAAGAAACCAGCTTCCCTTCTGCTGGGGTACTTGATCTTTTTCCTGGTCACCGGATTCCACATTTAAAACCATTTGTTTCCTCGGTGGAGTCCTTTTCGTCCTTGCTCCACTGTTGATTTATGGAGGATATCCAAAATAAATTGTTCCAGCTAGTTCTTGCCGGAGAAGATTCAGTGAGGGTCTACACAAATTAAAAAAAAGTTAATATAGCCTTTTAGTCCTGCTAGTTGGGGTAGGATTTCTAGATCAACAAAGCAAAAATCATTTGGTCTTCAGTGGGTCTTACCTTTCTGGAGGTATATGGTGCATCCTTGTCCTAAGATTTGAAGGTGAATTATACGGAAGAAGCAAACTCTAGGAGTGAGAGCAAGATATCCATTATTGCTATCTGTTGTGTAGTTTTAGCCTGCCCAGTACCTCTTCTGAAATGTTTCTTAGATAGTTAGTCATAGTATATCAACCCCAAGTAGGGCTGGCTAATATATTAGGGTGATGAATTCCCTTATTTGCTACTAGAATTCTGCATCCTCAATTGTATCACAGACAAGGTGTAAGTTCAGACCAACATTGTCAGAGACAATGGATGGACTCAGATCGACATGTATATAAAGTGGAAACTGCTTACCTGTATGCCGTCAATTGCCCCAAGTAGAAGTAACTGTGTGATACATTTGCTCCTGACAGTTTCCCCATCATAGGGCTCTCTTCCTCTTCAGCTTTGTCAGCCTCATCATCACCAGGGGCCCTAGATCAACAAGCACAAAGGCAAAGGAGAAATGTCAGGACTCCCATACTAGACATACTAAGAAATGTGCATAGCTAGCTTTTGGATGCCAGATGAGCTACCAAATACGAGGGGTTAGAACAGCTAAACAAAGCTCATATAGGCTGAACACTGAGCCTTCAACAACGACCAAATTTTTTGGAAGAGTGGAATAGCAGAGTTAAGTAAAACTAACTCAAAAAAAACTTATTGAAAAAATAATACATTGAAAGTACCACGAGACCCATACAATTGGCAACAAAAACAATAGAGAGAAGCATAATATAAGTTCATTAACCATACATGGTACCATAATAATTATGAGTCCATGTAATACATCTTGTTCACATACCAAAATGGACTCGGGTGTCAGCGAGTTAACATACAAACTATTACAAAATAACCAGCATCCTTTGTGGATGGATCAACACAAAATTTGAGAAAAGACCAAATAAAGCAATTGATTTTTTATTCTTTTCTAGGAATGCATGGTCAAATACTTATTAATGTGTAGAATTGTAGATAAACCAAGCTACAAAAGCAACTACTCCCTCCGTTCCAAACTCTCCAAATCATTTTGTTTTGGCTTTTCTAAGCACAAAGCTTTTGCTATGCATCTATATTCTATATAAAATATATATATATATATATATATACCTAGGCGACTTATAATTTGGAATAGAGGGAGTACTAGACTACTAATGCACAAACCATAGTACCTATGATCAACATGTGCTGGAGGAAAGAGCATACATATACCTTCACAGGTGAGGGTGGAGCAATATCATCTGTTCGACCTTTTGATTTGGATGTAAGACTTCTGACAAGAAGATTATCCATCATATTGCCCATAATTCTTTGTCCAAAGCTTTTGGCCACGTGGGGAAAGGGAAGCAGCAGGTTGTGTTCTCCCTGATGGTGACGGTAAACCTAAATGAATACATAAATTGCGTAAAACTTCATGTTCCAATCTGTATCGAATTTACTAAATTAGTGCATCAAAACAGAGATATGAACACCTCAAATTATGATACCTTCTGAATTCTCCAGGCTAGTTTGTGGACCTGCCTCTGCATGACTATGTTCACCATTATTACTAATGGAGGGTTCCCCTGGCTGCCATGGTAACTATTACCATGTGTATTGCTTTCTTCTCTTGAAAGTAACTGCTGGTTGGTTGATTTCTGAAATCCTAATGAATTGAGCAGTTCAAGAGGCTGAGTTGTGTAGGATGCATCCCTGACAAGTGATATCAACAATAACGAATAAATAAATGAATAATGAGAAGTAAAAAAAACCTTTGGCAGGAACAAAATTTCATAAAATACCTAATACTCTTTAGTAATGTTTCCCAATCACCATCACTGAATTGGTGACCAACTTCAATCAGATGAACTAAAGCGCCAAGAGCAATTGAAACGCACAGTTTGGTCTGTTTTTTGGCACATTCAAGCAGCAAACTGAGAGAAGAGGTGGGAAGCATAAAGGATACCTCCTGTGTAAGTTCCACAATCAGATGATGACCAACCAAACAAATTTGAGTGTCATGTCTATGGAATGTAAGGGATGACCAGTTTCATCACACTGATATTCTGAAGTATGCAAAGGATGTTCGTGAAGCAACTAAAAAAGGAAGAACACACCTTATAGAATGTATTGAAAAGGTTGCAGATTAACTGCAGTGAATGAATGCTAGTATCACGAAGCCAATCATCCCCAGAAGGAGAAAGACCATCCCTTCCAGCATGCCTTACATGATCAAAAATTGAAATAGTATAACGATGAAAAAAATACTCTCCCAGAAGGAGAAGAGAACTTATGTCTCTTTTCATTCCAACAAATCAAACAACACTTCCAGTGCACAGTGTCTGACTTCTGGTCTGGGTCAAAGTCAAATCAGACAAACCAGCCAGCAGGAAACCAGTAGTGCTCAGTCACATCAAAATTGGCCTCTGGAATAACATCAATAGGTTTAACAGCACCGCCTGGGAATGAATCCCTGTATGATAGAGATAAATGAGAGACACACATAAAAGTCATCCCCATTCTCATGAACATGTAGGTGAACTGGTGAAGGTTACAGATAATCCAAACCTCTGCCAATCGATCTTCACATATATACGCAGAGAGAAGCAATAGCCTTCAAACTAATCCAGTGCACTTGTTATTTGCAAAACCAATAAGACAGTTGACACAATCCATAAAGCAATCGCCAACAACTTGGTCAAAATGTTCCAAGATAACTGTAAGAGATCATTTAATTCCACGAAGTCAGCCAATAAAATTTCAACATAGGTAGGATATAAGCTGGATAAAGCACTTTACAAAAGCCAGCTATATAAATTCCTTAGTTACCTTGTTCTACATTTTCAAAAGCACTCTCAACAATTGATTCATCTTCATCATCAGCGCTGCAGTAAATATCATAAATACGCCAACGCCAACCTGACTTTATGCTACCAACTTTTGACTTGATCAACTACATGAACATCCAGCGAAGTTTTTATATGTAGCATCATTTGGTAAGAAACACCAGATCATTACATTCATAGGTGTGTCAAAATTCATGCATAAGGACATACCTGAACAATGCAATCAACAATTAAACCTCGGATTTTTGAGTTGTGGCTATTTCTCATTAAAATGACAAAAGGGCTTCAGTATGTCACTCTGAAAATGAAGTTGTTTTAATTCAGCACGCTCCAAAGTACTTCATACCAAGCTGTCTTAGCGAATCAATGGCATACATTGCAACTTTTCTCCTCATGGTGGCTTCCAGCAGCAATAAAATGTTGGGCCAACACAGACCATATTCTAGCCCACACCTACATTTGGCATGTATAAATGGTGAGTTTTTGTGGGCAATGGTAGATTGCATGTTTATACCAACTTTTTTATCGCTTCACACAATTATTGTTGTCTAGGAAAAAATGGTGTAAAATGGATGGCACAGAGAACAAGAAACAGAGCATACCAAATGAAACGAGCCATGTTATAATAGCTTATCTCTACAAGCTTCTGCAAGCTAAAGACACGAGCAGGTGTTTGTTTTAGCTCTTCAGCAGAAACGCCACAAAGGGCGGTGAAGAATTCAACAATTGAATCACTTGGCAGTTTTTTTACACTGTTTACAAAGATTTGTTCAGCAGGCTTCCCAGCCAACTCTTTCAACGATTGGACAACAGAATCCCTCGATATTTGATTTGATCCCATCATTACAGTTGAAGAAATTGAAGGATTTGAAGTGATATACTCGAAGTCTCGAGACACATTCTAAAAACAGCATTCCAAGTATCTTGTAAAGCATCCATGTCAGTGTCAGCTAAACCAAGAAGAGTCCTCAGTGCCTCGACATTTTTACTACGCATCTCTTTGGGAGCATGCAAAAATGTAAACCTGCAAAATGGTTATGAAAGAAAAGGATAGCATTACATTCATATTGCTATATGAAAAAGTAAATGCAGTTGTATTATATGAAGAAAGTACAAAGGATAAACCTACCTCACTAAGGGCGTCAAGAAAGCATATCGCATGGTGTCCATCCGAGAACACGAGTAAGATGGATACCAGCACGAAACCCTTCCATGCATGATACAACCCTAGGCTTACTGTCACCTTCCTCCATTGTCACAGAAAATGTTGCAAGCAAAAGGCCATCCTACAGCTTCAAGCATTGGTCTAACAAGCTCAACCTGCTGTGCGTAAAAACACCTTTCTTCTGTCCCTGGTTCTTGAAAAGTGCCTGGGTTTGTTTGATAATCTTTTCACTCTCTGCCTTTGTATCACTAGCTGACTTCAGTCTTGGAAAGGGCTAAATTGAGGATATTGACAAGACGGCCTCTTTCTTCAGTCTTGGTTTTTGAAGTATCATGAGACTCATCTTTCATCTTTATCTCTTCCTTGACAATGGAATCATAAATTTCTTCCAAGAGCTCCTTTGGGGCACATTCTTCTGCATCACTTGCGGTGTTCATACGAACAAAATCTGATTTTTGACATCTTAGGCCATACCATTGGATTATGTGCATCAGTATTCAACATTATAACAGCATAAGCAAGAACATAAGCAGTATCTGCATTTTTTGAAAAGCTCAGGATTATCAGCACAGTACCTGCAAATAATCATATCAGAATCTGAGGGTTACTGCAGGAAAATCTTAAAGAAAAATGTGTGAGTTCTATAAATACATATACACCTACCGCTCAGCAAACTTTTCCATTATGCGATCTATCTTCTGCGCTTCACCAGGAAGGCGAAATCCTTTGAGGAACTCACGAATTGCTGCATCAAACTTCAACCCTGAAAAACTTCATGGAGTCAACATAGGGCATGCATCACAGCAAGAGGGAACTCCTCATGCTGTCCCAAAGTATTCACCAATCATAACCTGCATATAGCTAACAAAAAAGTTAGATGTATGTACACCTTTTGACAAATAACATTAAATGATATTCATTCCAAATTACAAGATGTTTTGGCTTTTCTAGATATATTGATTTAGCTATGTATCTAGAGCAATTGTATACATAAAATAATCTTAGGTACATAACAAAAACAATGTGTCTAGAAAAGTCAAAACGCCTTATAATTTGGAATGGAGGAAGTGGGGTTATATTGCCACAGCAAGACGCTAAGGAAATCTCGAAATCACCTTATCCAAGCTGGGATTGCTCTTCAGAAACTGAGCTACAGATGACGCCTTTTATTTTCTATCAATTTATTTGACAATAAATACTCAATCCCTTTAGTTGGTTTTACGATTAAACTGCAAAAGATTTTGGTGAAGGTGTCAGTTACCAACTATAACATTCAAGAAAAATGTGATATTTCAGTTCCAAAGTGGTTATGAAACTGCAGGCATTCCCCTCCGAGACTGCAGCCTCCATTGTTGACTTATGAGCTTTGGCTCTTTCAAACTGATTCCGACCATCCTCTTGGCTCTTCATCTCATCAGTTGTCAAGCTCCTTGAAGCATCCTCTTCATGAGATTCAACAATGCTCCCTTGCTTTGAGGAATCTCTTGAGTTGCTCCCAATCAGCCAATGACTTCAGAATACTAACCAAGCACTGCAATAAAAAAAATTCATGTCAAACTAACAAGAAACAAGAAATTATAAAGGAGGCCCGAGTAACCTGAATCATAGTAACCTGAAGAGACGAGCCTTTTACAGAAACTGTTTGGGATGACGCAATCGAGTTAGTATCAGCAATTTGGGATCCTTTGTGCTATTCTTGAGAGTGCACCAACCTGGTAGGGAGATATATTATTAATTAGATTTTTTACAAGCCAAAGAAAAGAAAGACACGTTTTATGAGAAATCCAGAAGTTATGTTTTGTGGACATTTGGGAAAAAAACAGGCGATTACCATATCGTTCAAAAAGATTTGGTCCCTCGAGATCCACAGTCATAGTTCACAAACACATCTGCAAGCATTTGGGGATCTTTGCAAACTTTCTCCAACATCCTGATTTGAAATCAGTCAAATAACATCAAAAAAATGTATGAAATATCTCCCAAATGCACACAGCTGGGATTCCATAAAAGGAAAAGAAAAATCACCCTAAGAACACTAGCCTTCTGGCTGGGGGACTATCAGAGCTATCCAAAGAACCTTAGAACTATCAGAGGAAAAGAAGACACCAATTTCCCCTGCAGCAATATTTGAAAAAAAAAAAATCAAAATGTAATGGCACCAAAAGCAACACACAACACAATAAACAATATTTCCATACATGAGACCTCTTAATAATTTTACCTTCAGACTCTCTCTAAAACCGAGCAACAAAACTGAAAATATACCACAAGCATACTGTAATAAAAAAGAAGAAATGTCAACTTAGCATTTATACACCCACTTTTATTACAGAAAATGATGAGTACTGACACACCAAATGCGATCAAAAATAAAAAACTGAATGAAATTCAATTTTACCTGAAAAAACAACTGGAGATGGAGACACAGATGCTTTCGTAGAAGAGCGTATGAAAGATATACTTTTGACCTAATCAATGAAGTGAAAATTTTTGTGAACGATTGCTTTTGACTCCCTCTAGCTTAATCCCTGAAGAGAATGGCTCCAAGATGACATCATAACAAACAAAAAATAAAACATTAGCAGCCCCAAAAAGTAAGCTAACCTGTAGCAGTTCAAGTGACAGCAGCCACTTGTCTTGGTAGCAACCTCATCGCTTTCTTCTTTTCATGCTCATCTAAAAGGATGACAAAATGCAGGAAGGATATAATTGTTGCTTTCTTACAGCTCACAAAAATTATATTACTCCAAGCAACCAACCCTTGCAGAGAGTTCTAAAGAGCAACAGTGCATCACGCTGTATTATATTCACAGTGTCCAGGTCAATTCCTTGAGAAACAGAAGGATGGGGAGGTAGTAAGTTACTGCCACATCTGAGTCTTAGACATGCAAAAAAAAAAAAGATACTAAGCACAAATTAAAACAAGCTTTAGCTAAACAAGTGACACTTTCTTCCCATCTTCAAGTTCAACAGCCTTATCTAGAACAGCTTCCAACCCCTGTAAAAGAACTCTTGGAATTAAATGGAACCAATGCAATGCATATATTGACGCGTTTGGAAGTTCAACATAGCAACAAAGAAACCAGGTTTCAGTACCTTAATATCTGCTCCGCACCTGCAAGATTCTGAAGCTCTTCAACAGATGTTGGAGGAGCTTCAGAAGCCGGTCATGGACAATGCATCCCCAGAGTAACTTTTTTCCTCATCTTGGCATATCGTAGTAGATATTTCTCCATTTTCTGATTCGCGCTTTGTGATAGATGAAGGCTTATCTTTAACTACAGAGCTTGTAGGTGATACAGAAACCTGGAACAAGAAAGCAAAATACCAGCAAACTTCAACTAATAATTTTCCCACAAGAGAAGATAAGATCTGGCGAAAATTCTTTACCGCTCAGATTCCATTCTCTAAATACAATGCTGATCATCTGGGTTAACATAGCCTTTGAGGTAGCCTGGTTCACTGGGCTCTTGCTAAGAAAAATACAAATGAACAAATTATCAAAACATGGTGCAAAAGGGCAACAAGGCAAGCATACCAAGTAACAAGAAGATAGCTTATATAACAGATACCTATTAAGAGCAATATTATAGCATACTCTAATGACCCCAAGCAATGGCTCTCCATGAACTGCATTCAAAAAAAACAGAATCAAATGTAAAAAGATGTATTGAGGTTTGCAGCTTACATTTGTACTTTGTAGCAGTAAAAATATAAAGAATAAGAATTTATTAGCAACTTGCAATTTATTTTTTTTATATGATTGTTATAAACTTGCACATACAGAAAAAAAGTATGAAAATAAACATTGTCCAAACTAATACATGCATGTTGCAGTGTTATGTGTAATCTTAACTAACTAATGCATGATGTCATTAGTGTATATGCTCATATATTCATAAATCCATTTAAAAAACAGCATTAGTTAAACTAAGCTAATAAAACAAAAATAATAGGAGTATAGAGAATATGCTTGTAAAAGTTACCTCTAAAACCTATTTGAAGCAACAGCATTCAGAAGCACTTTCAAGACTTGGAGAACAGTACTATAGCAGAGAATGATACTCATGTTAGTACTTGTGCAAAAGTGTGTCACGGAATTAACTCAGTTAATTGATGCATACCTGTCAGAGGAGGGTGTTATCAACACAGCCACATACCATGTTCAGGATGTCTGTAAATAATGGTGAATTTTACCACCTTCTAAAACCAGGATCACCTTCTAAATGGTCATAAGCAATAAGTTTCTTTGGTAAATAGAAATTGACAACTCAGTCAGAATGGATTGTTGAAGATGTTTCATCTAATATTACATTTTATATTAGCAGATTGATTCTTGATTGAAAATGAAATGTGTGGTGGGAAAAAAAAATGGCCGCCAGCACATTGATCTGAACTGCTTTTACAACTATCGTAAAAAATCCACACATTTAATTCTACCCTAAGTAATTTAGCACTGCCCAAAACTGTCAAGCACACTGTCTAAGGAAACATATGGAAATTGATTTATGCATGGATTACTGCACAAGGATCCAAACTCAGTGTTACATGTATATGATGGCAACATAGAACTTAAATGGGTGTATTTGTACATCATATTTATTTCTTCTGAATATTAGATAATGCGTAGCATAGCATCCTATCTTATTGAACCTTGTCAATGCAAAATGCATATTGCTGTATCAACTTGATGTCTAGACAGCTACTTGTTCATACTGCACACTCATTTTACCATCCTGAGTTATATCATGCTTCATATAACAAAGGTTCTGTGTACATCACAATTTTCTCAAAATTGTAAATAAGAATAAGTCAAATGGCATAAACCTGGAACCATCTATCATCTCTAACCCAAACAATCAATTCAGGGACTTGGGCTCTGGACGTACAAAATAAGGACTGCTGGATGTGAGTATCTACCCTAGACAAGGAAATGTGTTTCTAGCCGTGGGATGATCCTCTCCAGCTGCATGCATTTATTATACACGGTGCTCGACGTCAATGCAAACACGCCTGACGCTTCATGAGCCTCAGGCAAGCAAAAAGGAAAAAGCAGAAATGGGATGATGATGATTTAGTAATTACGTGGAGACAGTCGAGCGCGGGCTCGACGGTTTTTGACGTGCTTTGGTCTCGACGGCGAGCGGCTGCAGCACCAGCTCGGCCTGCGGCCCGTCGAGCACGCGCCCAGCCGAGGCGAGCGCCTCCGTGATGACCGCGCCCTCCGGCGTAGCCCCTTTGATGCTATCTGCAACGACACGAGCCTACGCAGAGACCATCTGCCAAGCTCCATCATCAGCCACCACGAGATCCCAATGCGC
The DNA here is from genome assembly GCA_015847255.1 of Hyparrhenia diplandra. Taxonomy (NCBI): domain Eukaryota; kingdom Viridiplantae; phylum Streptophyta; class Magnoliopsida; order Poales; family Poaceae; genus Hyparrhenia; species Hyparrhenia diplandra. The sequence goes on from JADLZK010003659.1 coordinate 17,195, forward strand.
GAGAGAGGAGAGGGAGGAAGGGGCCGCACGCACGCACTGAGGTACGACTGGATGGATTGCTGCAGCGCGGCGAACTTGCCGCGGTTGGCGGCGCACTCCGGAGCATGGCCTCGGAAGGCCCGCGTGACGGAACCTGCCCGCGGCGCCCGCCATGGCCGCGGGATCTCAGCTCCGGCCGCGGAGACGGGAGGAGGGGCGGAGTGGTTAGATCTGGTGAGGGGTGGGGATGGGCATGGGATGGAAGGCGCGAGATCTGGAGGGGTGCGAGATCTGAGGAGGAGGAGACCGAGAGCCCCGCTGCTGTCCTCGGCTCCGGATCGGACCTGGTTATCCTCGCACGCACGCTCGCTTGCTCGGCTGATTTGCCTTCAGACGCTTTCAGTTTTCAGCAGGCAGATCGCCAGGACCGTCTCTGAAACTTTTTTTTAACGCAGGGATATATACTTTCCTTGTCACGGCATACAATGTTCGTGTTTCATCATTTAAGAAGAGAAGCTAATGCTTGTGCGCAACTCCCATCCGACTTTTTGGGTTAAAACTTGTTGAATGCCTTGGACGGGCATGTGTTTTGAGCTTCCACCAAACCATTAAGCCAAGATCCATTACATCTAATCTAATTTTTCTTCATATAATTATTATGCACTTGGATTAGGTAAAACTACTCTAAGGTTAACTAAGTCTATAAAGAAAAACACTATATGAAAAATTACTCCAAATAATACTATGAATACATGTTCCATGGTTAATCTAATGATATTTATAATGTATAAATGTTTGTACTTTTCTTTAGATTTGGTTAAATTAAAAATTGGTTTAACATTGTTCCATTCCACTTTTACCGAAGTGGTGTGCTTAACATAGTCATGCTCTTTATGCTAATCAATCTTAACATAGTCTTTTGAATGTTAAAAAGCAAAAATCCTGCCAGTGAAATCCGAAGTCTGACACCACCCGTGTATCCTTAAACCTTTAACCATCTGTTCTCGTGCAAAAGGTAAGAGTTACGAAAATCATAATTAGTGGTAGAATGCTTATCTAAAACAAGAGGTTCCACGTAATTCCTTGTATTAACTTGAGGATAGTATATCTTTTTTTTTTTCTATTCAGACAATAGTTATTCCATATCTTTTTTTTCTATTAGGACAATGAAAGTAATTCTGGCGGTAAGAAAGTAGTTATTCTGAAAGTACTTTATTCTTCTCAATGTTCAGTTCTATCTATTATAACTTAAAGATATTTACACTATGCTTAACCTCGGGCCAAATATAAATTCCATCTTGGTAATTGTAAGTTAGAGTTGTTTTTAATAAAAAAAATATGAAGAGGTACATAACTACAATGATATTGGAGTTGTGTTCATATAATTGAAATTCATTGTCTACCATGTCATTGCTTTTGCAGTGGCGGATACAAGCCCCTCTACCCCTCTCAAAATTCATGCAAGACTGAAGTTTGAGGGTGCTGGAGATTGAACAAAATGTTGTTTTTATTACCATTTATGTTCGGCATCCTCCTTCTTCCTCGTGTCTGTGAAGTTTTATCTAGATGGTCTATCCGACCCATGTCGTTTTTGGGTGTTCGTGCCGTAAGTTTAACTCAGTTTGTAGAAAATACACACATGATTTGTATCTCTAAATAAATTTATTAAAAAAATAGACTAAAAGATCTTTCGAAGATACTAGTTACGTAATTTAAATATTAATATATTTTAATATAAATTTAGTTAAAGTTATTTTTTTGAGAAGTGAGAACGACAATTATTTTAGGATAGAGGGAGTATATAAGTTTTTGTATAGCAACGTTCAAGATAATTATAATATTTTATGTCCAATGTAAATTTTTTTTTTACTTATGAGGCTTCAAAAGAGCATCCTAAGATAAAATTCAGTCCAACTTCAACACCTTCATAATATAATAGATATAGTCATAAACAAGGGATACAAAAGGCAGTTTGAAATGCCCATTAACAGGTTATCCAATAATGATTAATTGTTCTAAATACAAATTAATGTGATTAGATTTGTGTCGAATATACCATCCAATAATCATAAGTTTATAATCTAAAAAAAATTATACTTTGAAGTCTGAAGTAAGTGAATGGTCAAAAATGTACTTTGGGAGACATGTCATGTGAGAATACGACTTAGGCTAGCGTCAATGGAAGTTTGATTCCATTTAAAAAGGTGACACATAAAAGATGGTGCATATGAGAAGAGAGATGTGTTTCATCTGGATAAAACCCAATATGCACACATTGAAAACTTATTAATTTCTTTGGAGACTTAGTGGAACTCTGCTAGGAGTATTTCATTTCATAACACCATACATCATTTAAATATTTAGATTTAGATATATGAATTTGTGCACTATTGATTTTGTTTCATTCCATCATCAACACCTCACTCCTGGAAAACTACAAAAAGCTGGTTGAGGACAAAAAAGTAGAAAAGATATTTCCTGCTCCTTTCTCTTGAAATCTAAAAAATGAATAAAATAATCAATGCAATTTGTTAAAGCAATGGAACACACTTTTTATATTGGTACTTCCTCTGTTCCCCAAAATAAAAAGTTTCCCAAAGGAGTCAATCGTTTTTATCTTTGATCAAAGTTCTACAAAAAATTACTAACATTTACTATACCAAATAAGTACTCAACCAACTTAATAGATTAATACTAATCACTATAAATTTAGTTAATTTTAGCAAATTTGACCAACACGATCCCCATAATTAGGTTCTTTTTTTTTGGGATGGGATGGAGTATACACTAGACAAATCTAGGAGTTGATAATGTCTATCAGCATATACCAAGTCTGTTATATGGCCCTAATAAGCAAAATTTCACTAATCCTTTTTTCCCCTATCTTCATGACAGCAGTGTTTTGTTCTCTTGTGACGACTACTAGTAGCATTTTAAGCGTCACTACACTTTACACACAGGCGATGACGCGGCATTGGGTAAAGAAATCGCTGCTAGAGAAGTCAACTCACGAAACTGACGTGTTGGTATCTGATTTACCTTCGTGCGGGCCCACCACGGTCTCCATGCATATTCGCTGCCGCCACAGTGATTTGGATAGGCTGTCTCTCTCACTTCTGTTTAACTCGCTCGTGCGTCGTGCGTGCCAGCCAACAACCCAGGTCCTGTGCGCGGGTGTTTCCGAAGGCAGCACAGTACAGAACTACAGATCCATCACAGTGTAGCAAAACGCAGAGTCAGCCAAGTAGCCAACGACAAAACACCACTGAACTTGTTTGCCTACATGACAAAGCAATCAGCAATCGAGGCATCGAGCCACTAATTTTCGTTGCTAATGGGTGGGTGCCTCTGAAGTTATGCTACGGCTGCACTCACTGCCCACGCTCTTCCAAAGCAGAGAGCCTCAGTTGAGAGATTAGGAACACAAACTAGTTCGTCAGCATGAGTGCATGCCATATTCAGTTTCAGATACAAGGGCGTGAACGGTCCACTGACCACTGGGATTCACTGCCCCGCAGAATTTCACGTGTGTGGTTATCTATTTCGTTTCGTCCTTGAGATTTTTATACAGCGTTGATTATTCAATTATACACTCTAAATCGAAGGTGCGAATGGAATTCTGTGCAAGTGTAAGATTATGCTGATCTACTGTGGGTTTCTATTCCTCCGCCTTCTTCGGGAGCGGGCAAATGGATCAACCCATGTTCCATCTTCCTTGTAGCCCGGTCCCAGCGCTTCTGGAAATCACGAAGCTCCGACCGTGATTTTCTCCGGATCTGCAAGGTAGAAACAAACTGTGAGGACTGAACGATTAATGACACATAAATTCTGGTGCTTTGCATAATCTGGATAGCTAGTGCTGATTACTGTGCTGTTATTGTCAACTTAATCTGGAATAGGGATTTTTTTCTATTTCTGTTTTTCATGTGAAAAAACGAATTACATGTGAAATTTTGCGTTTTATAGGACCCTTATTACAAGTGAAGTGGCAGGTTTTTTGAAATCTGATTTTCAGTTTCTGACCAACATTTTCTTTGTGAGTTGGGGACACTCTGAAACAACAATGTACAGTATATCAAAATGCTTCATTAGCTCACCTTTGTCTGCATGTCAAGGCCTGGTGCTTTCCCCTGGTAAAGTCATAAAAAGATGTCAAGGTCGTAAAGCAGAACAAAATACAGCAACATAAGTATGCATCAAACTTTTCAATAAGGTATCATCAGGCACACAGAACATACCTCGACTTTTGGGCCTGAGTTGCTTTCTGACGGAGTTGCTGGGCATTTTGCCACGAGTACCACCCTTCCAGAATTCAAAAACAAAAAAAGCAGAGGGCCAACATTCAACATTAATTTCCACACCAACACGTAATATTCATAATACTCCCTCCGGGATGGTATTAGAAGTCGTTTTGGACAAGGTTTTGGGCCAAACATAGGGAATATAAAAATCAATAATAACTTTTAAGTTGTTGAGTTTGTAAATATAAAATTATATGAGTAGATTTGTCTTAAAATACTTTGATAAAAGTATACATATATCACATCTTCATAAATATTTTTATAATAATAAAGGCGGTGCCGCGTTTTATATCGCTAAGCCGGCCGTTTCTAAACGACTTCTAATACCATCCCTATGAAAGATATAAGATATCAAAAAGACAATTCCATACTGTGTTTAAAGATACAAACTTCCTAGCTCCCGCTAATAACTTGCCATAAAATATCAATTATGATCAGCCAAACTGGTTACATGGCTCAGTACTCAGGGAGCAAACATCACGGATGGGGTTAAAGTTCCCTTCATCTGTCACACGCCAAAACAGGTCAAAGAACCAGCTCAGGTTCTCAAATGGGCGACGGGTGCCGTGTATATGGGTGAGGCAGGTTCGGGGCTTTCTCTCGGTTTTAAAAAGGTTACCTTCTATCTTAAGCAGAATGCTGAGGGCTGTCTAACCCCCTACGAGTCGTTTTTTTTTTTTTAATTATGACAAAGAGCTATTCTTAACTGAGGTCAGCCCCGTTTCCAATACTCCTATAACAGAAATACAGAAGCTTGATGGCAAGAACCTAGAAAGGTAAGGGGAAACAAAGGGCTTTTGTTCCCACAAAAAAAATTAAGGATTGTATGAATTATGCACACAAGTGAAGATGAGCCACCTTTTTTTTTTCTCTGAGACACACAAAAGCTTGTGTGCTGTTGCATTAGGAGGCGCAGCTCAAATTCATGGAGTGTACTGAAAAATATTGCCATGTTCTATTGTTCTTATACATAACCATGTTTTGTATGCAAGAGTTGCAGGAAAAAAACCAAGGTACCTTGCAGCAACAAAACAGGAGTTAAGACAAACCTTTGTTACTGCAGAACCTCCTAATGTCTGCACTCCTCGGTGAACTATAAATTCACTATCAACTATGCCGATGTTCTTTTGTCCTGTCACCCTGAAAGTAGTTTAAAAAAACTTTTATTTCAAGTCTTTATTAAAAAAAGAAAGACAGTTTGCTTGGACAATGAGGTCACAAACTCAGATGACTATGTTAAAAGATGCTAGATGCATAAGAGTTCTGTTCCTTTTTTATATCACCTCAGCCTCAGGCAAAAAAATGACCACTTTCAATAGATTACCATACACAAACTATATTAATTGAACAGATGGAAAATAGTAGTATATATGATTTTTATTGGGAATACTGATCATAATAAATAATTTAAAATAAACACTAATTTTTTCATGGAGAAAGGTCAAACAAACAACTTAATCAATACTTTGTGCTTTAGATGAACTTAAATTATAAGGCATGCCACAGTTACTTGAACAACATTTTTTATCAAACCTGAGCACAGTATCCAAACTTGTAATCGATACCCCATCCATGGATAAGATCATTCTGTATAAATACAATAGATATATTAATATCTAGAATACTCCACAACAATCAATCAGGTAAAACCATAAAGGACAAAGGAGATTATCACATAAAAGTACATTTTTTTTTCAAAAACAGGTTGATAAAATGGCAACGTCTCATACTCTCACAACAATCAAGTGCTCAGCTTAAAGACCTATGAACTAATGTGGACTCATTTGCCTGTGTCCCTGACAAATGCAGCAGTGACAATGCATGGAGCCATGAAGGTATGTGAAGACACTTTAGTGAGTTCATAAACACCTGTAAAACTAGAACCATACAAACACTTGACCTGCGGGGGTAACACAGCCCTCGAGCATTGCAACAAGGTCGAGAAAAACTCCAAACCCCTTCCCCACCCAAAACACATCAGCACCGTAGCCCATGTGAGAATGAGTGAATGACCATGAACGGGGCCGGGCCTTAGACCTGTGCTTTGGCATGTAAAAACGATGGGATAACCCTAGCCTGAAAATTCGCTCCCCACAGGAGTCAAACCAATGACCTGAGGAGCATTACTCAAGCCACCTTACCAACTCAGCTAGAGGACCATAATAACAGAGGTAACATGATCTAATTCAAGAATTATCCATGAGTAATGACACATAATGTCGAGTTGTCGACCATTGTAGCGTCAAAACTGACCTTACTTGTGATTTGTGAATAATATAAATTAAAAATCGAAAAATATATTGTAGCCAATGAGACAAGTAGTTAGCTCTAGCTTGTATTATCTATTGCTTATGCACTCCATATTATTTCAGGAAGAGGCAAAATATAAAAAGACATCACAAGTTTCAGAAAGAAACAAAATGTGAAGACTCAACGCTTAAGCCCAGGTTAAAAATTGCATTAGCTTTGCCTGTTTGGGTTTCCACCCCTGCTTTTTATCAACATGGTTACTCACGTTTACTCATGTTCCCAGTATTCCCTGACTCCAAATACCAAAATGGGAATAGAGATACACATGGATATCTAATGTTATACCGTATTGTATAATTCATGCTCAGAACTTGTGGATCACTGAAAGAAAAACAGTCATATTGTCTGGTACAATAGAAGTTCAAATACACAACATGGTTAAGAAATCATATGAAGATAAAATCTACCTGGATAAGATGCCAGACACATTGCCAAGCGGACTTTGAGAAAACAGGTGCCATGCCCTCGACCCATCTATAGATCAAACAATTATCATGTCATGCACGACTTTCAATCTTATTTGTCACAAGCATATGCCATGGTTGGTAAATAGTAAGAAAATTCTGGTGAAAATCTATCATGAAGTGAAAATGTCAAGAGCTAATCAACGATTCTGTTGTAGCATAAGGAAGGGTTCAAGAAAGAAAATATACCCAGAACAAAGGCGGCCCTTCTCTTGAACATTGTTTGTTAGCCCGGCTAACTCTTCTATCAAAATACACATCGTGTTTGATTTAGTTATGATGTAACCAAAAATTTCCAAAATAAAAGGTGCACTGCATGAACTTACCTATGAAAGGTCCCTGTTTTTTACGAACAGTTATCCGGTGATGAATTTCAGAAAGCTTAGGGTCAAGACCTGGTTGTGATATCTCCAGCCCTTCTGATCGAACTATATTTAAGTATCTGAAAGGGATCAACGCATTAGCTGAATTGATGCAGAGAATGGAAAGATCAAATAAACTATATGCCATTTCTTTACAGTTTCTCCTATATGGAACACAAACTTAAGTTGGATATTTTCAAGAAATTGTTTGCCCGCCAGCACATACATGGCGGCCTGGCACTGGCAGCAGAAACATCCAGAAAACTGTCATTTTATACTGTTGTTGCCTGAACCACGATTTAAAAGTCCAGTAAACAGAGCAGTAAACAGAGCTCTGTGTACGTCTTTACTTTTGTTGTTGTTGCTAAGCAATGATAAGTTTGAAAAAATAAGGTTGGTATCATGTAACACAATTACACAATACCTTCTCGGGTTGAAGTTATCAACTTCCAGATCTTCATCCCAAAGAAAGATGTACTGGTACATGGACACAACAGAAGGATGGAGGAACCTCTTCGCAAACCACCTATAAAAACAGATATCCTGTCATCTTATCTTGAAGCTAAAATGAGAGGCAAGACATGCCGAATTTCAGTGCAAAGGAAGAGATACCATACCATTTAGTCTGGTTAGAAGCAGCTATATGTATCACACTCTTGCTCCATGGTAGATCATTCCACCCATTGACATTCCCATCATAATGGAACAATATAGCTGTAAAATTTTCTGGAAGAAACTGAATAATCAAGAGTCACATGACAATTTTGTGTGCAAATTACTGCTTACAGAGGTGTAAATGAAGTACCTTCTTCATTATAGCGTCCACACTCTTTTCTGATTTATACCGGCAGCAATAGCAATCAAAAACTGATTATTTTGTTTAGACTTCTGCTAAGACAAAACACTCAAAAGAGCATTAAATAACTACATAATAGTCTGTAGTTAGGAGGTGGGAACAGCTAATATTTGTTGAGTTTGAAAAGTGAAACCAACAGAAATATTGTACTGGAATCAAAAGTTTGTCAGGTATATTGTACTTGACTAACCTTTGACTGCACACTTGTCAGCCACAATGGTTTCAACTCCATGTCGAGTTAGACTCCACTATACCATGGGGTAAATAACCAATCCTAGCCTCAGCTTTTTGAGGCACCTTAACAGCATCTCCATCAGACACCTGATGTTACATTGGAGCGCAAATCAAATCTTAACTAGAGAGCAAAATCTGCCTCTGGATTAATAGGGAAAAAACAAATCTATTGACTTCTGATGGAAGGAAATGTGTTCACATACCGTCACTGTATCAAATGGATGAGATTTTGCTTCCAACTGTAAAATTGCACAATCTCATCAAATTAATCTTCTAGGTATATTTATGTTCAGACTTCAGAGAACTCTGTTTCGAACAAACCAGGGAAATTGATTGTTACCGATGTTTGCTTATGTTGAAAGTTAGCCATGTTGTACACGAGGAATATGATGATCACACACAGGACGAACAGATGCAACCGCAGTTTCATCTTAGGACACCTATATCCCCCTTACCATTCTGTACAATCAAAAGTAGGTATACCCCACATTCAACCAACCTTTTAAGGGTTCAGAAAATGTAGATGCCACTAATAAGGAATCATAAAAAAAAACACAAACAAACTCACCTTATCTTTCAAGTCACTAGTTTTCTGTGTACAACTGGAAACAGATGGATCGCCTTCTTATGGTGTCAAGAAGCAACTCAAGCAAGTGAGGATCATTTCATGACGCCCTGCTTACAGGATGGCAGGCCAAAAAACAGTGCAACAAACAGTGTCATTAATTTTATAAAGGGAAAGATTTGGCGTGTTGCTTAGTTGAGGCATGCCACACAGAACAAAGGAGAAATTTCTTATATAACACATATAAAAGGAAAGATATATATCGCCCCGATCCGACTGCATTGCAGGAGGACCATTACAGTTCCCACATCAACCTAAAGCCAACAGGTTCCAGGCACAGAGCAAGTAAAAAAAACTTTATCACTTTCCCCATATGTTGCTGGTAAAACAGAAAGGAGAAGGAGCTGACTAGGTGGCAAAATCTCGAACGAATACATGAACATCCGGTGCAAGTATCATGTGTGATCTCGCTTTTGTTGATCGCAGTGCAGCAGTGCCCCGTTGAAGCAAATTGACAGCAAAGGGGTGTGACGCACGCATCCGTGTCGAGTGGGGTAGGAACACTGACGCACCGGCCGCGACGGAATTACACTACACTTCATGAACCCACCCCTTCAGTTGTAGCTCGAGGGCATCCTAGGCAGGACTGATCCCAGGAGATTGTTTCCCCATCCAATTACAGGTAAGAGCACCCAACTCCCAAGGCACGATCGGGCCAATCCATGTCGGACTAGGGTAGCACGCCGATATTTGTACTATCGGATTGAGTGAGGAGAACAAAACGAATTACCGCGGCGGCGGGAGGGGCGGAGATGATGCCGCGGCGGGCGGAAGGCCTCGGAGCTGAGCGGCAATGGAGCGCCACTCGTCACATCGAGCGGAGCGGGCGCCTTGGCAGCAGTGGCACCGCCGCACCGGTGGTGCTGGATTGTGTCGCGGGAACGGCTAACGAAACGTCTCGCAGTGCCGGAGTCCGGGGGATTCGGGGAAAGGTCGGGTAGTTGGGACGGGACGGGGTGCACGGGCGGCGGAGTAAAGTGACCGCGCGGAGCTCCGGAGCGAGAGAGAGAGCCGAGAGGAACAGCGCGACAGCGACGGTCGGGTCAGAGCCTCTTTTCAGGCTCAGAGGAAAACGCGACGGGTGGTGCCCTCGCCTAGTTCCATTCCACCCCGGGCGCTGCCCACATCAGTGTTCGCAGTGCGCGCAGCGCGCCCCACACGGCGTCCACCGCCTCGGGCGACGAGCGCGCAGGCGGCGGCTGCCGTTTCGGCCACGCCCGCGACCGGGTTTTCCGCTCGGTTTGTTGCACGGTTCCTTCTGGTCACCCTCGCCGCGCTTTTTCTTTTGCACGACGGTGACGCACGGCCCAGGAGGATGCATACCAGGACAGTGACGCACGGCAAAAGGCCCACGCCCCACCCTCAGCCCAGCACTGCCGCTTCTCTTCTCACCGTCCAGAGCCGAACTGCCAGTCCTGCAGTTTCTATCCTGTTCAGTTTTACAGGTAATTGTCGGTGTTCAAGCATCAGGTCATGGTATAACAGCTTAAAAGTATTAAGCATTACACATTCAGACACAGCTTAAACTATTAAGCATTACACATTCAGACATGTATAGCCTAACTCGGATAATCTCTACAGGAAAATGAGTGTTCCCTTCTAACTGTCCTTGCTCCTTACAAAACAACATAGAAAACAGCTAACCCTTCCTTTTACATCAGTTTAAATACTGAGACAAAACCTTTTTTTGTCAGGTAAACAACAAATGGAAGGACCAGCCTATGATATATGGTTAAGCTGTACACAGTTTCACCGGTATTTAGCTGATGGTAGCTTCACTCACCGCCGGCTCTTCTTGCTCCCTTTGCTGGGGCTATCCTCATGAGCTGCCGCACCTCTTCCTGCCTTTGCTGGGGCTATCTACCTGTGACCCAGCGCCCTTTCCGGCCTTTAATGGGGCTATCTTCCTGTGCCTCAGCAATCCTCTGCCCACCTTTGGAGGCCGACCCACACCTCTCTTCTTAGCTTGCTCATTTCTCTGTATAGTCTTTTGATTAGCCAGCTCATCACTGTAAAGGTCTCTTGCCATCTCCTTCATTGGCAGTAGCGTCCCTTGAAGAAACCTTGATTGCCCTTGCATCACCAGGGCCAGGGCGCCCAGGCTGCAGGGGCTCGAGCATTCTTCTTTACTACAGGGGCACCAGCTGTTCCGGTCTCTCCATGGCTTTTCAAGAACAAGCTTGCACTCTGCTTCACTGTTTTGCATGCAAAGTCACGAAGCTCAACTGCAGCCTGCTGTGTTCCAATGTAGCCTTCGGGTAGAAGGCTATTACATTATTGATGAAAATGAGCATATCTCTTAGAAGCTCCTTGGTGCAAGAGATTGCACCACTCTTGACCTTAGAGTGAAGTATTCGAAAGTCCATATGCCGGCGAATCATCTTCTTATACCTAGCTCTTTTTTTTCTCTGTATATAGACTAAAAAGGTAAGAGTCAGATGAAATTCAATCCATACATGTTCATGCTATTTCAGACCTTGAGAATGATTTGATGGAACAACCAATTTGAGAAGTAACACAATCAACTATAGCCAGCTAGTAAGAAAATAATCATAACAAAAAAAACTGAGTTGAGAAGCTGGAAAGGAAAAAACAGAGGAACCGTTTTTAATAGGAGTTTTAAAATTATTAGCACCCACATGAAGTATCCCAACTCTCAAAATGACCTAAGGAGTCATTTCAACATAAGTCCTATATTAATCAGTGAAGTATATATATATGTACAGATATTTTAGACCATCACTGAGGCATTGCAAATAGAAAAGTGATGAAATTCGGTGAACCCATCATACCTGTATCAAGTTAGGCGTTGCAACATTTGCAGTCATCTTGAGTTGATAAAGTATTCAAAATTTCTGTCAGCTTCAGTTTAACTCTCTCAATCACAGGCTGGCCACATTCTGCCTTTGAGATCTCAAGCCCTTCTTCATAACATCAGATCCTACTTTGGGAGTTTTCAAGTCCTTCATAACATCAGGTTCTACTTTTGGGAATTTTCAACCCCTTCTTCATATCATCAGGTTCTACTTTGACAATTTTCATCGCCTTCTTCATAACATCAGATACTGCTTTAGGAGTTCTCAACTCCTTGATCATATCAGATTCTGCTTTGGGAATTTTCAAGCCCCCTTCTTCATTATACCAGATCCTACATTTGGGTTTTCAAATCCTTATTCATTACCAGATGAAGTTTCACACCCTTCTTCATAACAACTGATTCTACATTTGGAGTTTTGAAGTTCTTCGGTGCAACCTTTAAGGCGAACCCTCCCTCTGTATGCATGTTGTAGATGTAGGCTCACCATCCCCACTACTATCACCAACTTTCAGAAATGTCCTTCTAGCTCTCCTTCCTCTTCGTTTTCTAGAACCCCCAAAGCAAGCCATCTTTGGGACCGACATTTCACCTTGGGCCTGGGGATATGATTCATCTGATGACGGATTGATAGCTTGAATTGAATCAGTATCACACTGCTGTACTTTCTGAGATTTCTGGCTGTTGCTTGCTTCCTCTGTGAAACTAGCAGCTGATGATCTATCCCTAGACGTTTCTTTACCTGAGAAATTAGTATCTGCTGTATTTTTCAGAGCGCGGACATGATTCAGTATGACTGGTGGCATCCAGAACTCCCATCAACATGTTTTGCTATTGCTAAGGCTTTGAATCACAGATTGGAGGGATCTGGAAGAGTAAAAAGAAGATAGCCATTACCAAAATGTTGGCGAGAAGAATAAAAGGAGATCACACATTACCAAAAAGTTGGCTAAGTATCAAAACAATGACTTGCTAGGGTGAAAAACAATCAACAAAGATTGTATGTGGGATAGTCAACAATAAGAAACAAAATATAAATAGCTCAACTGAGATTAAAAATGCTCTGTGAACAAATTGTCACTAACCCAATAGAATTTTCTGACTTCTCCAATTCCCTTTTCAGTTCAGCAACTCTCTGCTTACGAAGTTCTTCAAACCAAGCACTGCATTGAAGCAAATAGGATGATCAGAGCTCAGAAAAATATAAAGATGCTTCGCCTCAGTTATTTATTCAACTGCAGCCATCTGAGAGGCAGTGCAATGCCTGCATTGTTGTATGCATAACTTATTGCTTATGGGATTGAGAATCCAATCTTAAGTTGAGGTTGTTGATGACTAAGTGGTCTATGTTTTAGTATTTTCCTTCTTTATTTTCTTCCTTGTATATCATCCCTTCTTCAATCTGAGGTTGGTGATCTATACTTATGAAGTAGTAAGACGTGCAAATTTAAAAACTTGAATTACTAACTGGCTTAATAGAAGATCAAACAAATATATTACAGTTTGCTCGTGTTGTCGAGTATAGAAGCAGACATGCTGATTAGCAACTACTTTTACGTTCCAAATTATAGTTCAGTTCAGTTTTGTCCTCCGTCGAACTTCTCTAGTTTTCACCAAATTTTTAGAGAAATTACATTAAGTTCAAAGATGCACTGTCAATACATATTTCATGTCGATGTATTTTTCTATTAAGTTGGCCAAAGTTAGACAAGTTTGAATTAGGACAAACGCACAAGTAAACTATAATTTGAGATGGAGGAAGTATTGTTTAATATGATCAAAATGTAGCATGGTGCTTACATGTTATCTTTTAGCAAAATAGCAAAGACTACCTGACTGTTATGTTTAAATATTCACAAAGTTCTTATTCAGCACCTAAAAAGGCTCAAAATTCATAGCATTTCAACTTCTAAATATATAATGAACATCACACGATCAAGTATATGTTTACTTGCATGCAGAGTACCGCAACTGTATCTCTGCAATTTTTGGCTTCACATTCCTGCAGAAATCAACAACTGTAAGCAAAGAACGGTATGCAACTGTAATAACAAGCACTTAATCAGTCTGCCATAACTTCCAGATGATAATAAAACAGTTGAATTGCAATGCAATCAGAAACAACTTGATGCGTAAAACTAACTGCGCACAAAGAGCCCACATTGTAGGCTCAAGGTTTTATTACTTTTTTTTTTTTTGGAGAAGGCAACATAGTAGTAGCACCTAAAAATGCCTAGCAAATCGCAGCATCAACAACAGAGCCTTTTAGTCCCAAGCAAGTTGGGGAAGTCTGCCTGGGAAACTATCTTGTTTCTAAGAAAAAAAAAAGTTGTCACCTAATAGTGTACTCCTCGTGTGCGAACCTGAAAAATACTGCACATCATTTCAATGGCTACAAGAACATGTAAGCAGAAATTTGTGCACAAACCATGCAATGTGCATTGTCATGGTGTTGCTAATTACTGTATCACCGTTTATTAATGCCTACATGGTTGTTACTGGGCTTGCCTTTCTTCAACTCAAAATCATTGCATGGTAAATCGAATCCAATCACAGTAGGAACCAACCATCTACCATCAGTCAATCACGGATATTCAGCATTTACAGAATCACATAGCTCTACGGACATTGCAAAATCAAGCATTGGCAGAGGTGGGGCCACGGAACCCTAGCCTCGATATTAGCTCGTGACAGTTATTCCTAGCCGGTGGGGGCCCAGGGCCATGCCTAATCCGTATCCTAGTCGGTCTCGAGCTGTAAACACGACCTAGGGTTTGACAGGTACCTCGGGCGAGAAGGTGCACGGGGAGCGGGTCCGGAGCTCGTCGGCGACGGTGGGCCACAGCGCCCCCCATGCCGGAGCACTGCGCCGCCCAGCACCAGCTCCTCCCACGTCCCCCCAGCTGCCGCCGCCCCCTCCCACCGCCACCACCACCATCGGTTGCCGGCTCTGGTCCGCTTGATCGCGGGGGATACGGGCGGTGGATAGCCAGTAGGAGTCGGAAAGGAGGTCAGGAGGAGAGGTGGACAAGGTGTCGGGTCGTCGCGGTTTCGGGGCGGTGGGCTCTCTGGTTTGCCCCGCCCCGCCTGCTGTTTTTCGGGTTTGGCTCGCGTAGCGTGGATGATGGATTGATTTTTCATTTTGGGTTCCTTTTTTTTTTAGCCTACATTTTTGGATTCCTATTCCTGGCTCCCTGGTCATTCGTGGTTTCGTCATCCGTGCGGTGCCTCGGACTCGGGCGGGAGAGCGTGCGTGACGTGGGGACGTTGGGTGGGTGGTGGGGCCCCACGCCGCTCGACTTTTTCCGTTGCGGCGACCGTGCAGAGGTGCATTGGAATTCGGAATCGGATGACGATGGTGACTGGATTGGGTCGGTGTCGGAAAAAAAGCACTGAACTGGAATTGGCATGGACTTTTTAGACTCTTTTTCTTCAAAACAAATGGACTTTAAATCCGACAACCATGAATTGGATCAGAATTTTTTCAGCGGCGTCTCAACAAACGGAGAAAAAAAAAGGCCTCATGGACATGGAATGAAATCAATTGTCAACACGGAGTGACCTTTAACACGAGCAAACTCTAATATATTTGTTTGACTTCTTGGTATTTACATATGGTCTAGACAAACACGCATAATCACACCAAGTGATCTGGAACCGGGCACTGAGAAATGTATTGTGCAGACTACAGAATTACAACAACAATAGCTTTGTTGGATCATAAATTGACCAGAGATTCCGACGAGCATTGCTGATAATGGACAACACGCAGTGCTTTCTTTGCATCCTGCTACCGTGTTCCATCCATCTTGCGTTGGCCAAAATATCCTACTACCGCATCAATGACAAAGGCGTCTTGCAGCATGGCCAGAGAGAACTGAATCCGGCAAGAAGCTCCAAAACATTCATTTTCGAAGCACGGGCCTCCACATTTTTTCCTTCCTTAAGGGATCACCTACATGGAAGCCCTTGATACACTACTTACCATGCGAGTTAAGTCTTGGACAACTTCAGACATTGGTGGCCTGAATTCAGGCTCATGCTGCATAAAGTTCACAGTTAGTCACACTGCATACCTTCATGTGAAGAGGATGTCAGATGTAGGATCAATTGTTTTTACCTGAATGCAGCGGCTAATAATGTCAGCGAAACGGGATAATGCCTTTTCAGAACATTGTCCTCGAATGGAGGGATCAACCATCTTCACTATGGCATCAATATCATAGAGCTGAGAAGTGGCCCATCGCACTAGATGTTGTTCAGCTCGTGGCCGTGAACTGCAAATTCCATTCCATGTGAAGTTGTTAAATTCCTTAGGTCAGAAATTATCTTCAAGAAAAATAAATGTGCCATATAAGTGCAAAAAAAATGGATCTGTGTTCTTTATTTCTGATGTTACCTGTCATAAGGTTTACGCCCTGTTAGAAGCTCCAACATAACTACACCAAAGCTGTAAACGTCACTTCGATCACTTACTGATCCCGATTCATGCACTTCAGGTGCTTCATAATGGAATAAGTTGTGTCCGGACAACTGTCATGCAAAGTAAATAAAGGTTTATAAGAAGATAGAATACCTCATCAAACATGGATTCTACTATTCACTACTTTGAAATGAATTGGCAAGTTTTAATGAGAGCAATATATCATAAGTTCATAACCAGAACTCAAAGTCTCAAAGTATAGCATTATATATGGAACTTTAATTTCAAAGCATCAAAATATAAAGAAAAAAAAATAGCCCAGTAAAATACTAAAATCACATATGGTTACAAAATGGAAGGGGAAAAAAAGCATAATGGCAGGTGCAGATGCAATAGAAAACTGTTGAAGTACAAGTGAATAGTCCACGATCATACGTTTTTGCAGCTAGGTATATAAATGTGGCCAATAGTCCAATACAAACCCGTTTTCAAGAGACTGAACTGACAAAAACAGATACAATATTTAGGTCGGGATTGGCAAAGTAGAATAGCACCACCTTTAGTTACAAGCATCCTTAATAAAGTAAGAAAAAAAATCTAATATCAAAATAATGTGATTGACATTATTTTACCTGAGAATCTGTTTTTGATGCTAATGATGAAAGGCCACATTCAGAAATATGCACAACTAAGGTGCTGTTGAGAAGAACTACAGATGGTTCAAAATTCTGATGTACAACTGGTGGTTGGCAACTGTCATGAAGATGTCTGCAAAAAGGAAAGATATACACAGCATTTTCAGATATCTTTTCAAATCACAACACACAAATATTTTTTTAAAAAAAAAAAGGATGGGGGCAATTTTATGTCTTCATACTCTAATGCTTTAGCTGCCTCCGCAGCAACTTGGAGGCGAGCATTCCATGATAATGGCTTGCTCGAGTCATCTACATGACGAAGTTCATCATGTAGGGTCATCTTGCTACAATACTCATAGACGAGTAATCGCTGCTCAAACTCCGCACAGTATCCAACCAGACCAAGTATGTTAGGATGCCTCAGTTCAGAAATCCTCACAACTAGCTCAAGAAAGGCATCTACTGGCACTTTTGAGTTAGAAGTGTCGATCTTCAAAATTTCCAGTAGCTGCTTAAAAATGAATACATAATTTCAGAGCTGATAACTGTATCAGAACCCAAACTTGAAGATAACAATTACTTAAAGTTTTGCTGAACCATTTACCTCTCCGTCAGGAAGCTTTGCCAGATATACCTTACCAAACCTGCTGTCTCTTATGATATTTTCCTCACTAAAACTATTGGTATATTGTTGGAGGGATGCAATTGAAAAGGATTTGACAGTAGTTGTCGATTCCACCTTTTCAACTGAAGGTACTCTGCCCTTTCTTGTACGAACACTTGGCTTGGCAATGATTTTTTCAGTCTGCAGTGCAATCGGCTGCGGGGGATGCGGTTGGTCCTCAACAAAAATTATGAGCCTTTTCCATGTCAATCACATGCTCTTTTTATTCATTGTAACAACCCCAGGTACAGCTGCCATGCAATTTTTTGTGTTAACTTCCGTATGCTAGAATTTGCAGTGCACTGCAATGATAATTTTGGGTTCTGATGCAACTGAATTTTCAACTCATTTACCTGCCATCGATGAATTTAAGTTCTGCCCGTCCCTTGGACTTGGATCATAAACCACATTTGAAGTTTCTGCACAAAGCATTCTTTAAATGTAAACAGATTTGAGGAAATGTGGGGCCTCATGTGCCAGTATATCTGTTAATTGTCCTGTATTCAAACTTGCAACGAAATAAAATAATAACAGTTACAATTGTGTGCATTTTCTTAGGGTTCAAGTCAGTCACCTGACGTTGGCATTTTAACTTCTGCTCCTCCCTACCATCAGAAACAACATTTGAAGCTGCTAAAAAAAAATTGAAGATGTTAAAAGGTAAGAGGGAAAGGTCAGAGAAAAAGAGATGACAGAATAGTGTCAATAAAACGAATTGGAACCTTTCTCAGCATTATTCTTGAGTTTTAATGGTGGTTCCTTCATTTCTACCACTTCCTTGATTTTAGGCTCTCCAAGCTTCTGAGGCACCCTTCCTATCTTGTTTTTCACATAAATATCATCTCTCGACTTTTTTTTCTTTGTACTTGGATAAACAGTACATTGCAATTAGCACAACAACTACTGCTAATACCACCCCAATAAGAATATATCCAACTATCTTGAGTGTAGTATGTTTTCCTGATCCTGAAGTACTTCCATCTGGAACATTAGAAGAATGTGCATGTTCTTTTGAGGGGACATGCCCTGTTGAAGGTGGGACTGATGGTAATGGTGTTGGCGCTAAGGGAGGCTGCGCAGATGGAGCTATGCTGGTATTGAATGGGTTACCATCCTTCCTGGGAAGCAATTAAATTATATGAGCACTGTGCACCCCCAAAAAAAAGCGAAAAAAAAAAAAAAAAGTCAACAGGCCAATCAAGGAGGTTCTAAGTTCTTACTTGAAGTTTGGCAAGTTCAGTAATTTCACAGGCACGGGGCCAGAGAAAAGGTTGTTTTCAATGTTCCTGTTGAATTAAACAGTTGTCATTAAAAGGCCAATTCAGTTACCCTTCAGGAAAAGAAAAAAAACAGAGAATCTATAATGGAGTGGGCATACAAATCTTGGAAAGGGAGATCTTGCAACACATTAAGGGTTCCGGATATTTGATTGTTCTGAATATGTCTGCAACGATTGTAGAAAAATGAGGTAATTAAACATATGAAGTCCATCACAAATGATAGTTCAAAAGGCTTCAGTACTCACAGGCTAGTCAATGCTGTCAAATTTCCCATTGAAGGCGGCAACGGACCGGTCAAGTTGTTGTCAGAAAAATCTCTAATTAAGAAGATTGACTGTCATTGATAAGTGGCTTTAAATTATCTATAGAATAACATTACTATCCAAGTTAGAGTGCTCTTACAAATTTGCAAGTCCAGTGAGTGCTGAAAATACATCTGGAATCGCTCCAGTCAAATGATTGCTATTGAGTGACCTGCAAAATGAAAGAACATATGAGGGACAGATTGAGAAACTATCATAGCAGGTTCTAATTTTCTAAAGGCCTTTGAATTTGTATTGGCAGTAATATACTTACATGCTTGTCAAAAGTGTAAGGGATGACAATGTATTTGGAAGGCTACCACTTAGCTGGTTAGCTGAAAGGAAACTGTGATTGACAGAAAGGTCTTATAGTAAGAAAATAACCATGCAAGTGGATGGAAAGAGCAAAGAATGCTAGAGTAGACATACAATCCCTGCATTGTGAGTGGTAGACCATCTGGTATGGTCCCGCCAATATTATTGTTGCTGAGATCCCTAAATGAAGTAAATCAGGAAATAACGTTAAATGCCAACATGATAGAATGTCATGAATTCAGAACCCAAACAGACTGGCATCAGAAACTCTGCATATGGTCAGCTTACAAGGTGATTAATGATGTGAAATTCCCCAAAGTGTTGCCCAGTTGTCCACCCAAATTTGCACCGCTGAGTACTCTACAAGAAGAACATGCTACATTGTTCAGTTAACCAAAAGGGATCCCAGAGTTGAAATGCTTCAGGAAAAAAACATAAGCACTGATCATACATGGAGGTGATATTTGACGCTACACATGAAACACCCTGCCAGTTCTCATTGCAGGGGTCACCACCATTTGAAGTCCAACTAGGCAGCTGTGGTGATCCAAGTGCCGTGTACAAAGCCATTTATCGCAAACACTGACAGACATAAGAAAACACATAACATGAAAATTGTTGCGAGTCAGTAAGCTAACCCATTTTTCAGTATCACTGTAAGCAACACACAATCTCAATCTGCGACCCTGCGTGATCTTTCGAACCCATAGTGATGTGTGTGATGTAACGAATATAGAATCTGAAAAATAGTGGCGGCAAACAAAAAAAAAAAAAAAAAGGATGTTGCATACCATCTTGCTCGTAGGTGTAGGACCGACAAATCGGCAACGCAGAGAGTAACAGCAAGATGCCGGCGGAAGCAATCAGCGCTGACAGCTGCCGCGAGCGCCCCGGATTGCCCATCATCACCAGAAGCATATCCGTGAGCAATCCTTCAATGCGGGCATCAGCAGACGAGCGACCACGGTGAATGAAGGTGGCAAACTCAGTCACGTTCGTCTCTGATCTTTGGACACACTGATCAATTATGGGTCCCTGAGGATGAGGATTACAGCCTGGGGTCAGAGAAAAAAAAAAAAGAGAGAGAGGAGTGAACAGTAGAACGCAGGGGACAAAGGAACGAGAGGCGCACGAGAAAGTAAACAATGCTGATGCGGGAAGATTCTCAGAACGAAAAAAAAATAAAAGGGACCAAAATTCGGTATCAAACTCACAACCTCGGGAGGGAAAAACCAACTCTCCCTTCTTGCGGTTTAAAAAGAAATCACGACGCTTCCTATACTGCAATCGTTTTCAGACATCTCTCCTCGTCTGAGTGTGAAAACATCACTTGAAGTTCGCTTAACATATCTTTCCAAAAACAAAAACAAACAAAAAAATCGCTTAACGCCGTAACATCTTCTTCGCATGGAAGAGAAAGCACACAGAGTGGGAATGCAAAGCAGGGACGAGAGAAGAAGTAGAACCGCAAAAAACCATGGAGGCCAAACAAACAATCTCCAGAATCCAGAAAGAAGAAAGGCGAAGAAGAAGCCCTGGTACCTGCAGCAGGCAGGATCCTGTCTCCAACGCAGTACTGCACTGCGCAGCGCAGCGCAGCAAGCAAGTCCAGTCGTCTCTGCCGCCGCCTCCGACGCCAACGCCGCTTTTACCGAGACGCTCGCCACCGAAAGCGAGCGAGCAGCAGCGAGTGCGGTCCTCCTTTTTCTCGGGCCGCGCGTTTTTGAAACCCCACTCCGCGAGCTCGGAAAGACTTGGCCGCTAAGGATTCGCTCTGCTTGGTGGGGAGTGGAGGAGGAAGAGGAGAAAGGAGGATGGCGAGACAGGGACGGGGATGGATGGATGGATAGAGAGCTGGGTCGTCACGCACAGCACAGATCTATCTATCCGCTCGTCGCAGTCCGTCGCGGGCGCCGCGCCGGAAAGGCGGACAAAGCGGGGCGTGTAATGCGGCGGGACTGCGGCGAGGGGGAGGGAGCGCGTCTGTGTTGAGTGCGCGCAGGCGAGGGCGAGCTACGGAACAGCTGGGACACTGGGGCAGGGACGGCCGCTCAGGGGCTGTGGGGCAGGCAGGAAAAGGACAAGCCCCCACCTTGCTAAAATTTAATTTACGGATGTCACATCGTATCTTGTAAAGACGTTTCGTTTTTATGGTAAATATTATCCTACCATGGAGTAACTAGGCTCAAAAGAATCGTCTCACAATGTACATCTAAACTGTGTAATTAGTTATTTTTTTTAACTACATTTAATACCCCAAATATATGTCTTTTGGTGTATTTAATATGATGTGATGGAGGGAAAGTGAGAAAAGGTCAGAAACTTTAGCAATCTAAACGGGGCCAGCCGCTTTTGAATTCACCGCTGTTGCCAGTGCCCGGCGGTCCGCCGTTGAGAATGAACAGTGCTGGCGACAGCAGTTGTACGGAGCAGATCATGGGTCTTTCTGACTAAGCTGCCTCCTGTGGTAATCCTATTTTTGAGCAAAAGGAATGACCAGATTTATGTTCTGTATTTATATTGATCATGTACTCCGTATGTGTTAAATAAATATGATGTATATTATTATTTATACAAAGTGTAGACATATGGTTAAACTTTTTGATACGGGTCTATTTGTTGAAATCGACAAATAAACACCACTGACACTGGTTCTTGCAAGATTAATCAGCCTTTTAAAACTCTCTTACAGAAAGATGTCCATAAAATATGTTTCATGTACCATCTAATTTAGATTTGTTCGAGACAACTACTCAGAAGAGCAACCTTGATCAAATGAGATCGCCATGTTTCGTATCAAACAACTACTCCGTACTCACTAAAGCAACCACGATCAAATATGATCGCCATGGGTATGCAAATTTAAATTATATACTGCTATATTCTTCTGGTGCGATTGTCCATATAAAACAGTGTCTATACCTATCTCTCAGTAGTTCAGACACATATCGACGTTTGCAGGCTACCAGATGCCTACTATGTGCATTCTTTTTCTTTTTGTAGTGCACATGTGGCTAGTGCCGGGGGCCACTATGGTGCCTAGGCATAAGGAGGCGTGTCAAAATACGATTCAACAGGTCCCGGGTGACGGGGTGAGTGAGTAGGAACGACGGCCCGCCGCTTTCCGTTCGGCTTTCGGTTTCTGGCAACGTTGATGGCGTTGGCATAGGCCAATGGACAAAATGGATGGGGTCACGGAATGATCGCGTACTCCCTCCTACTACCTCTCCTCGTGAACCTTTTTCTCCCGTCTTTCCAGCCCGATCCATTCCAGCCCGCGTAAAATTCACCGGGGCTGCGATTCCAGTTCACGTCACGTCATCTGTGAACGTGCGCATTAGCATGGCATCCGTTTCCGACCGTGTCGTCGCCGTGCACGACTGCACACTGCACACGCGAGCGGGCGGGCGAACAGCACGTGGAATTCCTCCCTCTACTTTTCCTACCAGTATTCCCAGCAGCAAGCAAGAAAAGGGCACTCGAATTCCTACAGTGGGAGAGGGAGAACAGCATCGTATTCCAAGTTTCCAACCAGAACCTGCAATGCAGGTAGGCTAGACCGTCGGATCCACGCCAGAAAGGCAGAAAGGAAAGGTGACGAGGCTTTAGCTCTTGGCGTGCATCCGCTGGGCGCTGTACGGTACGGTGCAGTGTGATTGGCTATCATCGTCAAGTGGCGTGTTTGTTAAGTGTAATCGCACCCACATTATTTTAGTCGTGGCCAAGTGATGGACACTGATGGTGGATGCCCGTCAGTTTCCGGCCGTAACGGCTACTAAACGGCCCTGCCTGTACTACTTTCTGAAATGGCAAGTGCTAGTGCTAGTGGTCGGTCTAGTAGCCGTTGTAGCCGTGTCAGTCCCGGCAGTAGGCGATCCGCCTCGAGTCGTCAGGCTCGAACTGACACCACAGGACCGCACAGCGCCGCATGTCCAAATCCTGAGACGTATCCAAATCAAATCATGGTGGATTTTATTACTGCGGCCCGAGGTTAAAAATGGACTTTTTTATTTATTACTAGTGCCATCAACGAGGAGTGACCGCGGCTGCCGCGGTCCTCACGTGTCGCTAACCCAGTCGGTAATCACGGATCAGCTTGTCGTCGCCCGGTTGCCGCACCGCATCCCGGAAAAAGTTAATTACGCTTAATCCAAGTTGCCCTGTTGTTTGTACGGCACGACAAGGAGGCGCAACGAACCGCGCGACACGTAGAACCGCACTACCGGCGTAGACTTTTCTTTTCCCGTACGCGAGGGAGCCTCGACTTGCGACCGCGGAGACCGCCGCCGCCGCCACAGTTTACGGCCCCCGTTCCCTCGCCCCGGCCTTGCTGCCGGTGGCGACGAAGCGAGGGGTCCGCCTCTTCAACGAATCTACTGTTTCCCCGTGAGAGTCTTAGTCGAGCACACCTAGGTCTAGGGTTTGCTTCGTCGTCGATGTTCGGGCGGTGGAGTTAGGCTTTGCCGGAGGAGCGTGGCTCCGCGGTTTGTTTTTCCCGGCAAGCGCCCGGCGATGCGAGCGGCGGCGGCCTTGTGGCGGAATAAATTTCGCTGACTTCTTCCGTTCTCGATGGCGATCTTCTCCGGCGTCAACGGAGAGGCCGCGGAGACCTGTCCGGGAGTCGAGGGCGGCGCATCGTCGTCTTCTTCGGGTGATGATGTTGTTGACCTGTTAATGTCGAGGAAGATGTTCTTTGGTGAAAATCTGAGCTTTGCTTTCGGGTTGCGGAGATGGAATCGAAGGATGCGTCATATAGCGGGAGTTGGCGATGCGTCTAGGAGCGGTTTATTCGGCTGATTCGCCAGTAAGTAAGTCCTCCTCTGGGCGCTCCACCTCTGTGGAGTTTGGCTTGGTGCCCCACGACGATTGGAAGGCGGCGATGGCGGTGACGAGCAGATCTCTAAAGCCGCCGAGGAAGATGAGCAAGAGTTTTATACGTAATTTTCTTTTTCTTAGAATTTCTGTTTGTAAAAGGGTCGGTGTAATGCACCAAAATTAATACATGTCTTTTAAAAAAACGAACCGCGCGACACAAGTGAACAGGCGGTCGCGACCGGCGAATGGATAATCGGGTTGGTGAAACAGTGGCCCGGGATTCCGCCTGTCGTCTCCGTCCGCCCGTGTCGTCCCCGTCCGCCCGTCGTGCTGCAGCGGCCGCAATTCCGTCTGTACGGGTAGCAGTGGATCTGGCTGGCGACTGTGAGGTCGTCTGACCAGTCGGGCTCGGCACGGTGGTTACGGTCTCGTTGCCTCGCGGTTGTGCGCGTGATTTTGGGATTTTGGCACTGCGCTGTTAGGTTGGCGGACAAGAGGGCCCCGCACGCTGACAGACTACCGAATGACACCCGGGCCCTTGCCGCTACTGATTGCCTCGGAGTTTGGACTGTCGTGTCGTACTACCTCGAGAGCGTCTTCTGACGTGCCGGGTCACCCGTCACCACGGAACCTGTTACTGTTAAGGTTCAGCATCGACACGAGACGGCGGAGTCACCTGACAACGGAAAGCTAGCGAGCCGCTTCTCACGGTTGCAGTCATATCGTTGTGCCATTGATTTTGATTTTGACCAATTACAGCCTTAATAATTAGTATCACGCGAGCGAAAGCGACCGCAGTAACCGAAAGGAAACCAAAGCCAGGTGAGGTGGGCGTTGCTTGACCACACACGCCTTTGCACACCTTTGGCCACGGTCCTTTATAAACCTGTGGGTCCTTGGTAATTCTCTTCTTCGGGAAATACGGTATGCAGTAGAGCACAGCAGACTTCTTTTGAACGTCGAACACAGCAGGCTACACGAACACCAATCATCAGACAAGAATCAGACGAAAAGAGTTCCTGAGATTAAACATCTGGAGGTCCACATTTGCCATGAGAGTTTAACATTACACGCTCCATCAGGCATCTACTACGTAACACACAGCAAGTGGGATCAGCAGCAACAGCTCCACGGATCCACCAGCCGCCGCTCGCCCGCCACAATGCAGCGCAGCAGGGGGCAGCAGTATACAACTTGCTTCAGAACAAGACCTAAACCTGTACAGATAGAGGGAAGGAGAGAGCCTGTCTTGGCTGAGCCACCGAAGACGGAGTGGATCATCGGCGATACACCCAAAGAGCACAAGGCTGGACTTTGGTGGTTGACTGACAACAGCCCACACTCAATGTGGTGTGTGTGTGCTACAGCAACCCTAGATAGGGTTTGACGAGGAACCAGTGAAAGGAGGGGACTGGTGTGATGGCCATCGGATCCTCTCTGGGGGGCAGGGAGCAGGGGCAGGATGCGCGATGAACGTTGGCATGTCTTGCCCCGGCATCAGAACTGAGACGCCTTTGGGGTAAACAGGTATCTGCAAAGCATCATCAACAAAGTGGTCAACGAGAATGTCTCAATGTGAAAACAAAAACGTGATATATTTCGATGGAAGCATGATAGTACATTTTAGTAGAAACAAACATACAAGATACTTTCATGGAACTGAAATCTGTCATGATATTTTTCAAACAACAGCAGATGCTAACTTCATCATAATGAAGTCGAAAGACTTCCATTTTTTCACAAGATGTTCTTGTGTAAACTGACAAAAACCTACAAGTTCGAGGTATCGAGCAGTATTTTCACAGAGAAGAGTTCTGCAGCTGCAAAATAGATGATATGGATTATCTGCACTTGGTAATTTTGCTATGTCAGGAGAAAACCAGGTCCAGAAGAGGCTACCAATCCTACTTGTAGTCACTATAGTTAAATAGGCAAAGTGGTTCAGGCCAGATCCTTTAGTCTCCTGCAACATGGTTTAGCATTTAGTTTTCCCACACCTCCCTCAGTTAATACTAAAAGTCGATCCTGTGCACTGGTAAGCAGGAACCAATCCTGAACATGAGTTGAATTAATACAGGTAGCTGTACTGTCAATTTTGGTACAGCTTGCTAATTCAGTGTGCTATTTTGCTTACAAATAGCAATTAATGTTCTTTTCCACCACTGATACACTAGAACACAGGATGATGTTAGAAAGCAATTAGTGCAAAATTTTGTGAGTTATCACATACTGCATAGTGCATACTTGTACATTACATTGTCTGAACTCTACATATCAAAGCAATACACTTGAAATTGAAAATAAGGACAATGGATCTATCTGCTAGCTGACTTCTACAGTAAACTGAAATGGATGTTTCAGTAGTTGGATTGGAAAAGTTCTATTTTTTCAAACTGTTAGAAGAACATAATTTACATTTGTGGTTCGGAGCACCTTTCACCTCACCTGAGTAAATGTTTTTTTTATCTCCATGGTGACTATTGCAACAGTAACTAAATTCAACCTCTGAAACATCTTTTCCTTAAAAGCAAAAACACTGGTGACCCATCTTAATAACAAGATGCTCGACATTATCACATTACTACATACAACTTTCAAGCAGCAAAAATGATAACTGCACCTGGGACCATGTGTAGTTGTGGTCCTGTGGTTAACCAATTCCTAAAATACACTGGGACCAAATTTTGGTGCGGCTGCAGACAAGGATGGGCCCTTGTCTGTTTGCTGCTGTCAGGCAAATTTCCCTCTCAATTCCATAACCCATATTCTCCTTTCTGAAGGATTATAGGTCCCAATCTTTTATGGCTCATTCACTACAAATTCCTTCAGAGAAATATGAAGATTCTTGTGACAAAGTATAAATGCATTAACTGAACTTGTAGGATAAAATTTAGAGAAGATAGAGGAATGGCATTCAAGGATAGATGCTAGATCGAACATTCTTGGTGCCGTAATCTACTCTAACCTCTCATGGCACAGAACAAGTACTTTTCCCCCACTTTCAAGTTTCCAGAGACCAGTATAAATGGCGGCGCTACCAAAAGAAATTAATAAAACGAAATTTCTAAAAAAAAAAAAAAGTATTGATGCAAAAGCAGAGTATGTACATGATGGGCATATATGAAGTTGGAGCAATCAACATTGGCATGCCCACTAAAATGATTAGATATTTCCTGGTCTCTCAGATTACATCGGTCCTAGTAGAACTCAAATGCAAATTTGAACAGCTTCTATGTTTTGATAACACCGAAATGTCTACTAGAATTTGAATATTAGATAAAAATAGCTTCATTTACCTTTGTTATATGCAATGCATGGTCTTTCCCTGTACACAGACAAACATAGTAATGGATAACAGGAGTGGTACAAATTTCTAAACCTACGGGACTGCAGTTGCACGATCTCTTTAACGGCCAATTATTTAACAGCTACAGGTAAGACATCATTGCAGTTTCATCTTCCTCTCGCTAGGAGTAGATGCCTTCGCTCCACTCCACCGCTGCATTACTATGTTCGAGCATACGGAGTACTAGCATAGACTAGAGAACGACAAGAACAGGGGTCCGACAAGATTCGCAATCAGGTCCATGAGATGCGCAGACACACAGAGTAGCGAAAAGCAAGCCACGCGAGAACAGAAAGCTGTGAGGAAAAAAGGCTAGGCGACGGAATCATTAAAGCGTGGCGCCATGGATGGGCGGGAGGCAAGGAGAGCGTGCGGGAACAGTGTGCCGTAGGAGCCAGTACCTCGAGGGGCGCGTGGCCTTGGAGCTTCCTCGCCGCCTCGAGATCCGCGCCGGGTGCGGCGCTGCGCTCGCCGCCGCGGCCGAGGAAGAGGCGGAGCCGGCGGAATATCCCCGGGGCGGCGCGTGCCCGGGCCCAGGCGCGTGGGCCGGGGGCCGGAGGAAGTGCTCGAGGATGGCCATGGCGAGGAACATGGACACGAGGATGGCGGTGGCCACGAACCCGAACGACACCGCGCTGACGCCACTGTCTAGCTGCCGCCACCGCATCTCCTCCGCCGCCGCGGCGCGGCCGCTGCAGCAGCCGCCTTCTCCCCGGCCCGGCCGCCGGGGCCATCGCAGGCCAGCGCGCCACGGCAGCCATTCTTGTTATCCCGTCTCCAGCGACGCCGGTCACGGCCCGCGATGCGCCATTGCTCGCTACTGCCCTTCGCTAGCAGTGGAGTGGCTTGGCTTGGCTTCCGAAACCGGAGACCTTTATGGAGTTCCTGGCTTTCTCTGCCGCGTCGTCGCGCGCGTCGCGTGAGTCAGCGGGGGGCGTCGTGGGAGAGGATTACAGGAGGAGAGGGCTGCAACTGCGAGGAGGGAGAGGGGGCCGGGCACGGAGTACACGACGCGTCCCTTTTCTTCTGCGGCGCTGAGCAGCAAAGCGAGAGCGGAGAAGTACTACACGGGGCAAGGGGCATCGAAGGCATTTCGTCGCGACGGTGGCAAGGGCCCGATGTGTTTTTCTCTCTGCTGCCAGAAGCAGAATTGCCCGATGCAAACGTTTGGCAATAACCGTTATTTCTTTTAATTAATAACCCGGTGGCACGCACAAAAGTGGTGCCATTATTATCTGGAATATTCTATTCTCGTTAGTGTAGATTGTAGATGAAGAGGATGTAACTAATAAAGGAAAAAGAGGAAAAAGAGGACGAGGATGAGGATCGACATATAAGCCTCTGGATATAAAAAGCACACACATGTTGCTTACTTCCACCATTCAAAAATACAAATATTTTGATTTTTCTAGATATATTAGTGTATATCTAAATACATAGTAAAAAAACTATGTGTCTATAAAAATCAAAATTACTTATAATTTAGTACGAAGGTGGAGAAATTAATATGTGGCGTGGTCAAGTAAATGTATCGGATGACACATTGGTATCAATGTTTAAACTAACTTGTATACTTTTTTTTTGTACAAAGATCTTGTTTGTTATAATTTCATTAGTGTAAAAATGATCCATCATAAAAAAAATATTTCGTATTTGGTGAGAAAAGCTACGTAGCTACTGTGTTATGGTATAGTTTGGTAGAGCTCTATGAGGCTCCGGCTCTGGTCCTCTATTGAATTCAGTGTGGAGTTGTTGTTATTTTTCCTCTTCTCAAAATGGTCTAGGAGCTGACGATGTTACTATAAATCTGTTTGGCGTGGCTTTAACCCAGATTCAATAACAACATCTGCGGAGTAGCTAGCCACACCAAGCATATTAAGAAGAGGAACAGTTGTCTAGTGATTAGTAGAGGAGCCAAAGCTAGAGCCTAGAGCTGGGTTTTCTCTTTTTGGTCTTCTGGAGGGGCTGCAATTGATTCCTCAAGTGCTCCATCTCCTCTAGTAGATACGTAAGTGAGAGTTGTGACAAAAGGCAGTGCCTCTATGCCCAATTTTAACAGATCTGTCGGCATGGGAAGTTGTTTTTTTGCGCCTCTTGCGCATGTAATCCGACATTTCTTTTCATCTTCTTATTTAATCAAAGCCGGAAACCGGATCTTTCAAAAAAAAAAAAAAAAAAGACAAACAGAGTTCATATTATTTCTCTTTGTAAATTTGTAATGTTTTGTTTGCTCGGCGTCACTTAAAGAACTTTCACCAGCCTTTTTACGTGACCCAGATAGAACCATAGCTTTCGGAAACAGCTTTTAACAATCTCTAGACAATTTCACAATTTATCCCTCCTGGCTTTTAACATCCGCGATCCATATAGTAGAGCTTAGCAATCCTTTGGTGATTGTACTTGGACGTCTTGAATGCCTTGACGTACCTATGGTCTGCTGCTACTCTGGTTTCAGCTAGAGGCTTGAGGCAGGCATTAAGAGTGCAAGTTCTAAATAGCTAACAACTATAAATTCACCATTCAATGATTCATAGTTACCGTACATAGGAGTATAGTACAATTGACCATGTGTGTGAGAGAGAGATAGAGGAGCGCATCGTACTTGTCACATTTGAAGCGGAAAAACATCATATTATCAAGCAATGCCTTAAATAAGGGAGTTGCTATATGTAAGGCCTGAAAAAAAAAGGATTTCAGGCGACGAATCTCGCCTACACGATCTGAAACGAACGCTCTAGATTAGGTCAGATTTGTTCATCTTCTTCCTCTTGCCGCCCTCTAGTTTCCGCGCTCCCCCGCCACCAGCCACCACCCCGCCGCTGGCGGGCGCAGGGGTTCGTCGGAGCTCGGGCGAAGCTAGGGCCGGGGCCCTAGCGAAGCTCTAGCGTGGCGAACCCTAGCGCCCGCGGTGGTCACCCTCTTCCTCCACAGAGATCACAGACCACGAGCTTTCTATAGGAAGAACAACTCACGAGGGAGGGAGGAGGAGGAGGAGGAGGAGGAGATGCTCGCTGGGGGAGGGAATAGGGTGGAGGAGCCACCGGAGTTGAGAAAGACGACGACGGGGATTTCGCAGCCGCTGAAAACCGTGAGTAAAGCGCCGCCTGAAATCGTGCGGGATTTCAAGCGCGTTGTATAGGAAAGGTGCTTAAATAAAGGGAAGTAGATGTTATGACACAATACTCCCCGTTTTTACAGTACTTGAAAAAATCTTCGGAGAAAGACACCCGCGTAGCAAGGGAGGATGCAATGCAATGCAAAACATACGGAGTACTTGGGTTTAGTTGGTCCGTTTACGGTACTTGAATGAATCTTCATTGGAAAGATACATACACGACTGTAAGGTGTAAACATAGCGTGTTTGGATCTCTCTAACTTGGTTAGAGTTAGAGTTTTCTAACTCTAACTCTAACTCTCAAGTAACTCTAACCCATAGACAGTTTGGATGACAGGGTTAGAACAGGGTTAGAAGCACTTTTCCAATCACTTTTCTAAGTTAGTGTGCCTTTAGGTTGGTGGACTCTACCAAAGTAACCCAAATGTCACCTTTGAGGGGTTACTTCTTTTTGGCGGGTTAGAGTCAAAATAACCCAATCTAACTCATGTGTTTGGATGTTTTTGGGTTATTTGAGCAAAAAAATAACCCAATCTAACTCTAACCCTGGCATCCAAACAGGGCCATTGGCTATCTAATGGCTGTAGTTGTACCGTAGTGTACATAGTACGTGTTACGTAGAGCAGCTGACAAGTCAACAACTCGAGCGCGGATGAGCTCAGATCTGCAGGACGCAGGCCACCTGGCAGATAATGCCCTTCGATTAGTAGTGTCAGCGTCACTAAACAAACTGGTCTAATGAACCTAATCGTGACACACATGTGAGAGGACGTTTTCTAATAAAAATCTAAACAAATCGTCACTTCCACTGGTTACTGATATGGCGAACAAGACTCGAAACGAAGCCTCGGGACGAGTCATCCGATCGGAGTCAGGACAAGCATATCGTTCCGACACCTGTCACTCTAACAAAAGGCAAGTGTCGTTGCCCGCGCGCCTACCTGACCTGATCACGCACTTCGCTGCAAGCGGCTGCTGGCTCGATGCATGGCGTAAAAGAGACTCCGTTTTCCATCAGCTACGTCAACCAAGAACGGGACAAAAATTTTAGAAGCTTTGCGACTTTGTGAGTCCTAGAGTCCTACTACTATGTAGTAGGAGTATGAAGAGGAGAAAGGGCCCGCGTACCAATGGAGGAGGAGGATCGATGCTCGCGAAACGGCGAAAGTAGTGTTGAGAGGCTCGTCGTCGTCGTCGTCCAAATGAGCGGCGCTCCGGGAATGGGGACTTGTTTGTTTGTCCACAGAGGCTCTTCCGCTCGATCGATCTTGCCTGTGATTCTCTGGCGTCGCTTAATTATTACTCCAGAGAATCACAAGCGAACAAAGTTACCGGGGCATATTCGATCCTCGACGTCTCGATCCGGCACTTTTGACATCGAAGAGACGCTGCTTGCACTGCACAAACAGCACAGGTAAAACACCACCGTTTTGGACGATCCAAGTCAACAAAACGGTAAGTATACAGTGACATGTGCGTGTACTTAACTTGTCTTGGTTCGTCGAATGCGAATCCCAGGAGCATATCATAGGAGAGATTAGGAGATAACGATCCACACGGTCCTCAATGATCTTCTGCCATCCTTCCTCGGTCCTCCTCCGTAGAAAAATGCTTGTGCCGAGGACACTAGTTTAAGGGCGGCGGTACGCAGGACGGGGAGCATCCCTCGTGCCGATCAGAAGCAGCTCCATAAATCCCGCGGGCTCGGTACACGCATCCCCAACTGGCATAGCCCGATGCATGGCCTGGCCGTGGCCGGGCTACCTGTTACTTGTAGTATATCCATCCATGGCATGCGGGAGGAAAGACACCAACTGTACTGTACTGCCCCAATCATGGTTACCGAGTCCTATCCTACCAATAAAGAGTAGAGTAAGTAAACCTTCATGATTTGGAATCGGATTACTAAAGGTTAGAGAACGTGCAGTGGCGGTTGGTACCACCGTTTGGACTTCAGATGGATTGATGTGATGGAGACGAGGACGAGCAGCATGCATGAACGCCGTGACAGCCGAACTCACCCGCCTAATCGAAGCCCAGCAACAAGCCTAGAGCAGTGATTGCTTGATTGGACATGGGGATTAACCGGCCGATTAACAGTTGAGTTGATGAGGGGTGCCGTGCAGTGCAGGCTGCAGGGGAGCGCGGCGATCCAGGTTGGACGGGCGTGTGGGAGTGATGGCGATGCGTGAGCCCTGCGCCCCTCTGGCCTTGCCGGTGCCAGGTGGAGACGGCGTGGTCGATCAGGGAACCAGGGGCAGGCGGGGTGCCGCGGCAAGCGGCATCGAGGCAGGCAGCCAACCGCCGCTCGGAGTGGGCGTGTCGGGCGCAACGCCGTGCCGGTGGTTTCGTGGGCAGCGCAGGCCATGGCAGTCTGTCTGCTTGGCGCCGCCGTGCGCCTACACGGTGGGGGCCCTCTGTCCAAGTCCAGTCCAAACTAGCCCAGCGGAGAGATTGGGCCGAGCTTGGGCCGACGGGGAGAGAAAGTGAGGCCCATGCTGAAGACTGACATTACGACCCGTTGCCAAACTGGCTGGGTTTCTTATGCTCAAAAAAAAAAAGGCTGGGTTTTTCAAAAGAAAACCTGGCCCCACACGGGCACCCTAGTCGTTTCCCAGCCGCTTCCATCCAACTCCGCGGCGGCGGGGTCGAGCCATGGCGAAGCGATCAGTCTTCCGAGCTCAGATACCGTCCCGTCGGTCGAAGCGGCGATCGAGTGCCGTTCTGGGTGCACCTCGCTCCTGCTTCAGCTTCACTGCCCAGACACATTCCTCGCCTGCTAACCTGTCGTGGGGACGAAACGCGCGCGCACCGCGCCCAGACAGGTGCGTGCATTTACCAGCTGGTTCCGATCGATATTATATTACACAGTTGGAATCCTGTCATTTTTTTCTTTCTTTCTTTCTTTCAATTATTATAAAACTCTGTAATCCGTTCGGTAGCAGAGAAAGAAGGGACTGGACGAACCTTGGAGACGAACCGGGCGGCGTGATCGTGTTTGGTGATAGCTGCTACCACCCTCGGCAGTGGATCATGCTTGACAAGGCCGCGGCGCGCCCCCGCTGCCGCCGATTCCTCAACACACCACCGGCGAGTGTATCCGGATGGACCTCACGGAGATGGATGAGCACGCTTTGCTCGCGCTCACCCCGGAGGGCCTCATCCTGCTGCTCGACGAGCCCCACACACACGCTGTCCGCCTGCTTAACCCGCTCACGCGCCAGCTCACCGATATGCCGCCGGTGACCGCGCTGCTGAAACCGGAGCGACACTGGCAGCTAGTCAGGAATCTAGGAAAGATTATCAAGGTCGATGGCGCCGGCATCGTCGATGCCTCCACGGTGGCAGTCAGCTTCGGTTCTCCCTGTGTGCTCGTCGTCGCTAAGCCTAGCGACGAGTGCTGGACCTTGGTTGACAGCGACAGATACTTCCGATCGGTTTTACCATATGCAGGTCACTTCTACTGTGCCACCCGTCGGGGCAGGTTCTGAAGGCCAGCACTGACCAGCAGGAGACGCCAAGGCTGTTGACAGTCATCGACTGGGGCAAGTCATTCCGTGTCTCTGGTATGATGAACGATCGTTTTCACCTGGTGGATAACGCATGTTGCGATGGTTCACCGATAATGATAATTTAGAGAGGAGGTGGGCGGTGTACAAGGTGGATTTGCACACCGGCGTCCTGGTTCCGGCCAAGAGTCTATGCGGGCGGGCGGTGTTCGCGGGCGACCGCCGCACGGTTTCTGTTTCGTAGATGCCTTTGATATCGTTGCTGATACTCTGCACTTCGGGTACGAGTGTGGTGGTGATGCCACGTACAATCTTGGGAGCGGAGAAGCCACTTACTACCGCGATTACGATTGCGATCGTGATGAAACTAATGAACCACTTTCACAACCTTCGTGGCTAAGTCGATGTTCAAGCATCCTACCACCGACTTTGACCGTTGCATTGAAGGATACACCTTCAGATACATCATGGGATGATACGAGTGAGTAGCTTTGCTCCTACTCCCTCTACTTAAATTTCATTGGTTGCGCCATGATTTGCTTGATCCGTAATTCGTTTTGATAGATTGCACCTAGATCTACTCTTCTCTAGCTTGACTCGGTGTTTTCGGCTTGTAGTGTTTTGCTCGACCCGGTAGATTAAATCTGCTCGTCTCTTGGGTGGGTTCACTTCAACCTCTGTTTGTTGGTGTCGTTGTTATATCTACTTCAAACCTTTGCTTGTTGACGTCGCAAGTTTGAAAGATTCACTCTAGATTTGTTAGTTTTGCACATCTATGTTGAT
The DNA here is from genome assembly GCA_015847255.1 of Hyparrhenia diplandra. Taxonomy (NCBI): domain Eukaryota; kingdom Viridiplantae; phylum Streptophyta; class Magnoliopsida; order Poales; family Poaceae; genus Hyparrhenia; species Hyparrhenia diplandra. Next base: position 52,331 of record JADLZK010003659.1, read on the forward strand.
TTGACTATTAGTTTTGCATGTTTGGGTTGATTTGACTACTAGTTTTGACATTGAGAGTGATAATTAGTCCGCCATAACATACCATGTGGATAACGTTTCCATATTAACCGCATGGTAAGGTCTTTGAAACACAAGCCTCACCTATACGTCCAGTCTAGTGATCTGTGTTTTGAAGGACACCCCGAGACCTTAATGTCTTTGAGGAATCTCATTAATTGGAGTTACTTTTGTGTGAAAACATTCCATATCATTTGTTAATACCGTTGGTGAGCTTATTTCGTGGTTATATTGTTCAGTTACATTGTACTACGTACTTAGGTAACAAAATGGTTGGAGTTGATTATGTGGTAAGTGTACACTATTGGAAATGTGTGTCCCGATAAAAAAGAGGACACGTGGTAGAACCTAATTGGGCCACATGGTATTTTAAAATGGCACGTGTTATGCCACGTTAGCATCCACGTATCGCCACGTTAGCATCCACGTATCGGCCATGTCGGCAAACGCGTGTCATGCCATGTCGGCAACCACATGTCGTGCCATGTTAGCGGACACGGTCAAGCATCACATACGTCATTAGACGAACGATTATGTTGAAAGAGATTTCTTTCCATGACGAAAGTGAATCGTCATAGCCCACTAACGTCGTTTAACGGCGGCGTTAGGAACGGTGATAGATGGTTGATTGTGACGAAAACCATGGCGTCATAGAATGAAAAACACATCCATGGTGATGACCTTTTTGTCATTGAATGGAGGCACTTGTATGACGAAAATCATTATTTCGACACGTTTTGACAAATATGACGTCCAATAGGTGATGAAGACCTTTTCATCACAAAAGAAACTTGATGACGATTTGGGCGTTTTTAGTAACGGAAGCGGAGCGTCATTAGTGTGAACATACCTACTAGTGGTATCACTTTTGAATAAATAATGCAATATTTCATGAGATAGCAGACCTCTGATAAATTGTTATATTTGACGCTTTGAACTACTTGATAAGAAATTTGGATATCTATCTATGTGGATTGTGTGTTAGGCTTGAATTTCATAATACTTGGTTGACAAATGGATACTGTGGCAGAAATAGGGGCATGTGATATATGAAAGAAGAAAGACTCATGCCGGACAATTGTGATGTCTCCAAAGAAAGCTACAAAAACCGGACAACTGTGATGTCTCCAAAGAAAGATACAAAAACAAGACACTCATAGAACACGTGTGTTGTGCAAAATGTTGCCATTATTTATGATGATAGAATGTTGGCGCACCAACCAACCAAGAATATGAAGAAAAACTAGAGGCTATTGAGAATCATGGATAGACTAACCAGGAAGGGTTGTGGGAAAGGATTGTTCAATTTCCACTAATATAACATTATGTACAACTATTGGTATAAAACTAGTTATCTATATTTTATCTTCCTTTCTTGCTAATGTGTTTAGTGTTATCATCGGATGTCGGATATTTGAGTGTGATGAAGTGGAAATAGAGAGTCCGGAAGGCGTACATAACCGGAGATGTTTCGATGTCAAAATTTTTTTGTGTAGCGGCATTGGGACAACTAAGGCCGTATTTCTTGTTTTTGGAGGAGTGTTGAAGGTATATTTCACCACTTGTATATGTAATCGAAACCACCGCTTTGTTTTTATTTTTCTTGTATGCTTCCCGCTCTGTCTGTCACTTTTCGATCTTGGTCACCATGTTGGCATTGATGGCCCACCCCAAATGATTCTTCTTTCTTGTGGCTTTGATGCTTTGGTATGAATTGCATCTTTTGGCTCCCTCTTTTTGTTGTCCGGATCATCTTATGGTTTCATTTGATCATTATAGTTCTATTTTGCTTATTGGTGTGCTTTTTAGGCGATGGAGAGGAGATAATTGGAAATGATTTTATTTATTGGTGGCCTCGTTTAACAACGTTGACATATTATTTGATTGTATGCTAAGTGGCGCCAAGTTAGAACAGATATAGTGTGGCGCGGGAGAGCGAGATAGTGAGCAAATTTGCTAGCTTTATATAGCTACCGAGATTTATGGAAAATATATAACATCTGCTGGAGTCAATTTTATATCACAAAATGTCTAAATTGTACTTTATGCTAGGAATAGCTAGTCTCTTAGAGTTGCTCTAACACAAAAATGAGAGAAGGGAGAAGAGTGGAAGGTAGAGAGTCAAATGAATGTGAGGCCGAAATCCTCCTCCACACATCCTCATCCTTTCCCCTTTTATACAAAAAGTGGGAGAAAAGGTTTCACTATTTTCCTAATAGAGCTTGTATTTTACAGTAGAGTATCTTGGGCCTATCAAATAGGCCCTAAACATTATCACCCCCAAAACACCAATGGACGTCACAACATATAATACACCCTAATGATAGTCCCTCAACTTTACATTTTTATTGAAAGTACAAGACACCAAGTTAATACAATTAAGTGTGGCCCTAATTACAACTCAGTCTCAACATTTAGCTTTCCTCTATACAAAGATAATCTATTAATGATATTATCATTAGCTTGTCTTCGGTGTCAACCTCCGCTCAAACCTCTATGGCACTGTGTTTAATAGCTTGTTCCTTCATATGACCTTGAACCCTTTATACTTTCTTTTCATAATTGAGCATTCATGGAAGACAATGTGGATGAAGTAGGCAAGGTAGTCTAGGTAGGCGAGGTAGTTGACCTCTAAGATTGGCCACAAGTTGTTTGGTGCAAAAAAATTCAGGTGCATCTTCATCTCAAAACCAAAATCCAAGCATTGCCACAATGTTCGCTTTAAGACTTCAAATGGCCTATTTGATTGCCCGGCTTGGGCTAGCCGTTGTTGTCCGGTGCCAAATTTGGGCGTTTGGTTTCCCTTGGCGACCCATTAGCCGAGGCGAGGGCCGGGCCACCGACCACCCCTTAGCAGCCCCGGAAAACGGAGGGGTGGGCGTTTTCTAGGCCTGGCAGGCTAGCCCGTGGCGCTCCGTGGCTCACTCGTTCGCATCGTTCACTTTGCCCCAATCCTTCACCGCGACAACCAGGTCGAGCTCGCGTAGGCCTACGCTTCTCCTACGTCGTCCTCCCACCGTAGTCGGTTCGCCCGGATCGAACCTTTCATGCTCGCTAGCTCGGAGATTCTTCGTGTGCGGAGCATTCCTAATCGATCGATGGCGAGTTGTTAATGTTTGTTAAGTGCTAAAGAATAAGAAGATTACGCAAGCGCACGAGAACATCATTGTAGCTTTTCTCTAGGAGATTTTTCTAGGGTATCGTATCCACAGGGAAGCTTTGGGTAAAGAATCTAATAACTCACAATCATGTATCTACTAACTTAGTAAACCAACTAGACTAAAGAGGGGTAAGTGATAAATAATAAATAAAGTAATACTATGAATACTAAAGCATAAAAGTAATCTAATAATAATGACTAAAAGAGTACTATGATAAATGAATAGCTTAGCTAATAAAGAGAAGAACGCGAGAGACAAAGGTTCCTAATTACTTCTCTAATACTTTGGTTCTAAGGTAACTGAAGTATGGATAGATATAGCAATCACACAATAACACTTTAGGACATCGTAACACCGGCCACGTAAAGGGAAGAGAAGAAGGCTAGGAAGCTCGACTAAGGTCCTACAAACACCAACCCGAACGTGGTGGATTACGTCGGTCGTCAGGGCTGTCACCACTGGGGCTACCACAAATTATTCGTGGGATTGGGTGCAATCTCAGGTAACCTCTAGTCTAGACACCAAGTTGACACTATTAACTACTACTCTAGCTAACTGAGGAATAACTAGAGCACTCGATACGAGCGGAGATCCCATGCAAAGGCATAACAACTATACTAACCATATATAAATGAAAGGCATAAAAGTAAAAATAGAGAATATAAATATATTAAAGCATATGTCTTGTAGAGAAAAGATACAAAGACATACCAAAGCGTGAAGACTTTCGGAAGCTCGGAGCATAGCTCCGCTCTCCCTAACTCTCAACTAGATCTAATCTATTACATTGCAAAGTCTAACCCTAGATCTACGTTGAAGAGAGAGAGTTCCTCACATTAGGACCCTCTCTAATCAATGAGATGAGATGAATAATGAATTTTAGGGATTCAGGGGTGAGGTCTGCCCCTGTATTTATAGTCCTGAGGGATGAATCTAGGCCGTTAGATCAAATCGACTTCAATCAACGATTGGATATGATTCTAGGGTTCCCATAGGTCGGTGGAAGAAGCTTTAAGAAGCTAGGCCCGTTTGGCCAAACCTTGGTGCCGGGCGGCCCCATCTTTGGCGAGCTGGCTCTTGCTGTCCTCTAGGTCCTGGGAATTCATACCAATGGTCGTGGTTCGTAACTTTTGATTCTATGGACTCCAAATGTGGAAAGTATATGTCTGTTTTGATCGTCTCAGCGAGCTCTTCGCAATGGTGCACTCTAATCCAACATATAAGATAGTTTTATTCAGTGAAAATCTATGAAATCTTGCAAGACAAATGAAAACATTAAACTCGTGGAACTTATTAGAATCAAATCCTATATCTAGTGTTTGTAATTCGTTTTGTATCATTTAATGTAGACCCTTAGCAAAGCTCAGATACTAAAAGACAAACTTGGATCAGGGAGTTGCTACGATGTTTTAATTCTTATAGAGTACACATGCTTTCAAAAAGAAACTCTACTCCGAATCGGATAAACTTATTGTGACTTCAAACTCACTCTTATTACCAAACTATGGTGCTTTTACTCTCACTTGGGTCTTGAGTAATTAAAAGACAGAAGAATCAAGTCAAGCACTATGTCTCAAGTCTTAGATCAACTAATATTGCTGCGAAAGGTCTTGTCACAGCCCATCGAAGGGCCCAAGGGGCCTGCATGCATGCCCGAGGTCAGTAGCCCTATGGCCGGCCGCCGCCGTCATCGTGGTTATCTTCATTGTTAAGCAATTATTGTTTAGGGAATAAAATAGAAATAGATTAGTAGATTTCTTTAGATGTAAGCCTTTCCCAGACTATAAATACAATGGATTTGTAATCATTTGAGATTAAGAAAGAAATAAAGAAGACCCTTCCCTTATACCTATCCCTCTCTTGCTCTCTTACGTGTGCGGCCGCTTCTTCTTCTCTCACTTTCGCCGCCACCATGCGCCGTCCTTTGCTCCTTCTCCTTTTCCCGCTCACACACACCACCCTTTGCCTCGCGTGGCCGCCACCGCCCCAACGGGCACCTCATGCCACGCGTGGCCACCACGCGCCCCTCATAGCCACCAAAGTACAACCAGGTTGTGAAAGGTTTTACTTTAAGCCTTGCTCTTGCTTGTATACATTTTGTTTCTACTCTTTTTTATTATAACTCTTTTCATTGTAATTAGCTGAAACTATTGACACCTATCGTTATGCCACTTAAAAGTGGGTATAACCAAACATAAATCTCAAATCTTTGCAGCAGCCTATTTAAAAAGTTCTACTTGGGGGACAAAAGTGAGTCTCTTAGAGATATGAGTCAACCATACACTAAAACAATTTTATTGTTATTGGAGGTATATTGTTACGTAATTACTTACTATCAACAGTTGGCGATTGGGAAAAAAACTTATGCAAGTGGTTGAATTAAGCCTTTTGCAAAATAATAGTTGATTTTTTTGCAAACAGAACATACATTGTTGACTTATTGGAAATGTATGGAAAGTGGGCTGTAGTTGATTGCCACTTTCGGTTGTCACGCTTTTGGTGAAACCGCGGCTTTGTTTGTCGCTTATACGATATTAATACGTTTTAAATTTGTGTAGTTCTCGCACATGATGAGAAGATTTGCCCTACTTGAATAGCCACTGAATTATTCATTCTTTCTCTTACAAGTCTTTGAATTAGCCTCTACGTCAATTTTATATCACAAAATATCTAAATTGTACTCTATACTAGTAATAGCTAGTCTATTAGAGTTGCTCTAACTCAAAAATGAGAGAAGAGAGAAGAGTGGAAGGCAGAGAGTGAAATGAATGTGAGGCCAAAATCCTCCTCCACATCCCCCACCCTTATATACAAAAGTGGAAGAAAATGCTTTCATTATTTTCTTGATAGAGCTTGTATTTTACAACAGAGTGTCTTGGGGCTATCAAATAGGCCCTAAACATTATCTTATTAGACCCTAAGTTCTGAAACTAAACCCCAAAAACACCAAAGGAGGCCCTAACATATAATACACCCTAATGATAGTCCCTCAACTATTCATTTTTAGCGCAAGACCTAGTAGGTTAACACAATTAAGTGTGGCTCTAATTACAACTCACTCTCAACATGTAGCTCTCCTCTATACAAAGACAATATATGGATGATATTAACATTAGCTAATCTTCGATGTCAACCTTCGCTCAAACCTCTATGGCCCTGTGTTTGACATCTTGCTCTTTCGTATGACCTTGAGCCCTTTATACTTTCTTTTCATATAATTGAGCTTTCAATGAAGACAATGTCACGAAGTAGGCAAGGTAGTCTACGTAGGCGAGGTAGTTGACCTCTAAGTATGGCCACAACGTGTAGGTGCCCCTTCATCTCAAAACCAAAATCCAAGCATTGCCACAATGTTTGTTGTGAGGCTTCAAAAGACACATAGAACTTACGGTTAATGAAAATGACCCGACTCATATGTTTCTTCTTGGGCCATTTGTAAGAGACTGTGCTTGTTTTGAGCTCTAATTTCTTGTTTATCTTTTTTAACTTTACATGATTGCTCTTTTTTTTTTAGTCTTTCAATTGCATGATTGCCCCTGAAGAAATTCAAGCTCGAAATAGAGAAAAACGGAGGCAACCATACAATTTAAAGACTAAAAATAAGGGTAAACATGCAAAGTTAAAAAATGAGTACAAACGACCAACTAGACTTTAAAACAAAACAAGGACCGTATAACAATTTTTCCTTTCTTGTTTGAGCAACAGTACACACAATGTCAAGCCTCGATGCTTCGTACCCTTTTCGCTTTCTCAGCATCGCTAAAAACTTACACTTTGGATAGTCTATAAAAACTTCCTATATTGAAATTGAAATTTCTCTCCACGATGAGACTTTGGGCCGTGCCGGCCCGTAGCTCAAGAGGAGCCAAACCGAGCCAGTTCGAACCGGATTGCAGCTTACTGGTTGGGAATCGACGCTAGAGGGCCACCACCGCCTCGACGGCGACGGCAGCAACGGACACCATTCCCTTCCAATCTCCCGCACACCATGGCGTCGTGCGTGGCCGCGATGGCGCTCGCCGGCGCCCGACCAGCGTCTCACGCCCCTGGCCCCGTGGCGGCCAGCTACAGTAGCTGCGCCCAGCTTAGCTTCCCTCGCCGCGGCGCTCGCGCTCGGGTCAACCGCGCCTCCCACCGCCGCCCACACCATCCCTCTTTTTGCGCCTGAGGTGGGCATGTCACCTACCTACCGAGTTTTCAACGTCTATTGCTTTACTGGCACGGTGGGTTTCATGTAGGATGAGGGGGTTCTGGAGTGGCTGAGGGGCGCGGCTGCGGCGCTCGCCATCGTAGCCCAGATTTCCGTGTCGCTGCCAGCGAACGCGGTGCTTTACTCGCCTGACACGAAGGTGCCGAGGACCGGGGAGCTGGCCCTGAGGAGGGCGATCCCCGCTAACCCGAACATGAAGGCTATACAGGTTTACCTGCTAATCAGAATTTGCATGTAGGTTTGCTTATTCGATTCTTCCGTCTGGGCGTTGCCTTATGTTGCTGCATTTGGCAGGAATCGCTGGAGGATATTTCGTACTTGTTGAGGATACCGCAGAGGAAGCCATACGGTTCCATGGAGAGCGATGTGAAGAAGTCCATCAAAGTAAATTTTCTGTTTCCATGGCATGTTATTTTTTTCTGGTTGCTCTTCAGAGTTCGGAGAACTAATTACTGGAGCTATCAAGACTGATGGCACATGCTTGATCTGGGTATTGGCCTTTTGTGGTGCACTTGTGAGTTCCACTTGATAGGATTGCACTTCATACATATACCACTCTGTGCTCTTGTGCAGATAGCAATGGACAACAAGGAGGCGATCCTGGGAAGCATTCCTGCAGAGCATAAGGAGGAGGGGGCCAAGCTATATACTTCACTACTCGAAGAGAAGGTGATTTAAAAATGCTAAGGGTGCAAAATGTAGTTAACTGAACAAACATGAACCCATTTTCTACCTGTATTTAGCCATGAATCTTTATTCTTATTGCATAATAGCTGAGCTATTTCGCATCATCTTCAGGGTGGTTTTCAGACTCTCTTGAAATATATTAAGGAGAAGGACCCTGACAAGCTTTCTATAGCACTTGCTTCGTCACTTGATACTGTTGCTGAATTGGAGCTGTTACAGGTACCTCACCCAAAGACTATTGGATATAATTTAGACAATGCTTAGAACAAGGAATTCGGTTCCAGTAACCATTCTGATTACTTTGAACATTATTCCCCCCTTTGAATAGGCTCCTGGTCTGTCCTTTCTCCTGCCACAACAGTACTTACAATATCCAAGGTGACAATTTATTGATTTTCTCTTAAGCTCTAAATTCTATTTCTGTCATGCTTGCACTTTTTTTTTTTTCATAATTGTTTTTCTTGTTCCAACTAAACTAGCACAGGTTCTGGATCATAACTTAGCTGAATGTAGTTGTTATGGAATTCGATCATGCAGGACATAGTTATTATATACATATGTTCAGTGCAGGGGTTCAGCATGAGAATACCGACTGCTTCTGCCTGATGTTACTGATGAGGGATCGATGCTGCCCTATAGAAATTTAATTTGAAATCCACATGTGCATTGCAAAACCTCCTCTAATTTCTATATTGCAGTGCTCAATGATAATAACAACATCAATTTACCACTATTTTCACAATGTTCTGCTATCAAATCTACTTGTGCAAAACACTGCTAGTTATTTTCTTAACCATGTCCGTTGAACTTAGATTGTCTGAATTGCTAAACATTTTGTTTCCATCATATAGGATTTGAAATGGTTGATGTTCAGTTAGTGCTTGGTAGTATGGGTGAGAACATTGTTCCTTTTGAATTTCCCAGTATCAGTGTCAAATCCTTATCACAGTTAATTTTGAGTATTTTAATAAACTGCACAACATCTTTAGCAATAAATGTAGATTTAGGATCCAATGACAATTGAAATGTTCAGTTTCTGGGGGTGTTTGCATAATTTGAACATGCAGTTCTACAATGTCTGACAAACGACTTTTTATGAAATTTAGTTTAAACAGCTTGCTATTAATAGGCTAACAGGAAGAGGAGTTGTTGAATTCACAGTTGAAAAAGGTGACGGTTCAACATTCTTTCCAACTGGTGGTGGTGAACCGAAAAATGTTGCTACGATTCAGGTAGATAACAGTGGCATAGTAAAGTTGTAGTTCATGGAAAGCTATTAATCTGCAGTTTTAACTCAAGGTTTTTCTAGCATTTTTCCCCACACCATCTGTTCTGAGAATAATATTATAAGAGTTATAGTAGTTGCTGCTACGATTTGTCGTGACATCTGGAGAATTATGTTGGGTGCTGATTGTTTAACTAATGTAGGTCATTATTGATGGGTACTCTGCTCCACTGACTGCTGGAAACTTTGCAAAATTGGTAAGGCAGCTTGACTTTGACCCCATCTTATTGTTTGCTCCTGGCTGTTTTGGGAAAATTATCAAACTGTAAACTTGTATTCTCACCCTTTCTTGGAACAACAATGTACTCCCTCCGTCCCAAAATGTTTGTCACTTGCGCCCCGAGAAACAACTTTTAACAAATTATAGATTAAAAAATATTAATATTTATCATACATAATTAGTATCATTAGAAAGATCTTTGAACCTAGTTTTTTAACAAATTTATTTGAAGATATAAATGTTGCACGTATTTTTGTACAAATCCCGGTCAAAGTTGTGGCATTTAAAACCGAAAGCGACAAACATTTTTGGGACAGAGGGAGTACTAATTTGGACCATTATAAAACACAAAGTACTAAGCTTCGTCAAGCAAAAATGATATTAGCAGATGAAGATCTCTTCAATAACTTTGAGTAGCAAATGTTTTAGAGAAAAAAAAGAAATATGCAAAAGACGTGTATTAAAGACAATGTCCAAAAAAAACAGGTAAAAGAACAGTGGGTGTGAACAGAAACATCTTCTTATTGAACAGGATTTTCCAGAATCTTACTGTAACATATTTACAATTCTTGAAGTTTTACTTTACGAGTTCTTTGTTCTTATCACCAGTTCTCATTCAATGTAGCAACCTTCCTTCAGGTCTTGGATGGGGCATATGACGGGGTAACGCTTAAATGTGCAAGCCAGGCAATTATTGCTGATAATGAGACTGGAAAAAAACGGGTATACTGTTCCATTAGAGGTCAAGCCAGCAGGACAATTCGAACCATTGTACAGAACTCCACTAAGCATTCAGGTCAGTCACTCTCCTAGACTGGTTTAGTGGTGATGGGCATATATCTCTGTTTTTTAGGTGAAGGTCTCCTCTGCTGTAATTCATTTCTTTTTGCTTCATTTATTCTAGGATGGAGAATTGCCAGTCCTGCCGATGTCGGTGTATGGTTCTGTTGCCATGGCACATAGTGTGGATTCAGATGAATACTCCTCACCAACACAGTTCTTCTTCTATCTTTATGACAAGAGAAACGTGAGTAACAAAAAGGCCATAATTACATACCCAATTTAAAGATCAAATCTGAGTGTACTTGGTTGAATAGTGTACCTACTTGCCTATACTACTTCAAACTAAACATAAAGCTGAATATAAGTATTCAGATGACACACCAGACTCTGCCAGGTCATACAAAGGGTATGAATGCCCAATCAACTAATATAATAAGTAATAATAAGTCTCTTCTCCAGCCTGTAATGATCTGTAGAAGCATGAATTGTGTATAGATATGTGAGTCACTAATATGTTTCTCTCTTTTCTGTAGTCTGGCTTAGGAGGAATATCGTTTGATGAGGGACAATTTTCAGTTTTTGGGTAAGTTGTGACTGATTTCATTATGTGATCAATGAGCAGCAAAATTGATCTATTCCATTTTGAATAAGGACGTTGTAAGAAATTTTATGCATATATCCAAACAATTGCAGGTATACCACGGATGGAAGAGATGTTCTGTCGCAGATTAAGACCGGAGATAAAATTCGTTCTGCCAAGCTTGTACAGGGCAGTGAACGCCTTGTGCTGCCATCAATAGCACCCGAAGAGAGCTGATATTATCGACCCCAAGAATTCTTTTACACTGATCAGGCAACCAACATTTTGTATATCCAAGCCACTAAACCTGACCAGAGAGTTTATAGTCAAATACGGAGTATATATATAGTAGCATCTATAAGAATCGTTGTACATGAAACCATTTTTCTTGTGTAATCCATCCATACAATGGAATCTGAACAGCCTGGAATGCTTTATTCGACAGGTATGTCACGGGAGTTGCCGGCGGTGTGCATCTCTCGTTCAGCCATGCCAGGATGTCGCCACGGACACGCTCGATGTTGTCGTCCGGTTCCCCAAATAGCAAGGAGTGAAGCATCCCGTCGTATATCTTGATAGTCTTGTCCTTGCTGGCTGCGGTGGCGTACAGGGCGCGGCTGACTTCCGGGTCGGTAACCTCGTCGGCGCTGCCGTGCACGACAAGGAACGGGATGCTGACCTCGCCGAGGCGCTTGGCCAGCTCGTCGGTGGCACGTAACAGCTCGACGACGGTGCCGAGCCTGGGGCGGCCGCTGTAGCGCACAGGGTTGCGCGCTGCAATGATGCGCTTGGCGGGCACCTTGACGGACTTCTCGATGAGGTCGGCGGTGGGCACGATGGCGGCCGTGGGCGCGAACCGCGCGACGAAGGTGAGGATCTCCGGCAGCGGCCACGGCGGGCGGATCCGGTCGGAGATCCTGCACATGGGCGCGACGAGGACCGCCCCCGCCCACTCCTCCGGCCGCGTGCGGAGGTGGATGAGCAGGCAGATGGCCCCGCCCATGGACTCCCCGAAGAGGAAGCAGGGCAGGCCCGCGTGCTCCTCCCTGGCCCTGACGGCGCGGAAGAAGGCGAGGAGGTCGGCGACGGCGGCGTCGAGGTCGGGTACGAAGGCACGGAGGCCGTGGGAGCGGCCGTGGCCCGGGAGGTCGGCCGCGAAGCAGGCGAAGCCGGACCGCGCGAGGAAGACCGCCGTGGACTGGAACGTCCAGCTGACGTCGTTGCCGTAGCCGTGGATCATGAAGACGAGCGCCCTCGGCCGCTCGGGCGCGCGAGGCCTCCACGCGCGCGTGAAGAGCCGCCGGGCGCCCGCGTCGGGCGTGGTGAAGTAGGAGGGCTCGCCCTCCGCGCCGTGCGCCGCGTAGAACTCCGCCTCCGTGGCCGGGTGCTCGCCCCAGAAGTGGACGGCCGGCGCCGGCGCCGGCGCGTCCCCGTCCGCCGGCATGGTAGGGGATCAGAGTTGGGTCCCGGACGTTGGCGTGGTTTGCGGTGTGTGGATGGGGGAAGCAGGGGAACTACTGGTGGCCGGCGAGTGGGGAGTCGTCGCTGCTATGCTGCCAGTTGCGTCGCGGCAGGGGAAAGTGGGGGCCGGCGGTTTTGGATGTGGGACGGGGAAATCGCTCGATTCGTTTGGGCCTCGGTAGGTGGAAACGGCTCGTGCCGCGGGTCCACGGGCTCGTCCCTGCGTGTAATGCAAAATCCACATGGTATACTCTTCGTTCATTGGCACATGCAGGGTATTAACTCGTGTACCGACATTAGGACCAATAAATCTTTTAAATTTGAATTTGAATTGTAGTTTATAAGAAAAAAAATGATTCTAGGAAATAATACATTGTACGTAACTTATAAGATTGAAGGTAGGACTGAAGGTGTAGATACTAGTAAATAAGAGCCCAGTTAGCATTGGATGCCTACAAATAAGAGCCCAATTAGCAAAGACCTGTCACATATTCATGGGCCACGCATCACACTGGTGCTTAGGTCTTAATTTGGCTGTTACGATCACTATCTCGATCGGATCAGTTTTCCTTGCGCAATGCAAACTCCAGTGCATGTTGCTCGGTCATGCTGGATATAAAAAGTCAACAAAATGATCGTAGTACCATGTTTCTTTGAAAGGAAGATCGTAGTACCATGTTTTATTGAAAGGAAGATCGTAGTACCATGTCTCCTAACTCTAAAAAGCACATCGTTAAATTTGAAAGAAAGCTAGAAACATTTGAACCTTATAGATAGGTTTCACTTTCTGAGCTAGGCTCAATTGCAATCTGCGGAAGGTGCTACTACCTCCTATGGGTGCCACAACATCCCCAGATCGAGCCCATGTATCTTTAAGCAATTCATTCATGTGTTCTTAACAAATTTATGAACAGGACCAAAATTATCACTTTATCAGCCCTTAGATAAATCAATTGCTAGATAGAGTTGTCTTAAGTCAAATCTTTTTAAGTTTGACTATATCTTGAATTTACAAAAAAGAGTGTCAAGATTTATGACACCAAACTAGTATCGTTAGATAGATACACCACAATAAAATTTTTACAATATGATCATTTGGTGTCATAAATATTTGTGTTATATTCTTTGGTTAAACATTAACATAGATTTATTTAAGTTAACTTTAGATAATTATTTGTTAGTATTAGGAATGGAGAGGGTATATTTTAGCACCGATCTAGTCAATTAGTAGTTACATTACATGGCGAAGCCAGGAAAAATGGTCGCGGGGTCGGTACTCAAAACTAACCGAGCATTGACTTATAGGTTGCGATAATATAATGCCATATATATCATAAATTAACATGGTAGTACTACATATTGAGACAAAATAAACTATTACAAATTACAATAGTACAGTTACCTCTTACAAAGTCACTTTCGGCGATTACGATCCTCCATCTTGTGAAAGCGAATTATTACTGATATTACTTTTCTTATTCACTAGCAAACATGCCCGTGCGTTTGCAACGGGATCCAATATATTTTGTCTGCTAGTACACTAAAACAAGACTCAATACGCCTTAAATTTGGTTAGGCAATGGCAAAGTCCGTGATCACCATGTAACCCAGCTCAACGATGCACCAGGCAACATAGCACAGGGCACTGCCTCCGGCTAACCTGATAAACAAAGAAAGACATGACAAATAAACCAAGACAAGATAAAATGTTAGGTGCCCATGAGGCTCCATCTCCTTTCTTGCTTCCTGTCTTTCATAGATTGATTCTCTGTTGATGCAGCTTGCGCACCTACACTCTTTGGTGGCCAGGTGTTGATTTGTCTCTCTTTGCTTCTCCTATATGCACAACACCTTGTGTGGTAGGCTGTTGTAGTGCAGCGGTGCTACCGTTAACAGCTGTGTAGCGCATGCTGGCTAGCCGAGTTCTATTTTGCAGCCAGATCATGGTGCCTTGCCTTGCTACGACGATTCTCTTTTTCTGGGTCTCCTGTTGTGGTCATCCTAGCTTCTACTCCTTCCTGGCAACCACAGGCTTTGTACGTGTACTAACCACAGGCTTTGTACGTGTACTGGCACCGGGCTGTGTACGTGCAGCGCTGGTGCCGCCTCGGCGTGCAGCTGCGGGCGTGCTGCCGCCTCGGCGTTAATCCGCTCCGATCCTGCATAGCGCCCTGGTGCCAGCGGCTGCCTTTCTCCATGACGACCGTGATTAGATAGCGCAGCTTAAAGCTGCTACCGACTAAAACCTGGGGCCGGAGTCCCGAGCATGTGTCTTCGTTCGTTTGCCTCCGTCTTCTGGATCGTGGAGTAGACCTTCGGGCAGCCGGCGCGTGGTGCGTCTCTGTTTGCCTCGATCTTCTCATGGTGTACACCTTTGGCTGATGGCGTGTTGTCCACCGTGCATACCCTCTTCACTTACAACTCTGACTTGTGTATCACGGGACGGGGGCTGTATATATTCCATGTATCGGAGGTGTATTAGGACTATTATTTCAGGAGGAGGTGGGGCTTGACGTGTTAATTAATTTAAAAGCAATCAGATTTGTATCAGGACTCCTATTTCGGGAGGTGGGGCTGACGATGGGAGTTGGATAGGCTGGACGAAATTTTTGGGTGGACGACGGAAATTTTCTCTCTTTATTAGTAGGTATAGATACCATCACCAATCGACTGGCCAGGCTTCAACAAATCATCACATCTTTTCACAGCCGTGTTATGGAAACTATTGCATTTGCTGCCTACATGATCTCGAAGTCTATCAGATTTGTTCCAGCCAGCCCAGCCATCTACTACAAATGCATCATTCCCGCCTTGGCCTTTGTTGCAATCTCTGAACAAGTAACAGTACAAACAAAAACACCTATCCTCCTTTTCACTATACTCAAGCCAATCATACTTAGTGAACCATTCATGTTGACACCGCCGTGGTAAACCCGCTATCATCGCAAGGTGCAAGCCGTAATGATACTGAACTAGTGAATTTGGCAATTAGCGTACGCATACATAAATACCTGACATCTTGATCCGAAAGACAGTAAAGAAGATCACGGAGGCCAGGCCACGAAGCTTTTTGCGGTTTGCCGCGGGCGGCTGCCTGCTTGGCCCTAGGATTTGTGAGATTGTGTCGCGTGCTGCCGTGCTGGACAGTAACGAGGATCACAGAGGCCGGCATTCTAGACCTATGACTAAGGAAATACACGATGGACTCTGGCTGGGCTCAGCAAGTCAGAAGAAGTTGGACTTATTAGTGCTAATGGGCTGTTAGGTGGCCTGCCGGGGTCTAGATACTTTTTTTACCGGGGTCTACCACGGCAAAATTTGTGAGCGTACACGTACAACGCCGAAGTCGTCGGTGTCGGGCGACCCCGTCGACTGTACGTAGCTTCGCCATAGGTACCCATATGATCGAACATGTGTATAAGCTAGATGATCTTCATAGTCATGGTTCGGGCGAAAATCTTAGCGTTGGTGGTAATTAATTCTGCCGAACGGTGTAGCAAGTCATGGCCGCAGTGGCACACTCATTTTTTTTCCCTCAGACAGGTGGTCCATCCAGTGGATGGGCAGGCACATCTACCTCATACGT
The DNA here is from genome assembly GCA_015847255.1 of Hyparrhenia diplandra. NCBI lineage: Eukaryota > Viridiplantae > Streptophyta > Magnoliopsida > Poales > Poaceae > Hyparrhenia > Hyparrhenia diplandra. The sequence continues at coordinate 68,361 of JADLZK010003659.1, forward strand.
ATCTGATCCGATCCCCTCCGGCCATATATGGGCCTATAGCTCGCTCTTTATTCATCCACCCCCTTTTGTCACAGTCACACAAAGAAATTAAATTAATTAAAGCTGAATAAATTAAGGTCACCACAAGGCCAGAACAGGACGGAGATGAGTACATATCAGGGCACGTACTTTGGCCCCTCAAATTAAAAACGAGTACAGTTACAGCGTTGCTTACGTACCTGAGGTTTCATGCGTGCTTGCTGCAGCTACCCAAAGTTTTGGTGCACGGCATCATGAACTGTTTCACGTTAAAGAAGTATGGCAACGCACAGTTGACAGCGATAGATAATCATAAACTACATCCAGCAAACTTTATTTGTAGTAATAATAATAGTGACCTTGAAACAAGCTGCTAATAAGTACTCCCAAGACCAGCTGGGCCAAAGATCTGATGCTTCCTATACGCATCGAGCGTGCACACACACACAAACACACACTTTCACTGGAGCACAAAGGACGACAGCAGAGAGTCTTGGGCGCCTGGGCGAACCACACAAATACATTCGTGCATGCAGCAAGCAACAAGCACGGCTAGCTATATACGTAGCAGATCGAGCTAGTATTATTCAAAGGGCGGCGCGATCGAGCTGAGACGACCTTCGCCGGCGCGGGTTGTTGTACGTGTTCAGGGAGTGGCCGCGCCGGGGCGGAAGGGGTTGGGGACCTCGAAGCCGGGGTTGGGCACCCAGGTGTCGTCGGCGCCGGGGAGGAACTGGCTGTGTGTGGCGGCGGGGATGCTGTGGTCCAGCCCGCCGAGGTCCGGGATGTAGTGGCTGCCGATCTCGATGCGCCCCAGCCCCGGGATCAGCACCGTCCCCTCCTGCAGCGTGTCCGGCCGCTTCACGTCCTCCGCCGCCGACACCGCCTGCTGCTGCTGCGCGGGGACGGGACGCGTCGCGGAGCACGCCACTGCCGCGGCCAGAACCACGAGGACGACGAACATAGCTGACGACGACGACGACCTGGCCATGCCGACCGACGACGATCTGCTAGCCGCTAGCTTCTGATGCTAGTGCTAGGTATGTACCTGAGATCGCGACGGACTCGCTAGTCGATCGATCTACCGATCGTAGGTTGCTGACAAGCTGTTGCTATCGTGGTGTGACTGCCGGTGTGACGCCGTGCCCGGGCTAACATATATAGGCGGAGCGGCCGGGAGGACGATGACGCGACCAGGGGAGGCGTGGAGCGAGGGCGATCGATCGACCGGGCGCCGGGGGCGGGAAAAGGCGGTGCGTTTAATTCGTAGCCGCCTCTTGGCACGCCTCCTTCCCTCCCCGGTTAGAGGCGCATGCGCGCGCCCATTGCCAGCGAACGTGCGCTCGAGCTCGGTCGGACAGAGCGATCGAGGCGTCGTATGATGCGATCCGTGCGTGCTGATGGACGACTGGACGTGGGCGTGGGCGTGGACGTGTCTAGGACTCTAGGTGAGTGACGCCGGCGGCGTGTTATGGTTGGCTATACTTACACTTGGACGGCGACGGATCGGCATCGACACTGACCGACGCGGGGCCACGGCTCGGCCGGCCGCTCCATCCCCTTCCGTTTCCGTGGCTATTGATGATTGAGATGTGGCAGTCGTCACGTACGCTCGGCCGGCCTAGCCAAGTCTCCAACCACTCTACGCTGCTCTTTATTGTGCCTCCGGCGGCGACGGCGTCCATGGGGTGGCTACTTATTTCGGCGTCATGCCCAGGATTCCAATAATCGGCCGGCATACTACGCTGATCTGATTACCGTACGTACGCGTAGCTCCGCTGATACTGACCATCGCCCAGCTGGCGATCACTGCCTAGCATTGATACAATCCAAACACAGAAATGATCAGACGTACGTACACTTCCACTCTTTCAGATCGGTTCAGTATTCAGTTGTGTGTTGTACTAGCTGAGTAGCTGCAGTGTCTGCTGCACTGAGGATTCTCATTAGCTACGAGCCTCGACATGTAATGAAATAGAAGCTTCTGAACGGCCTTTTATAGATAGCAAAACTAAATACCTGGACAGGACGACTGTCACTCTAATCTAGCTAGACACTCCACGGAGGACTCCAGCTCGATCGCGGTGGAACGGACTCCACCTAATTTTGGGGTCTCGGTATAGTGGGCACTAATCACAGATGATGATGGTCGAGCCGTGCAATGGTCAATCCATCGATCTAGCGACAACCATGATGATCAACCGTCGTCCTTGTCCACAAGAACTCGTGTATATTTGCTCATACTTCTTACCGGTCAATATAAGGACTTGTCTAGGTATCATGCATTCACCTCAATCCATGCATGTTTAAATTCTACATCAAACCACTCAAACACACATGAGCATCAAACTAGTCCTAACAATTTCTAACCGATGGTAGTAAATAGTTGCTTGATAATTCCAGTTGATGGCTTAAGAAAAAAAAACAATTTCATAGCTCTGAAATTTAATTGAGAGGAAGGTGTATGGTCAATTGGACCTTTTTTTTTTTTCTCGTAATACCTTTCTCTAGTAAATGAAATTGACACGATCTTATGCTAGTTCGTTTGGTTGAGCGTTTGGTTTGGGGACAAGTTAAATAAGATGAGGTGTGAGACCATCCGTATTAAGTGTTTGGTTCTGAGGATGGAATAACCAATATTTTTGATTTGTTGATGGATGCG
>JADLZK010003661.1:0-477142 GCA_015847255.1 Hyparrhenia diplandra
GCATGATGGAGGACATGCATGACTATGGTGTGTACATTGACGCTATGGACATAGTCTTTGATGAAGAGGAGTTGGATAACTCGGATGTTGAAGAAGATCATCGTGTAAATGAAAACAACGCACATCAATCCATAATTTAAAAGATATCCAATGACAACAAATCTATGAAGCATTACTTGTGAGAAGTGAACGTGGAAGACTAAAAGGAAAGCTACAAACTAATGTAGCGCAAATATTCTAGGTCAGTAGGTATAAAGTGCAGCACATTTGGCAATGAGCAAAACAATGTCATGCACAAGGAATTCTAGTTAATGTTAGATCAAGGAAGCCAAAGAGAAGTGGCCGCAAGAAGTTGCAAATAGACCTATCTCAGGTTCTTAGTGTGCTAGAGTGACCACGATTCGATCTCTAGAGAATGCAATTGGTGTCAAAGGAGCACTCTGCATAGTAGGTTCAAGAAAGGGCTACTATGATGTCACTATAGCACACTAAAGCCTCTATTGACAGAACGAAACAAAAAAAAGACAGGCTCAATTGGTGTGTTATAGGATGTTAGACTAATGAACTGGTTCCATTCGTTAATCCATAGTGTTGCTGAGCCTCAGCTAATAGTTAGATGTTCTGTTATCCAATTTTCTGCTAATCCATAGTGTAGCGGTTTAATTTTAGAGGCAATGGATCAAATAAGGTCATGTTTAATTGATTACTAAAGTCCTAGGACTTTTGTTTAGTCCTAGGATTTTTTTTTGAAAAAGACTCTCTAGAAGGTACATGTAGGGACTTTTAGTAAAATGTTTTATTTTGTTTAGTTTGTTAGGGACTTTTATGGACTATTTTGAGTCCCAACAAAAAAAAAAAAGTCTCGAACCAAACACCTCTAAGATAGACAAAATATGTCCAAAGCAGTAGCGACCGATTGTAGCCCCTGCATTTTTTGGTGGTGTGTTTTTTTATATAGGCTGGTGGTATTGCAGACGTGCCACTACGATGGTGGATGTTCTTCATAATTTTTTTTTTCGCAGGCTGGTGGTATTGCAGGTGTACCATTACCATAGTAGAAAATCTTTCGTAGCTGGTTTCTTGAAGATTATATAATCAATAAAGACGCTTGAAACTTATAAACCGAACATTTGCCTCGCAGGGTGCAAAGTTACTTCTCCATTGCTTATAAATAAATAAATAAATAAAAGAAGCTTAATCTATATATGCTGTTTTACATATACAGCTGGTGTGGTTACTGGCTTGCAGGCGCACCATTACGATGGCAGATTTTTTTTTTCTTTCTTTCTTTCAGCTGGTGCTTCAAGATTATAATTTATGTATCGAACCAAAGATTTGACTGGCAGGTTGCAAGTTCTTAGTCGAACGCGCGTCTGCTGTAGACACTAATCATATCATCAGCGCCATAACTGCCGCGTACAGTTCGTATGAATCTCCAATTGCCAACCTCTCATCATCCCTATATCTCGATCAATATATGTAACAAACTTTATATCATCATTTTCCAAAAATAACTAAACATGGCATGACAGCCTCTCTGCCACAACAACCACTACAGTACACTGTTCCTTTGCAGCCGGAAAATACGCGACGAAATTTCCCCATCATCACACGAGATTAAGGGGACCAGCTGGAGAAAGATATAGGGTGTTCTCGATCAGGAAGTGAAAAAGCCGTGGACGGAATAAACACTTACTGGAAAAGGAGCTGGTCCCAGAGCCCAGAGAAAGGAGGCACTCGTATTGCTCTGCAAGTACTCCGTATACGTACAAGGTTTTGTTGGGTGTATACGCAGGGCAAGAGGAGAAAATGCGTACTCCAGTACAGGCTGTACAGCTCACGCCCAGCTTGGCTACGGCGACAGACCCCGTACACCCCCACATGACGCCCATGTTGTGGGCCCACACTCTCTACGTGCATGCCGCTACTGGATACTTACGTGGTTCGAGGGACCCGCTTGGCGGTCAGCGGGGCCGGCAACGGTCCCGTGTGGGCCCCCCGCCGTCGTGCTCGCCTCGTCCGTCCGAGTTCTTCCCAGCAACCAGCGGTGGCGCCGCGTAGCACAGAGCAGTTGCGGGCCGCGACGCGACCGGGTCGGTCTCGCTCGACGACTCGGGCTCGGGCTGTCGCCGTCGGTGGACCTGGCGTCGTGGGCCGGAAGCACACGGACGTCCCCGCGGGGCCCGTGTGTCGGTGACCAGAGAAGGTGGACGCGGGTCCAGCGAGACCCGGCCAGGCGCCAGCTGCGTGTGCGTGCGCACGCACACGCACGCTGGAGTGAGTTCTGCCGGGCACGACACCGGCGGCGCTCGGCTGGCTCGCACTCGCGTTTTTTCCACCAGGCGTCTCGTCTGCAGCTGCAACGACGCGTCCAGACCCGACGTCGATGGTGCATGTTGTACTTTTTTTTTAGCGCAAGAGGGCAAGCTCAGCCATCGTGTACTGTATTCGTATATATGCAAAAAAAAAAAAAAAAAAAATGCAGAGCTTCGGAGGCTTTTGAAGGGATCAAATCAAACCGCACCAAACCACATACTGTACTTTAGAAAAGCAACGGAAAAGGATGGTGAAACAAAGTGGTCTTTTTCGTAGTCTGGACGTATGTGTATTGACTAAACAGACATGATCATTTTTCCTAGCCTGGACGTAGTATGTACACACATTCGTGCTGCTTGAATTGATCGTTCTAGCACGGTTGGTCTTCGAATTGGACGGTCTGGTAATCGATCGGCTCATTGTTATGCAGACCCCTCTTGTAATTTCTTTACGTTAATTGTTGTTTCAGTGCTGGACTTTCCATTGTTAATTACAGTATTATTATTTACTAGCAAAAATGCTCGTGCGTTGCCACGGGTCACAGGATCAGACTCCGTATTCAGGTCACATATAAGAACATAGGGTGCAGTCCAATATGTACTGTGATCGGACTCGGTATTCATCATTCTTAAAAATCTAGAGGAATATCTCCATTTTTTTTTTCAAAAAATAGGATTAGTCTATTGTGTCACTTACATATACTCAATGTATATTTTAGCTAGTTTTTATAATTAGAGATATATCTTTCCCAAGTTGTTAGTATCATCCAATATATATTCAGTAACAGTGAGTATCATCTAGTAGTGAGGGGAACCTCAACATATAGTATCAGTTAGTAAATTGTAGCTAAATTCCTTCATAAAAGAGCATAGATTGCTGCTACTACACAAGAATGTTTCCCTCTTCTATATTTATTTGTCTCCAGAATGCTACAACACTCGTATCAATCTACCAAAGTTGTACCTAACCTATCATCACACCAAGTGAACCGTGAGGGAATTTTGTTTTTAGCACAGGAGGATTAGGAGGAGTAGTAGCATACTCCATATGCAAGTGCATTAGGGGAGTACATGCACCGCTGCGACAATGGCAGCAGCTCCAGCTAGCATCCATCCAGGCTTGGCCATGCACCGGCCTCGGCGCCCGGCCACGCTGCCCACGAGCACCTGTCCAGGCCTACGCCCGAACACGGACGCGCCCTGGTGGAGGTCTGAAGGACCGGCCGCCCCGCGCGGCCGCCGCCATCAATTGGGATGAGTTGACCATCAATCCACCATGGCCAGAGGTATCGAGGGAGGCCCGAGGGAGAGGAGTCGCAGGGAGCTTCCGCGCCGGGTCGGATCGGGCCGACGCCATCGGCACCTGCCGCACCCGCAGGTCGGGCCGTGGATCGATGGCGCTCTGCCGGCCCTGGGGTCCCGCGCCGGGCCGCGGAGGTCGCGGCAGCAGTGGGACGCGGGCGTGGGCGATAATCCAGCGGCGTCGGCGTCGGTCGCAGGCGCCGCGAGGCCGCGGGACTTCCGGATATCTGGCCGCATCGGGCGGCGGTTAATCATCGACCGCTCTACCTATGCCGCCTCAGGACGCCATTTGTGTAGTTGGATGGATCGTGATCGTAGAGCGTAGTAAGGCCGTGTTTGGCATAGCTCGAGCCGAACTACAGTAGATTTGGGTGGAGCTAGCCAAACACCCCAACTCCGAAAAACCAACTCTATGGAGTTATTGGAGCTGTAGTTCATTTTTATGGAGTTCTTGGAGCACCTCTTCCCAAATTAAACCCTCTAAAACAGACTTGGTCATGGAGTTCAAGGAAATTACCCACCTTTGCCATCGATTACACACTCGAACCGTTTTTGTTTCTTTTCTTCCCTTCCCCGACGCCCACCTTCTTCTCCGCGGCGAAGCGACCGGGCGACGGGCGACGATGTTCGCCGCGACCTTCCCCCACGGTCCACCGCCGCCTCCCCTTCCACGGCGACCTCGCCGGCGGCGGCGCCCCCCCCGGCTGCCTCCCTACCTCCGCTCCTCCCCTCCAACCCTAACAATCTCACTCCCCCCCTCAAACCCTAACCATGTCGCTCCTCACCGGAGATGCCGGAGGCGCAGGTAGGGCCGTGTGTGCGGGCGGTTGGTCCACTTCTCGCCGCGACCGTCGCGCGGCCACGCCATCCACGAGCGAGGGCACGCCCCCCGTTGGGAGGAGCCCGGAGGTGGCGAGCATCAACCAAACGGCGGGGGGGGTCCCGCTCCCCAACGCCGCCGATTTTGGTGATCGATTTTGCTATCTTCGATGCAGGCTCATCGATTTTGCTATCTTCCGGCGGAGGCTCATCAATTTTGCTCTCATCGCTGCGGGTAGTGTTCATCCGTGTTGTGCAAAAGGTCGTCCGGGTTGGAGAGGATGACATGTTGGTCCCACCTAGAGGGCAACATGGGCAATCCAAGTAATAAAACACCATTCGAGCCGAGAGCATCATTCTAGCCAAACACCCCTAAAAACAGCTCCGACTCCGGTCGAGTCAGCTCCACCGGATTTTTGGAGTGGAGCTGCTCCATCTAGAGTTGGAGCCATGCCAAACATCCCCTAAGCAACCATCGGTGCGTCCCCAATCTCCAGCGAGGCTCCCTTGCCGTGGGCCTCTCTTACCGTGATGGAAAGTACTATTTGGATTTGAACTCAAATACAAATCCTTGCCGAACACAGTATGGAGCGAAAGAAACCAAATCCTTGCCGGACACAGTATGGAGCGAAAGAAACGAGGGTGAAAAAAATCGGTAGAAAATTTCTCTCTTTATTAGTAGGTATAGATTATAGCTTAAATCGGACGGCGTTTCCACGCGGGGGCATGTACTGCAAAATGCAAACAATCTAGACCCTTTCAGAATGAGCCAAGGATTAACACGCCAGTCGTCGATCGAGCTGCAACTGTCCAGCCCTGAATTATTTTGTCAAACTCCACTGCTGGGCTCAAGGCGTTAATATAGCCATGAGAGCATGAGATGTAGTGGAAAGAAAGAAACAAGAGAAACATGACTGGTCGACTGAGAAACACGCCTAATGCTTAAGCTAGAACTAGTTATTAGTTCAAACTAAATAAACACTAGTAGTCACTACAATCTAGCTATATCTAAGAGTTTATAGTTGTGATGTGTTTAATTCTCAGCCAAAAGTTTCAGGGGCACCTAGTATTAATAATTAGTCCAACTCTGTTTGCCCATCTAATAGATTGAGTGGTTGTTAGTTGGGTCCAGACCAAAAATCAATTTACCTCTACTATTTGTCTTTACTTTTAGCTGCTAGTTTATATTAGGCGATTACCTCTACTATGTGTCTGATGATTCCCCTTCTTTTTAGTAACTATATAAAACATCCTGGATGTAATTTTTTGGAGGTCATGTTTTTAAGCCTAGTCACCGGGATCGCGGGGACGATGTGGCGATCCTCGCCAGCGAACGTCGTCCCCAAATTGAGGGACAGGGGCTAAACGGGACGACCCACCGCTGACGATAGTGGAACGTGAATCGGAGGATACGGGGAACTGGAAGGGTAAGGTGAACTTCTTTCTCACTGCTGCATCGCTGCCGAACCGGAGGATCCGTGTTACCTACTTGCCTGGTGAAGCCAAGCGCCGCATCGGGGGCTGCCTGCTGCCCGCCTCCCCGCCGCTCGCCGCCGCCGCCGCTGCCGCCGCGTGGCGCCCGCCGCCCGCGCCCGGCTCCGCCTCCCGCCGCCGCCGCCACCTCGCCCACCCGCTGCCGCCGGGGTGCGGCCTCGGCCGGCCGGCGAGACCGGTTCCTCCGCTCGGTTCGAGAAGATAAGGTAGGAGAAGGGTAAAAACATGATTTGATTTCCGCCTCGGGGTTCCGGATGTAAAGATGCAGAGTCAATAATTTTCAAATAGAGGCTTAGTTAATTTCTAGAACCCACGGGGTTCCCGATAAAAAGTGTTTGTCTTCTATATTTCCGTTCTGTGTACACATGCTTCCAAACAATATTGAAAATTGGCGTACCATGTTCCTCGTTCCGTTACTCGACCCGGTTTGACCCGGGAACGCTGTGACTAAGGTTTTAAGTTGCCCTGAACGCTGTGACTAAGGTTTTAAGTTGCCCGAGGAACGCGGTGACTAAGGTTTTAAGTTGCTTTGTGTCTTTTTTTATTATTATGACTAGGAAATATGCCCGTGCGTTGCTACGGATGCATGGGTGATTTTTTTTTCTTCCTCTCATTTTCTTTAACGGAAAAGATGAATTTTACTATTTATTGATTCTTTTCTTAAATATGTTGTGTATGCGTGAAAAATAATGGAATGGAAAAATAAACGTAAATGAATACATTTGTTTGGATGTGCAAACCGCAAAACAAAAATGCCCGCGGCGTTGCTACGGGGTTACATACCACTAAAAAGTTGGACTGGGTACCATTCACCTAAACTTTTTCTTGTCTTCCATATCAATCCTAACCTTGTCAAACCAAGGTGCAAAGAGTCCAAAATACCTTTATTTTCTCCTTTTCTTTCCTTCCTCGCTTATTTTCATCTTGGCCACATATCTAGATATGAACAGCGAAGGTTCATTGTCACTATAAGTGTATTTCTAAAGTATTTCAACATTTATTTTTCTAAAGGAAAAGGTCCGTATATGGTGTGAGCATGACTTCATGGTGAGGTCATCAAGCTAGCAAGGCAGAGGTTCCTTGTGCTGCTCCTTGCGGCCACTGCGCCAAGAGCACCATGCCAATGACCACCGATGCGAACCCCGCGAACCCCACGCCCGCGGGAGCTGTCCCTGCAGACGCCAGTAGCGTAGCGCAAGCTACTGTTGAAATGCTCCGGCGTCGGGCGGCGATGCGCGGCCAGATGGGTGCCGAGTGCGCGCGGCGCTGGAAGCTCCTGCCTTTCCGGTCGCTTTCCTGCCACCGCCGGCAGCGTCCAAGCCCAAGAACAGGCCGCTAGACGTTACTGTCACTGTTTCTCCATCCCCGGTGGCGACGAAGCAGAAGGGAGAGGAAAAGCTGTCGGCAGACTTCCTTCCTGTGCCCAACCATCCTCCGCAGGCTGATGGCCGACCCAGTCATCCTACCGTCGGGATGGACGTGCGAGCGCGCGTGCGTCCTGACCTGCACGGAGCTTGGCCTCTCTCGGCCTAGACGGAATGGTAGCGGCGGGCACCGACAGGGGAGACACCGGGCGGCGGTGGCGTTGCTGCCGCTATACCCAATGACGCGCTCCGGGCGGCCGTCCGGCCGGACATGATGCGCGCGCTCTGGTTGCCCGATGCTCGTGGCGCCTTCGGCCGAGACGGCGAGGGTGGCCGTGCTCCGTGCGGTGGCGACAGGGAGGCGGAGCAGGGGCCGGCCTCCGGGAGACGAGGAGCCAGGGCGGAGAGCAGGGCGCCACACGCCGTCGGGAGGGCCGGATGAGGCACGCCGGCAGGGGAGATGGCTCGGTGCTCGCCGTCGGACTTCCGTCGCACGTCGCGGGAGTCCCGTCGCGCGAGTCCACTCGAGCGGATGCGGGGAGGAAACGCCGACGCGTGCATTATCCAGACACGTACGGAGAACGGACTCTGAAGGAAGAGACGAAAGAAAACGCCGGCCCGATCTGTACGGGCGCGATCCGAACTTAACGAATCTCATGTTAAGCGGAGCGGACGGAGGCAGACAGAAATTTGAGGGCAGATTGACAGAAATTTTTGTGTTTTATTATTAGGTATAGATTTTTGTGAGGAAAATTTGAGGAAATTAAGTTGCTCTCTGCTTTTTTTTTTTTTAGCAAATGGGCTGGGGATATAGAATACACTAGTCAGCCCAAGTAGAAGCCCAATGAACCGTTCCCTAAGCCCAAGTGGTCGAGTATCGTCTTCTTCCTTCAGACGGCCTTCGAAACAGGAGCTTCGAATCGACAATGGCGGACGTCAGCCAGGGTTTCGAGAGGGAGACTATCCATGCTGGAATAGTCCTCCGCCGCTGTCCACAAGCATTCTCTAATACTGAGACACCATGGAACCCTCTATGGAGGGGAGTCACTCAGAGGTTCAGCTCCTAAGATTAGCCGGCGAGCTATTTGTGGCGGGGCGAAAGGGAACCACTTTTTAGCTTCCCTTGTCCCAAAGCTTCAAGTCTTTTTCTTTGTATGGCTGCATGCAATCCTACCACACGTCCCCTCCCCCACCTTTGTTGGGGTCTGCTAGGAAGCAATCTTCCGTGAGGACGGAGTAATTTGAGCGGAAAGAAAAAGAAGACGGTTTTCTTCGAGGGCAGAAGATTTGTAACTTTAGCCAACCCCTCGGGAAGGTTAGTGATGATTTCCTCTTTTGTTCTTGTCATGGGTGTTTCAGATTCCATTCGCATCCACTCGCCATTCTGATTATTCGTTGCTTTGATGCATTCAGTGCCAATATTGCGACGAAATCCATGGAAGGTTAATGGCAACTAGTCCTCCTGTAGTTGAGGAAAAGATTTTTGTGACGGAAACAACAATTGCCCAAGTGCAAGAAATAAGATTGTTGAAATAACTAGTCTAGTCACTGAAATTGGAAGACAATGTCTGCATTTGGTGTTGTTGTCTCTGATCCGGCCCTGCAGAGCCAGTTCACCCAGGTGCAGCTCAGGACCCTCAAAACAAAGGTCAGCACTAAGCACTTCAATCAGTTTTCACTCACGTCCATAGTTATGATGTTACATATTGACGTATTGTTTAACCACATTGCTCCTTTTTAATCCTTTACTGTAACAGTTTGCATCTGCAAAGAGACCAAATGCAGAGCATGTAACCATAAAAGATTTGCCCCCAGTGATGGAAAAACTGAGGGGCATCCATGAGGTTCTATCCGAAGAAGAGATCAACAAATTTTTAAGCGAGACCTATCCTGATATGAACCAACCTATAGAATTCGAGCCGTTCCTTAAGGTACATAGGATCATTTTTTTTGGTCTTACCTACTATCAATTTATCATTGTATTTATGTTGGAAACATTGTTTTAGTAATGCAATCTTGTAACTTGTTAGGAGTACTTAAATCTTCAAGCTAAAGGGAGCAGCAAATCCGAGGCAAAAAGAAATTGAAGGGATCTGTGTCGTTTTTTGAAAGCTTCCACCACTACTCTCATGCATGTCATTAATGAGTCCGAGAAGACTTCATATGTGAACCACATAAATAATTTTCTGAAAGAGGACCCTTTCCTGAAGAATTTCTTGCCAGTGGATCCAGCATCGGATGGGCTATTCAACCTTGTTCGGGACGGTGTGCTACTTTGGTGAGCTTTTTTTAGCAGTGTTACTGCTACTCTGTTATGTTCTTCTACTATGCCATTTCTTCATTTTAACTTTTATTCATGATCTTCTAAGGCTTGTCCCTTTATCTTGTAATGAATCAGCAAGTTGATCAATGTTGCTGTTCGGGCACAATAGATGAGAGAGCAATCAATACAAAAAAGGAGCTTAACCCATGGGAGAGGAATGAGAACCATACCCTTTGTCTCAACTCTGCAAAGGCCATTGGTTGCACTGTTGTTAACATTGGAACACAAGATTTGATTGAAGCTAGAGTATGTTTTCATGTTATCTAATTATGATTTTGTTTTCCCTTTTCTTTCCTATATAATTAGTCAGGAAGATAAGGAAGTCACTTTTGGAATGACAAATTGTTGACTATGTTGTGTATGTTTTGAAATACATTGTTGTCCGCAACAACATTTTTAAAATGAAATAGTTTTTACTCCATGTTTTACATTTTGGTACATCGACAAATAGTATTTTTTTTCCTTATAAAACTTTTATAAAACATGGTACAATTATACTACATTTTGAAATAAATATCTTTACAACATTTTCGAACATTCTAACTCAACACATAAATTGTAATATGCAACCAAGTTTGGAATGGTTGGCTTAGGAAAACCCCAAAATGTCACTGATCTGTGATTGGAGGGAGTATAACAAAACATTGGATGAGATAAACATTATCACTTTGGTAGTCAATTTATAATTTATGAATCATTTACATCATTTGGGGGACTAAATATCTTATGCTTCTGTGCAGCCTCATCTAGTTCTTGGGCTGTTATGCCAGATCATAAAGGTGCGTGCGCACAAATATTACTAATATCAATTAGCAATTATTAAAGAAATCTTCAGCTGTGTAGTTTTGAATTGCTACATCATTTGCAAGCAACTATATGGTGGTTCACAATGTGTTTCACTGACCCTGTCTCAGATACAACTACTAGCTGATCTGGACATAAAGAAAACACCTCAATTGGCAGAGTTGGTGGCTGATGATAGTGGCAAGGTTTGGATCATCATGAAATAAATGTTATGCATATGCAGAAATAACTATATACATATATACATGGTTATTACAAAAGAGTTGAATCATGTTTAATTTGTTGTTAACTGACAAAATATTGCTAATTTGGTGTTGACATGATGCTATATAGGAAGCAGAGGAGCTGGTCACCTTAGCACCAGATAAGATGTTGCTTAAATGGATGAACTTCCATCTCAAGAAAGCAGGGTATAAAAAAACTGTGACAAATTTCTCTACTGATGTGAAGGTATGTATATCTTAGTACACCTGGATATTATTCATTGTCATACACCTCCCCATGATATTTCCATAGACAAATGTTTCCTAGCATTTAGGACAAGATATTTCCTTATAGACAGAAACAACTGCAAAATGTGTGGCTTGTTTATGTATGGTTGTCAAATCACTTGATGTATTCACCACATTTTTCAATAGTGCTAACACACATGGTGATAATGACTGTAATTTTGTTGTTCTATATCTTATGGATAGCCTATCTGCAGGATGGTGAAGCATATGCTTACCTTCTCAGCACCCTTGCTCCAGAGCTTAGCTCAAAAAACCATGATAGAAACTTCAGATCCAAAGGAGAGGGCACAGAAAGTACTTGAAACCGCAGAAAAGCTTGATTGTACAAGATATGTAACGTCTAAAGATATTGTTGAAGGTTCTGCCAATCTTAACTTGGCCTTTGTTGCTCAAATATTCCAAAACAGGTAAGTACGTAGAGAGAAAGGACCTTTCCTATGCCTGTATCTTAAGTTGACAAGAACTCACAATAAAGTTCAGCAATTAACTAGTATGTTTTATAATTACACCTCTTGCTTATGTCTTCACTCTATTTTTGTGAACAATGTACATGATTTTGAATTACATTATCTCCCTAGAGTTGCTGTTCCCTTTTTTAGGAGCCGGATTACTCAACATTTGATGATAATTAAAACAAATGGATGAAATGAATTTTGTAAAAAACTATATATGTGTAACCAGGAAGGCATATTTATCAACTATGAATGTGCAAATATAGGGAAGATACCCGTGACATGCAAAAATTTCTTCTTATTATTTTTAGTTCTGAGGAAACTTATTTAGTGCACGCAGACAGATGTCTCGATTATTATTTGCATGTGCAAATACATGAAAAACAACTGAAATACATATCATGTCTCTACCACTTTAGTCTTTCATTTAATTTTTCATACACTAGTACTGATCTGCATGGATTCTTCAATAGCATTCACACCACACTGAATGTTGAATGTTTATTCAGTCATTCCTCTAAAAGAAAAGAGCATGACTCTTCATCATTTCTGCCTAAACTACAAACAACATTTCTCCCATTGTTAATGCATCTTGTGTGGAACGATTACAAACTTGTGCAGAAATGGTCTATCAACCAACACTGTGGCTCCCGTTCATCAAGATACTCCTGATGATGTGGAGGCATCAAGGGAAGAGAGAGCATTTTCGCCTATGGATCAACAGTCTTGGAATTCCAACTTATGTGAACCATTTGTTTGAGGATGTTAGGACTGGGTAAGATTTATCTCTAAGAAAAAGTAACCTTAGCTTTTTTAGTATATATGTTGCTACCTTACCGATGTTTATTTGCAGATGGGTTATGCTAGAGGTTCTTGACAAAATTTCTCCTGGGTCAGTTAACTGGAAGCATGCATCTAAACCACCAATTATTATGCCATTTAGAAAGGTTGAAAACTGCAATCAGGTTATCAAAATCGGGAAGGAGTTAAACTTTTCTCTGGTGAATGTAGCAGGAAATGACATTGTGCAAGGAAATAAAAACTAATCCTAGGTAAAGCGCATGTTTATATATAAGCTTCTTTGATCTTATTCCAATTGTTTGCTTTGATGCTCCAGAATTCTTTTCAAAAGTTGTTCACATTTTCACTTATTATGGACAGATTATGTTATTTAGCCTATCAAGGTTAAACTGCTTGTATAGTAATGTCTATTATCTAAAAAAGGAAAAAAAAAGAGAGAAAGGGATCAAATCCATATGTGAGGAGGTGGCCTAAGTTACTTTTTTTGGGGATATTTAGTCTTAAAAATTTCCTACAAGAGGAGAAAACAAATGCTTCAGTTACTTCATTGAGTGTTTTTTTACTCCCAGCTTTCCTGTGGCAACTCATGAGGACTAGTATCCTACAATTGCTAAAGAACTTGAGATCCCACTCTAAAAGAGAAAGAGATCACGGATGCTGACATTCTCATTTGGGCTAATAACAAGGTCAAGGAATCAGGAAAAACTTCCCCGCATTGAAAGCTTCAAGGTTCATCGATTGACCTTCAACATTTTGGCTAAATTGTATCCTGTTATGTGCATAACATTAAGCTGTACTCTCGATTCTCTAGGACAAAACAATAGCAGATGGGGTGTTCTTTCTTGAGCTCCTAAGTGCTGTGCAGAGCAGGGTTGTTGACTGGAACATGGTGAAGAAGGGGGAGGATGGTTCGTATCAAATTCATGTATATATATGTTGTGTTAACCAGTGAATTTTTTTGAGTACCATGTCATTTGCTTTCATGGCCGCAGAGGACGAGAAGAAGCTGAATGCAACATACATAATCAGTGTTGCTAGGAAGCTAGGTTGCACTGTCTTCTTGCTACCTGAAGACATAATGGAGGTAACAAAGGGAATGTAGTATTAGTTGCACATATAAATTCAACAAAAATGATATATAAACAATAACTTCCTTATAACAAGCTTATATAAATCAACACTGGGCATACGAGCAGTCTCAGCTCAACCTTTGTCCTCCATCCCATGAGGCAGTAAAAAACAGTAATTAAACACCATTTTTTTCTATTTGCATTGTCATGGCAGGTGAATCCAAAGATGATTCTCACCCTTACTGCAAGCATCATGTACTGGAGCCTGCAAAAGCATGGGCCTTACCAAAGTCCAGGACCACAGGCTGCTCTTCCAGAGGGAGAGGAAGGCGAGGAGGAAGAGGAAGAAGAGGAAGAGGAGGATTTCGAAGGAGGCGTCGAAGATGGTGCCTCTGAAGCGACCACTTGATCAGAATGTCATGGCTGATTACGCATTCGCGGTTAAGTTACTGGTTTATCATGGGGCATTTCTGAAATGCTGAGGCAAAGAAATCCAAGGGAGCTGCAAAGAAGAAAGTTTTGGGTAACAACATAGCTGATTTCATTCTTTTGCATGCCAAGAAGAAAGTTTGCTTAGCAGGTAACAGTGCACACAATTGCGCGGCCTAATCTTTTTTTTGACTGTTCATGGTGCAACTTAATCCTGTAAGCGAACTGTATGCAAATGTGAGAATGATACCAAAAATATTTTGCTAGACTGATCGATTAAGATCAAAACATCTAGCTTAGAAGTATTTTCGTCTTTCTGGGCATTGAATTTGGGCCTCGTGAAGGGGCTGGTCCTTCTCGTTGTGTGGACCTGGCCTGTCTACTTGCCTAATTAATGCAGCTCCATTATTTGAGTTGACATATCCAGCGTTTGACCTTGCAGCAGCATGCATGCACGGAAGAGATATGTGTCAGCAATACAGTATTAGAGAGCCAAAAACGAAAGAACTTCAGCCTAAAATGAAAATAAGAGAGCCAATGAAAGCAAGTGGGCTAGACAATACAGTATTGTTGTATGTCAAATTTAATCGGAAGCAACTTCGACCGGCCTTTTTTTTTTTCAAGTAGTTAAGTATATAGGTATCAAAGTAGTGAGCCGGCCTTTTTGCAATGTCGATCTATACATATATGAAGAGAACTGGTTATGTATTAGCATAATGCCCTCTAATTTATTTATTCCATGGCATGCATTGTACATTATAAACACACCATTTGGTCCAAGAAAGCAAGTACTACACCAAGAGACAACACGACGACGATCGATAGCGCGCTAGTGAGTCCAATCACCACACTAAGACGACGTGTACACCACACGGCACACACTACATAGATGCATATGATGCATCTTTATTTATTCAAACCAAAGCCAGACTTCTGCTGGCGAGTGGCGATGTAGTAGATAGAGTACATATAGGCCCCTATATATGGACTTCTTGATCGGCATGTAGCTTCAGTTGTGGACCTCGGTGAACTCGGGGCGGTACATGGGCTCCGGGATCTCGTCGGCGCGCGAGCAGCACCGGCAGCCGCCGTAGTACCCGCGGTTGCAGCATCCATAAGGGCACCGGTAGCCGCCGTGGCCGCCAGGGTAGCCACCCCCGCCCCTCCAGCCGCCGCCTGGGTAGCCACCACGGCCGGGGTAGCCACCCCCCCACCGCGCCAGCCGCCGCCGGGGTAGCCGCCGCCACGGTAGTCCTGCACGTCAGCTTTCTTCTCGTTGTCCGTCCTCGGCTCTGCATGATCCACACAAGTTACTGTAAGAGTATATCTATTCAGCTATGTTTGTGGTGTAATAAGGAATAGTCATATCCATCTGTCGATGTAAATACTGAGATATTAATATATCCTTTTTTTCTAAAAAAAATATCTATTGAGCTACTTCGATTCTGCTAGCATGAAAGCTGAAACGCGAAATATAATGAAGCTAGTTATGTATGATAGCTCACGGGTGGTTTGCTCGTTAGCTGCTGAGGCAACAAGGAAAACGGCGGCGAGCAGGAGAGCCAACACGAGGAGTCTCTTGGATAACGCCATGTTTATCTCTCTTTTCTCTGCAATTGTACTATGCGAGTATGTGATGAGGAGCTATGCATGCGAACCAAGCGTATTTATAGGCAAGACGAGGAGGATATGGCTGCCGATCGATCGTCGTCGTCGGCATGCAACTGTAGGGCTACTAGCTAGGGCCCCATGGATAATTATAAGCGTTTGCCGTTGGGAGATGATAGATGACATTAACGCTGCCTTCTATCGTGCTTGCAAGTAGCCCGCGGCCAGCCGCCACCATCTCTGCCCGTTGAAATCTTGCATACTCTCGGTGGGAAACATGCATGCAACATGCAAAGTTTGACTTGAAGCACGCGCATGAACTGTTAACACGTGTACATGTAGCAAAATTGAAAATATAATAGGTTATCAGCAGGGGCGAAGCTAGGACAAGTTAGAGGAGGTGTCTTTCTCCTATAGACGTGAAGATTTTATCTGCAAACATAGTAAAATTTCATTCAGAACCTCTTTCCGCTTTCTCCTTAAAATCATGTATGTACTCCAATAGAGAGCATAGGACATTTCTGGAGGCATCACCTTAACATGATTCTAGCAGACATGAAAAGGCATGAGTGAAAACATGAAGCAAAATTTGTCATCGTGAAGAAGGTATTGGGTTCTATTCTCATTGGAGTTCTATATTGCCCTTGAAAGCAAAAACATGGTTAATACACTAGAGATAATCATCTTGATGAGTCAAATTTGGTTCTGAGAATGTTTTTTAGGCAAGATTAACTAAAAAGAAGAGGCATATGCTGACAACCAAAGTTGTCCAAAGGAGATGGATCTAGGATGATACAGGAAAAAAAAATAGCCTATAGTGGTACTTGTTTTGGTAACCTTTTCAAATAGCATGATGGATTCCACCATTGCATTCCTCTTGACTAGGCGATTGAAATGCACATATAGAACATCAAATTTAGAGTCCTTTTTTTAGAAAAGGGAATATATTAATATCCCAGCTTCTGCATCGACTAATGCATATGGTTGTTCATCATTACAAGCAACCAAAAAAATCAAATTTAGAGTATGAATGAAAACATTATGGCTTCTGGAAGATATGCCTCACAAAAACCAGCTAATTAAGCCAATTTTAGTAGGCGCAAATCGGAGTTTAGAGTAGTATTTTGATGTGATTTTTAAGGGGTTTTGGACCCTCATGGATAAATTCACCCACCATGTATAACTGTTCATCTCTTGATCCCATGATCAAGGGTGGCACTCTAGGCTTGCTCACCAACATAGGGAAACTTGTCGAGGTCCATGCCCTAACGAGAGGTTCCCTATCTAATGAGAGCTTTGATTATTCTTTTGCTAGTTTTTCTGAAAACTAGGTATTATTTTTCAAGTAAGCTAGCTATCATTCACCATGAAAGTGTGATAGTTACGTGCCATTTCTGGAAAAAAGAACAAAAATTGGCTAGGCGATTCCTAGAATCGGCCAATAAAAGCGAGGACCAATACTCGCGCCAACATTAATTTTTTAGGAAACTTCCTATTCAACACCCCCTCATGGCCATATCAATTGCTTAGTAACATTAATTGGAGAATGCATTTGACATAGCAATTGAGCACTGAAGCTCAAAGGCGCACGGGCAAGGATTCTTGCATCCAACTTGTTTGTCTTGATTCGACCTTACCCACCCAACATTTGATATGCTGTCAAGGAATGGAGTTTGAAGCTTTGAGTTGTTTTAGGTGCCCTTGTTATTTTGCATTTTTTTTTTTTTTGGCAAAGGACAACATAACTTGAAGAATTATCAAAATCCCGATTGTTTTATGTTATGAATGTTGCACCCTAGCTACTGGTGACAACCAAGATGCATGGATGGAGGCGGCACTTCAACATCAACTTTTGCGGGTGCTCTTGATGGATCAACCGCAACGTCGATAGAGGACTTCATTGCTGCATTCATGAAGCCGCTTTCTACGTACGCCTGTGTTGTCATCGCCGCCAAGGCCATGGAAGACTCGGGTGGAGAGAGCGTGGACGGGCGAGTTGGATGACTCGGAGCTCATCCTCAAGAGGAGCGCTAGGCTTGCCACCAAGCGAGAGCGGGCACGGGAACGGAAGCCAGGGGGATCGGGCTCTCAAAAGGTGCTAATGAAATGTCCGGGAATAGAAGTGGAGACCGAAAGTGACCTGATGCAACCTCCTTCGATGAATTATAGACCACCTTCAAGCCCCCACTGCCGACGGGCCCTTCCCTTACAGCGTATGAAGCTGTAGGCCTAGTGGGCCGCTTTGGTGTGGCCTTATCGCTATAGTCGCAAAACATCTTCATCATGTAATTGTTTTTAGTGTATCCAGTAGCTAGGTGATTGTTGTGCGTATCATGAAGGCTTCTCTTTTCCATGATCGCGTGTTGTGTATTGTGCACTCTTTTGTACTTCTTTTCTTAATGAAAAACAGGTGAATAGCCCGATCACGAACAAAAATTAAAGGAGGAGGAATCCTAATTCCACTAGGTTTTCTATGTGATCTTTTACCGGCCTCTCAGGGCTTATTTGGATTGTGTATATATGTGAGAGCCCTAAATATAATTATCAATATTCAGATAAATAGGTTCCCCTGATTCTTAAAAAAATAAAGATAAATAGGTTTCTCGGTTTCTTTAAAAGGATAAATAGGTTCCCTAATTCGCGCTTTTTTACATCAACTATGTTGATCGTGATAGGATAGAGAGAGAGAAAGGAGGTTTTAACCATTGGCGATGTGTTTTTACAACAACACTGATGGAAAGGAACGATAGTCTCCTTGTGGACCTTGCGAGAGGGTGCATAATCTATTTATTCCACGAGATGCATGATAAAAGAGTACACTTACATCGATCGGCCCAGCAAAACCGATATATATATTTCCAACTACGCACACAAAGCATGCGTGCTCCTTCTTATTTTATTTCATTCGTTCATGACGATGGTGTGGAACCAAACTTTTATTCACTAGGTGTGCGTGTGCCTGCGGCATGCCCATCGCCGAGCGTAGTACTACGTAGCAGCAACTCGATCAGTTGTGGACCTCGACGAGCTCAGGGCGGTACATGCAGGCCTGGGTACATGGGCTCCGGTATCTGGTCAGGGTGCGAGCAGCACTGGCAGCCGCCGTGGTGCCCGCGGTTGCAGCAACCGTACTGGCAGTGCGGGTAGCCGCCCCCGCCGTGCCAGCCGCCGCCGTGACCCGGATAGCCGCCCCCGCCGTGCCAGCCGCCGCCGCCACCCGGGTAGCCGCCACCACCGTGCCAGTCCTGGACCTCCGCCTTCTTCTCCTCTTTGGCCGCCTCTGCCCAACACATAGTTACAGTCAGATATATAGTTGTTAGTATTAGCTACAGTGCATATAGAAATGAATCAACTCACGGGCTTGCTCGTTAGCGGAGACGACGAGGAAGGTGGCGGCGAGCATGAGCGCTAGCACGAGGAGCGTCTTGGACGCCATGTTGATATCTTTCTCTCTGAACTACAGCTTTGTGGAAAGCTAGCTGTAGCTGCGAGCTGAGTGTGATGCGCATGCGAGCCCAGCGTATTTATAGGCTGACTGGATCGAGCGATCGAGGTGAGGTGTCCGGCCGCCGATCGATCAATCGGGGACCGGACAGTGATCGAGAATTCGAGATCGTTGTCGGCATGCAGCCGTGTAGGTTTTTGGCCCCATGGACGCATGTACGTACACTTGATCAATGGTGAAACCAACACGTTAGCATTCAGTTGGGAAGTGGATCGCATTAACGTGCATGCGTTCAAGTTCAATCGTGAAACATATATGCATGCCAAGTTTGACTCATGTGTGTGTCCATTAATAACGCAAATTTGTTTATATACTAGACCATACGCTCCGGCCAGTTACGTCTTGGATAGACACGAAGGCAGGCAACATGAATGGCCAGGATAGGATAAATATTTCTCCGGATCGATCGAGCGATTGGGGCAGCTCTCCACTATTCCTGATCAGGATAAGATGTCATCTGCTGAATTTGTCTGATCGAGGGATGAGGAAGCGTTCAAAAAAGACAGAAAGATCTCGGAGCTTTCCCTCGCTCGAACCTATACCAATAATACCATGTCATATACACGTACGATGGCTGCAGTTAACTTCATTTGAGCAAGGCCAAAAAAGACAGAAAGATCTCGGAGCTTTCCCTCGCTCGAACCTATACCAATAATACCATGTCATATACACGTACGATGGCTGCAGTTAACTTCATTTGAGCAAGGCCAATAAGTTTGGCTATAAGCCAAGCCACGTAAAGCAGACAAGCTTAATAGCCAAGCTATACAATAAGCTAGTCTATTCTTTAATTATCAAATATATTTTTTATTTACTTGTGACCTACTTTATCTCCACTTCGTTGGTCGAAACAAGTTCTCACTCAGGCAGCTGGCCATCTCGTGGCCATTCGTGAGGGAGCATGCGGTAGTGACGGGACCCATAGCCTAGGCAAGTGTGCAAGGGCTCGGCGCTGCATGCGACGCCAAGCTGAGCCTTTTCCACATTTTCTCTCTCTTCCAACTAAGATTATGGTGACATGTCTTGGCTATAAGCCAAGTGAGGTGGCCTTATTGTACACTGCTCTTAACATCTCTCTCTCAGTCTATGACGCCTTCGTCATTTTTTTTACAACTGCCGCCTCCGTTATTGAGTTGTCTCCCTCCACAGCCTCCAGGACACCCTTGGACACACCCATTCCACTTGCACCCAGAAGGTGTTCGAGGAAATGTCATTCTAGCAAGACATGCATGTGTGGAAGGTTTTGTTTGGATACCCAGGAAGCATGAGGATATGTGCCCATTTACCTCAAGGACATGGAGGTGGGCAAAGCCTACTCATTTACTCGGTGTTCTTTTGTTGGGTTGTGCTACCAGTTTTCATTATTTTTAGGGGAGTGCTACCAGTTTTCACGAGGATAGTGCAAGGAGCTGGAGGTAAAGCACATTCAGCTATAGCAACCATATGGACTCCACTCATTTAGTTTAAGAGGCATAGCGTGATGTTTTTCAACTAAGGACAACACCTTGGCCATCCTTTGGTGGTCATATAGTTATGTGGATGTGCCATCGGGACGTAATGTCGAATCCGAAAAACACCGGGGGGGGGGGTGGTTGCTAAGGTACTTTCAGGCCTCATATTGGGTTGGGCTAAATCTATATTTTTCATGAGATATCTTAGGCTAGATATATATAGGAACCGCTAAAGTGATTCCCGGTGCGCCCCTAGGTTATAGCCCCGGGAGTAGATCTGCCTCGCATTTGGAGATATTATGGCTGATGATGGTGTTTGATTGTTCATGTACCAAGTGCAAGCTGAGCTGTTCTATACATTCCTTGCGACATTACTTGATGGACAATCATTGAATTGCATCATGCATGGGGTTTTAGTTTTCGCATTGTGTCATTAAGAGATTCTTTTCGAGGAAGTGACAAGGATCAATTATTTGTTGCTTCACCAAATAGTTTGCTAGCTTGAACATCCCAATACAAATGTCATTTGCTTAGCCCATTTTACTTCTTCCTATACATCTAAATGATCTCTATGGGGTTCATAGACCGACCTGGCTACAAAAAGGAAGCGTATTCTATTCTTTGGGCTTCAATTTCATTGACCACCACTTCACTTATATGCTATTAAGAAGTCCCTCACTTCATTAATTGTTGGATCACAACAATATGTCAAACTGTCCCATCATAATTATTAAGTTTGTATTGACCTGTTCTCAAAAAAAGGAGTACCAATGTTGAATGATTGAACTTTGATTCAGTTATCGAATTTCTCGTAGTATGGTCTTATTTACACACTACCAAACTAAAAATCAATCATTTGATTACAAAGAACTTCGGACTCTCTCTGAATGGAATGGGTCAAGTACAAGTTATATGAGGCATTTTCCGAAGGAACAAGAGACATTTCCTATAACTTGGTATCTTGAAGTAAAAAGGAAAAAACAAGTGGCCCAAATTTTTGAACAATTTAAAACAAAGAAGCATTTAGTTTAGTGCAAAAGGGCTCCATAATTGCAAAAGGTTACTCTAGTGCGTTATGTAACACATTTCAAAATGATGTTAGTGAAGAGTTGGTTAAGCGTGAGGACTATTTTAACACATTTCAAAATGATGTTAGTGAAGAGATGGTTAAGCGCGAGGACTATTTTAAGACCAGGAACCGTGGTTTTGGGTTGCTTGATGCTTATATAGTTGTGCATGGATTAGAGTTAGCGGCAAGATGAGAATTATGTCCTCCTCCACAAAAAATCCAAGGCTTGTGCTATATCATTTTTTGAGGGGAAACAGGAGGGGCAAGGCACCCCCTACCGTTCTTTTTATTAAAATAATTTCGGAGAGTTCTCAAATACATACATCACAATACAAATAAGGTTACTGAGTAATATTTAAAGAATTACACATAAGTCTGCTAGCCATTGACTAATCATAGGGAAAAAAAAAAATATGATTTTGCTCTTAGTATAACTAAGGAAAATTTTTACTTGAAAATCATTTTTAAAAGAACGAATAGGGGTCGGGGTTCCTTTGAAGATAACATCATTCTGTAGCATCCAAATTGACCAACACATCGTGACTATAATTTCCAAGAAAAAGGTAACCGAATGTTTCGAAAAATCTAAAGGGGTGAGGAGTTTTTCTGGCACTATGAATCCTAGAGTATTCTAGCAAGCCATTGCAAGTGGATAGTCGAAAAAAATATGAAGAGAGATTCCTCGGTCGAATAAACACAATGCACACATGTATAATCGGGGGGCATTCTTTTCCTTTTGAGAAGCCCTCAAATACTAAGTCTGTCTTTATCAACAACCAAAAGAAAATCTTTTTTTATTCGACATGATTTCCATAGCCATCTATAAATAGTGTACCATGGATGATCCGGTCGGTTGTTTGTATGCTTTTTTGGATGAGAACTGACCGATGCTTAAATGGGTTGCAATTTACACTAAGTTCTTTGGAATTGATCATATGCTTCATTGGAAAGAGGCATGTGGAAAAGGTTGATGAGAGAGACCGATGACTTAACCGTGTTTCGAGGTATTTTGATCTTCACCGAAAAGAAAGAGCCGTGGGAACATTTGTTGGCAAAACCTATCCTTCCCGAAGTCCCTCCGGAAGAAACAACCGGTGCCATTTTGAATGATGGCGAAGCCATACCTTTGTATGACTCAAGAAGATCGCAACCAAAAAGACCCTCTCGAAACTTGTAGATAATCCCGGCAGATTACCATCATTGTAATATCAGTCTCATAGCAGCTGAACCCATGGAATATTTGCTCTGTTGTAAAACTTATGTTAATGCTTAAGCAAAAAGACATTCATTTTGAGTCTTGATGTTTAATTATAACACCTAGCCCCCAGCTTCTTCTTTTGAAAAACCTTTGCCGCCTTTGATGGTTTTTTATTGTTAATATCTAACCCATGTCGCAAACAATGCTTCCCTGAAGTTATCAATCTGTTTTATAATTGTCTTTGGCAGCTGAATGTGCACATATAAAAAGTGGGCAAAGCAAAGAAAAACTACACTTACTAACCGTAATTTGTGCCTTTAGTGAGAAAATTTGAAATGCTCACTAACCTTCTTTCACATTTATTGACTAGTGGCTAGAAATCTACTACTGTTGGCATGCTAATGCTGAGAGGTAGCCCAAGTAGGTGAAGGGAAGAGAGCCTTTGGTGCATCCAAAGATTGCTGCTAACTCATCCAACTTACTTTGTTGAATATTTATGGGGACTATACTTGATTGGTCATAATTAACCTTAACACCGGTGGATTACCCAAAACTTTGGATAATGTTTTTAGAATTTAACTTGATTTTTGTCTCCTTGCATAAAGATTAGAGTGTCATCAACATATTATAGAATAGGGAAGTCTTTATCACTTCTTGAAGGTAGAGGTAAACCTAAGATCGCCACTGTGTACATGCTCCATTCAACGAGTTTGTAGGTATAATCTGCAACCAAAACAAAAAGAAGGGGGTCATCCCTGCCTTACCCCTCTCTTATAGTGAAACACCTTCCCTTGTACACCATTAAGAAGAATTGATGATGTTCCTGAACTGAAAATTTGTTGCATCCATCGCCCTAGCCATTGATTTGGAAAACCTTTCTCTTTCATGATCGATCCGAATCATTAGCCTATGTTCAACCTTATCAAATGCCTTTTCAAAATAATGAGCTCCTTTTTTTATGGACTCATATTGATTCTTATGGATTAATGATTTTGATAGAGTTATTCAGAAGGGAGATTGGTCTGAAATCTAAAACTTTTATTGCATTATCCTTCTTTAGTACCAAAGTGATATAGGAACCATTAATACTACGCATATTAATCGACCAAAATGAAATTCATTGAGGAAGATCGATAGATATTGAGCAGGTGCTATGGAAGCAGGAGTATACATGAACTAAATTCCATGCACAACAGGGTATACTCAACGAACCAAAGAATATGAAATCAAAGACGCACGCATGTACGCCTATAATACACGCCTTTTTTATATATATATATCCGAGTGCAACATCCGTTCCGCCGCTCCCGTCGCTCTCGCGTGGGCGACGCTGGCGATAACCTAGCGCGCCGCCACCACACCTCACCCTTCCCCCTACCTCCCGCCGCCGCCGCCGCGACCCGGGCGCCGAGGCTCGTGTGGCCCGGAGGATGGCGGGCGTGGCCTATCCTCCCCTCCGCGCGGATCCATGGCGGCGCGGATGGTGGTGCCCAGAGCGAGTTCGCCGGGCGGCCGCCCCGCGACGGCGGTGGCTTCACCCTCGATCCGCGGTCTCGGCGGATCGGGGGCCGCGCGTGGGAGGCGTCTTTGTGGGCCGGGCGGCGGCGGTCGGTGCTGGGCGGCGGCGGCGCGCCGGGACCGGGATCTCTCCCGTGCGGGCGGCAGCTGGTGGGATGGCCGCGGGCGGCGGCCGTGGTGTGCTTGGGGAGCCGGGCACGGCGGCCGCGTCGTGGGTGATGGCTGTGGCGGAAGCCGCCGTCTTGCCGGTTCGGGTCATGGTGGCCGGAGTTGGTGAGAACTGACGCTTTCTGCGCATGGGCGACCGGAGTGCGACAAGATGACCGGTACTCCCTTCCTTCTCCTCGTCATCCTGGTGGCGCCACCACGGTGGTGGGGCGGGGTCTGGCTGGTGCTTGCTTTGGTGCGAGGTGGTGCCGGGCGGTCGGGCTTCCCGGTAGTGGCGTTTGGAGTTGGCGGGAGCGTGCTTACGCCAAGACCGAGAGTGCGTGCATGTGCCGAGACGCGAAAAGCCTTTCCCCGCCGCTTGGTCGGTGGTACGGTGGTGGCGGCGACCTAATGTCCCTTGGGGGCACCATTGAGGG
This sequence comes from Hyparrhenia diplandra, assembly GCA_015847255.1. NCBI lineage: Eukaryota > Viridiplantae > Streptophyta > Magnoliopsida > Poales > Poaceae > Hyparrhenia > Hyparrhenia diplandra. Next base: position 24,619 of record JADLZK010003661.1, read on the forward strand.
CTGCCATGTCCTTGCAGCATGGTTCTCGTGGGGAAACCCTGGGCCTTCTACGGACGCGGTGACGCGCCAATGACGCCGCCCTTCTTGGACATTTGGAGACCCATCTTGGTTTGGGGGGGTGGTGGTCGGCTGGTGGTGTTGCGGCGCGGCTTTGGTTGTGCACTTGGTCCGTGTTGGCAGGTTGGTGCGGAGGGCCCATGGGGCTGGAGGTCTCGAGTTGTCGCGCATGGTGGTGGTGTTCTCGGTCTTTGGTGGGGCGGAAGTGATTCTCTTGGAGTGGTTTGAGATATCTGGAGTCCCGGGTAGTAGTTGAGTCGTTGGGTGAGGCGAGGCCCCCAAGTTGAGTTGTTGGGATCGGTGGTTCTCAACGGTGCCGCAACAAGAGTGTCTGCGATGCATCGCCGAAGGGGATCGACGATTGTGGGTGTGCAACTTGAGGAGGATAGTCCCGTGGCGGAGGAGTTTCAGGTGGCTGCTCGGACTTGCAGCGGGCTGCGCTCATACGTTGGTGACGACGGCAAAGATCGGCGGCTCCCTTGCGGCTCCTCTCCCGTGGTGGTGGCGTGGTGACTTCGTGTTCTGCGTGTTGTGTTTTTCCTTCTTCGCTTTGTGCCTTTTCCCCGTGGTGGCTCGTGGGCTCGTGGTCGACGCCCCAATCCGACCGAAGCGGCGGTGATGGAACCTCGTGGTTGATGACCCAATCCAACCGAGAGGTGCTTATTGTTTATCCTTGTTTTCCATCCGTGTTGAGTCGAGTTGTATAAGTGGTTCAGAGTTGTGGAGTTGAGTAGGCTTAGTTGTATGAAGTTGAGTAGACTTGATACCTAGGTGTCGAAGGCGCGAGTAGGGTATCCTCCAAACTTGTATGGTTTTTCTGGCTGGTTTCGTCAAAAAAAACTGGGCCGGCACTTGCCTTTTTCGTCTCGATAGAAATCGCGGCAAAGCTTTTGCCGTCCTTTCAAAAAAAAATATATATATCCGTACCGTACAAAAGCAAGTCGACGTCGTCGCACGTTATTATTAGCTAAGGTAGCAAGCTAGCGCAGCGCCGTGGTAGCTCGATCCGGCCGGGTCTAGTTCTTCACCTCCTCCGGTCGGCCAGCGCCGGGCGGCGGCGGGCAGCACTTCTGGCAGCCTCCATGGAATACGTGGTGGCAGCAGCCGTACTCGCAGGCGTAGCCGTACCCTCTTGATCCGCCGATGCTGCTGCGCCACTTCTTCACGCCTTTTTGGTTGTTTACCACCTTCTCGTTGTTTTCATCTGCATGCGTGGTGGATGAACAAAGTATATATATTGATCAGAGCCCCCTTCGAACACGACCCATGATTACCATTTGTACTACCGTGTGTAATGAGAAGACGAGAAGAAGGGGAAAAAACAACAGACGCACGAGTTTGCTCCGCCGTGGTGGCGAGCACGGCAGCCGCAGCTAGGACGGCGAGCAGGAAGAGAGCCTTGGACGCCGCCATTGATGTCGATCGGTTCTCGCAGCCGCTGGTGACGATGAAGAAGAAGAAGAGGGACGAGCGATTACAGTAGCAGGGTCCAGGTGCTATTTATACCGGCCGCGGAGCACGGCGGCGCAGATAAGGGACGACGGAGAGGTTGATATGCGTGCGCTCTCATTATGTTGTTTCCACACGGCGCGGCGGCGAACATCCGGACGGAACGGATGCCACACTGTCCGTCGCGTTGTGTAGGTACTCTACGTAGCTAGCTAGCTGCCGGCAATATATATGTGTCATTCGGCGCGACCGCGTGTGGAGGTCGTGAGCGATCGCTGGTGCGCCACGAACGCGCCTGCAGTAACGGTCTGCGTGCCCTCTCATCAAGTCCTTCACTGCTTGCAGTTGCAGTCCACCGGCATGGCATGACCCTAATTGACCACATCTCTCTGTAGTCGTCGTCGAGCGCACCACAAGTCGATCAAGACATGTTGCACAAACACTATACTCACACTAAGGGTAGTCTCTAAACTCAATCAAAGCTTGACCATCTTCTCACAACACACATAGAAGACACATATTAACCATACGTTAACGACATATAGTAATTAGTTATGTATATATAGGCATTAGTTCTTGATGTACGTGGAATTTACTTCGTGTCTTTCCATTCTTAAACAAAAGCCGCCACAAGTCAGGGTTGGTTGATAGTGTGACACACTTTTTAATAATTGTTGATACTTTATTCAGTTATCTTTTGGTACCACGTCCAAGAAAGAAAAAAAGGATTACATGGATATTTTACAAGTTTAAGATACTCATAAGAGTGTAGACAGAGCTCAAAGCTGTATTATCTCGGCAAGAATCCCAACAATAGGTGAATGTTTACAAACAAAATATTATCATGCTCTATATAAATAATTAATACATTACTTACCATCTGATGAAAAATAGACTGTAATATTCACCTATTGTTGGTATGGAATACTCAATGTCCACTTATTTGACTATTAGAATGTTGTATGGGTTTGTTTGTTATTTTGCTACTGGACAATGTCTGATATATAAGATCGTGGCATTAACATTTTTGAATATTTGTTTTTGCAAATTCTCAACAAAGATGTGTATATCCAAAACACGTCTGTGACGAGGGAAAAAAAACACAAACAAGCACTTCGCCTTTTCTTGTCTCATAATATCAAGTTGATCGAGAAACATAGAGGTTTAACCGTTGATAGATAAAGTTAGTGCAGATTACCCGGGCGGAAAGGGAAATTTCTAACGTCAACCAGAAGGGAGGTGTTGGTGAAGATCGTTCTGTCAAGTGTGTGCCAAGCGCAGAAGTGGATGATCAAGGAAATCAGTTGCATTAGAAGAAGCTTTTTATGGAAAGGAGAAACCCCAGAAAACGTTACTGGAGGGCACTCATTAATAAACTGGCCTACAACTTGTTTGCCTAAGGAAAAAAAAGTGGGCTTGGAATTTTAGATTTGGACAGGTTTCTCACGTGCTCTCAGGCTTCGGTGGTTGTGGTTCAAGTGGAAGCAAAAAGATAGGGCTTGGACTAGTTTGGAAGTTCCCAGCGATAAAGTGGATCAAGAATTGTTTTATGCTTCCACCATAGTTACAGTTGGTGATGGCAAATTAGCACCATTCTGGTCATCTAGCTGGATAAATGGAGAAATGCCCAAAGCAATAGCGCCGCTGCTATACTTGAAGTCCAAAAGAAAGAAAAATAACCGTGCATCAAGCATTGACCAATGATAAATGGATTGACCATATCTATCTGCATGTATCGGGGAAGAAGTAACACAACTCATCATGCTCTGGGAAAGCATAGGAGTAGTGAGGAATGACACAACCGAAGATTCTATAACATGGAGATGGACAGTAGATGGAGAATACACTACGAAGAGTGCTTATCATATACAGTTCACTGGAGTTTGTAGTAGATTAAAATTGACGCTGATGTGGAAGACTAAGGCAGAGCAGAAATGCGGGTTCTTAGGTTGGATGTTACTACATAAAAAAATCCTAACGACAAATAATCTTCTCAAAAGGGGCTAGATGGATGATATGGATTGCAACCTTTGTCCAAACGGTCAACAGACCCGGCACATATATGCAAAAGACTATCCATTCACAAAGGAGGTTTGGGGCATCATAAAACAATGGTTTAATCTTTCGATATTGGATTCCGTTAATGAGGTGGGGTCATTGCATGCGTACTGGTGGAGATGTAGGCAGAAAATCGTCAAACGTCAGAGAAGGCATGTAGATGGGATTTTCATTTATTTTTGGTGAAATATATGAAAGGAGAGGAACTTTTCAGCACATCTCTCTCAGCCTGTTGCAAGTTGCTAGACGATGCAAGGAAGAGATCACGCAATACCAGTTGGCTATAGGTCCCAGAAATGGCGAAACATCTATGCAGTAGTTCAGGATGTTTTCTCTTTTTGCGGCGTCTTTGGGTTCGTTTTTGTTTCGGTAGCGGATTTACTCGTTTTTTTTTCAGTCGGTTTGCAGTGGTCTTCGATCCCGAGATGTTTTGTTTTGAGAGGGATCTTGTAAATAAACCTTTGTAAAGTTTTTTTTTTCCTTTTACCCATCTAATAAAAAAACTGCGACAAAGCTTTTGCCATCCTTTCAAAAAAATATCAAGGCCACACTCAACTTTTGTGTACAGATATGCTTAATCGTTGCACTGGTTGATGCATTCATGCATAGGTCGGACGTGTAAGTTCACCTTGGCACAAGATTTTGTTGCAGATGTAAAAATCATAAATCAAGACTTGTTGAACAAACACAGCATGTATGTGATGATTCTTCATCAAGGACACCCGTTTATTTATTGTTTATACGTGTCGCTGATGTCTTTAACATCAGTGACACATTTTACACGCCAATAGACATGTGAATTTCAGACACGTTTTCCCCGTTGCTCTGATGTGTGGTTTTGACATATAGTGTACTGAAGTGTCACCCATTCTTCAAGTGTCATACGGTCAGTATATGCGTTTTCCATATATAAGTTCATATAAAATCTCTGCAGTCGATCTGCATGTACAAAGCAGTCACTAGAGACATTTATTTATTCACTATACTACTAACGCCACCTGGCCAGCCAGTTTACACATGAACGTTATTCTAGCTAGCTACTCTAGCTAGGAAGCGATTGATCGAGCGGCGGCGCGCGCGCATCTAGTTCTTCACCTGCTGTGGGACCTCGTCGGGGTCGCGCAGCAGCGCTGGCATCCATGGCGTCCGTAGTAGCAGCAGCCGTGACTGCAGCCGCCACCGTGGCTGCCCCGCCGCCGCCACCTCCGCCGCCGTGTCCGCCCCCACCGTGCCAGTCGTTCACGCCGGCGCCGTTGGTCGCCTTCTCGGTGTTGTCATCTGCATGGTGTATATACAAAGAGCATGTACAGCGATGATCAGTCCGTCCGTCAACGTACAGCGTTGCTTTGTGTTGCACGTACGAGCGTCGTGTTCATTGCATATAATTAGAGTCTGGCTAATGGGCTCCTGTGCATTTGGACAGGAAACAATACACATGCAAATATAACAGACTAAATACACGGTCTGAACAAATTAAAATTCATGCATTTTTTCACCCCCACATACATGAATTCTGATTTTTGGAAATCATGTAATAGGAAAGACGAAAACTGCATACATATGAATAAAAAGAAATTCATGCAATAAAAAGCATGGTACACACATGAATTTCAAACTGCAGGATTCACATAACAATTTGAAACTGCACCACTTGTATTCAAATAATTCAGTGTAGGCAAATCTGACATGCAACAGCTGAAACATTTTGAACCAAATCAATCTACAAAAATCATCTGAACATTCATTTCAGCTTAACAGCATGTAATATCTCCTAATACCAATGAGGAACAGAGCACACAAAATCAAAATCTTTACAGGCCAGTATCTATTTTCATGAGCCTAACAGCATGTAATTTCTTAGTAAGAACACTAAATGAAATCCTAAGAAATGTAGTGACAGGTCCACGTAGAGCAAAGAGTCACCATACTTGAAGACTCATCCTAGAAGAACCATGTCTTAGTAACATTCAAAAATAGGATGTACATTTGCCTTTCAACTTTAATAAACAATGGATACCAGGTGAAAGACTCACCATTCTCATGCTATGCCCAAAGACACAAACAAGAAAAGCACTCCATGTTGGTGAGGAGACACATCAGAACATGGTCAATGTTATGGTGTTGTGGAGTTTTGAAACCTGTTCAGGAACAAATACATTAAAGCTTCAGTAAACAAATCAGGATCAAGGTAGAATCAAAAACAAAAATCTAAAAAAAATTGGGGTGAAATGAACCCAGGAACCACACCAAAAAAAGGCAACCTCATATTTTAAAATCAAAATTTTCTATGAATGCCAAATACCAAAATGTTGGGGTGAAATGAACCCAGGAACCACACCCAAAAATGGCAAACTCAATTTTCAAAACCAAAATTTTCTATGAATGCCAAATACCAAAATGTTGGGGTGAAATGATCCCAGGAACCACACCCAAAATAAGCAAAATCAAATTTTAAAATCAAAATTTTCTATGAAAACCAAATACCAAAATGTTGGGGTGAAATGATCCCAGGAACCACACCCAAAATAAGCAAAATCAAATTTTAAAATCATAATTTTCTATGAATGCCAAATACCAAAATGTTGGGGTGAAATGATCCCAGGAACCACAACCAAAATAGACAAACTCAAATTTTAAAACCAAAATTTTCTATGAATGCCAAATACCAAAAAGTTTGGGTAAAAGGAAACCAGGAACCAAACCCAAAATTAGCAAAATTAGCAAAAAATGAGATATTACTAGTTATCGTTGATATACACTGCACTTACAGTAAATGATATGCTATAATTTTTAGTATCCTTTCATGTAAATACAGCAACCACATAACAACTAGAAAAAAATGCAGACTTACTAAAAGAAGACAAGAAGCTCATGGCTGTGCCCTCATAGTGAATAACCAAAGAACTACATGATGCGGGGAGGTGACTGAGCAAACAGTGGCTCCTTCAAACATTGATATGCTAGTGTAGAGTCCTGAGACATGTTCAGCGACACAAAAAAATGAAGACATAAGCTACAGTAAGCAATGGTAAAAGGTTCATTTTCATCAATAGAAAAAAACAGCAAAATAGAATTCTAGCACAAAAACTTGATCATGAGCCTATTATCATGTATTATGTTAGTAACAACCCTAGAACAAATCCTAAAAGTTCTGAAACAGAAACAGGACGGTGATCAAATGAAATTCGAACTACAAAGACTTGTATACAAAAATATTACATCCTACATAAAATGCTCAATCCAAATAACAACGAAACAATCAAAGTTAAACAAGTTATAGTAGCTTTAACCACCATTTACAGTAAAAGAAATGGTGTAATTAGTAGTAACCTATCATGTAATTTGTGAATTGATTGATACAAGCAAATCAGTAGTAACCTATCATGAAAACACTAAGACAACGCACAAGGCAGGCGCAGGTGATTGACAGGTTATGCTACTACATTGTGTTGCTCAAGCACTGTGACACACAAGAATTTGAAATAAAAGGTTTGGCTTGAAATATACTAGAATTGGGAAGAAAGGAAAGCAAATCAGTTATAGTTGATTCAAACTTGAATTACACTTCATGAAATAGTGTAATTCGTACATACCTTAGATGTTTTCAAACCATAACACTACCAAAGCAGATCATAGAACATAAAGAGCCAGCAGCTACAACCATCGAAAGGAAGCAAAGTGGCACATGAAGCTTCCCCGAGGACCCACAGAAAAAAAATTCAAAAACATTCATAAAAAGATTCTAAACTGTTAAAACTAGAAACCTAAATTATGAAGGCCAGAAGAAATACTAAATTTGACAAACTAATTACTCAGAATCGCAATCGAAGAACTTTTATGAAATAGAAATACACGTAAATAAACAAGACTACTTACCATAAAAAATGATGAACAAGCCTTACTTGAACAGATCTTGCAAGATCCAAACTCACAATTGGATCAAATGAACTTTTCCATCAAAAGACCTGCAAAATTAATATTAAAAGTTCTAACCCTCCTCCTTTCCAGGGCTTGGGACCTGCTATGGGTTGGGAAAAAAATGCCAACCCATAGGCGGAGTTAAAAACTTTTAAGACATTAGAATGATACATATTGATAAACAATCATCATATAAGCTATGGAAAAGCATGAATAGATAAGCAACCTTAACAATTATAACTCATAATAAAAGTCCACAAATATTAATATATACAGACCATAACTTACGAGGTTCTCAAAGTTCAAATACTAATACTAGAGGTCCGTAATAATATTACATACAAACCATGACATAATAACTTAGTTTCAGTTGAAAACATAGACGCCAAAAGAGAGCATAGCATAAAACATATACCGATGACGAAAAGAGATTTAGGGGCAGAGGATAAAGCCTACGACACGCCACAGACCGATACATGTCCTCACTAGCGTGTCGGTAATCGAAGGCTCAAGACACGAAAGAAGGACACAAACCGAATACCAACTGAGAAAGAGAAGCCACCAACTTAGGAACATCTGAAAGATCAAGCATGAGGATGTAAACTACACCAGTGACATTGTCCATAGCAAATTTCCATGCGTAAACAAACTCTTGACCAAGATCTTTGCCTTATCACACGAGCAACAAGCTTCACATTATCAACAGAAAACAACCCCTTAGCAAAGAACAACCCCGCCTCCGATCACCAAAAGGAACATTGAAGTTCTCAAGAACATACAGTGAAACCACCTCATTATCAACAAAAAATCGCTCAAGACCAGTCTATTTGAATAGAAGGAGGCACAAACTACAAAACATAAAGATTTTTTTAAAATGATGACAATTGGATAAAAGAAATATGAACATAACATCAATCTAATTTTGAAAATATGTAAAGCAACAAGTCAATTACCTTTTGAGAGACTGGAATATTAACGAAATCATCAAAAGATTGATCATCACAGGAAATAGATTGGACTTGAAACACAGCATAGTCTGAACCAGCTACTCGAACTTGGTACCCACGAAAGAATCTTGCATGAGCATCATCATAAGCAAGACAATAAACAGTACGAGCTTCATAGTCAAGGCAAAACTTCATATTCATGACATAAAAGGCACCACGAAGTTGTTTCCAGGCTCTTGCAAAGCAATCCGACATGATGACAAGGCATAATATGAGGATTATCAATCTTCAAAGCAACTAAACGGCTCGATAGACAGGTTCCAAACCCAAGAATTTCCATAACATGATAAGGCACTTTCTTATGAACCCGGGGAAAAAGACTCTCTAGGAGAAACACCATACATCTAGGGAAAAAGGATAAACATGGTTAAAAAAAAATTACATGAAATATACATATAAATTACACCTAGTTAGAAACAAGAACAACAATAGAAACTTATTGTAACTACCATGAATCGAGAGCATATCTGTTTAAACAATAAAATATAGTATAAAGTTATCAGTAACTACAAGCTTGTTTGTATGTTCAAAGATATATGCCACGTTTTTGGGCCAACAGCAGTGACTCCTTTAGCACATCATAATCAACATATGCAAGACGGCCGCATTTAACAATCTTATCATGACCATCTAGAAAAGAACCAACCGCTACCGACTATTAGGACAATGAGGCCATAGATTCATATAAGGACTACACCCATATTATACATGCAACTTATACACCTATCGAGCATATCGGTTTAAACACTAAAATATAGTGTAAAGTTACTCTAACTACCATCAAATATACATATATAATTCTACACTGGCCGACAGACACATATATGCTTAATAACCACTACAAAGGTGACAGGCAATTATATTTACAAACGAAATTTGGAAAAAAAAAACATACCTTTTAGATCCGACACTTGAACAAACACTACAATCGAGAAAGACTTGAGGACCAACCTACTAGATCAATATCGGGAATGTTAGACCTCGAAATGTAATATCTAATAAAGGATATAAAATGACTCAAAATGAAAGTCAATCAAACTACTCCTAAAACTTTAAGATTTAACTCAAATCATGTTCCTACAACATATATTAGACAAGGCAATACTCAGATTCAATCAATCAAAATCAAAAAACAATGAACCAAATGATGTGCAAAATAGAGCGCAGAAAGAACAAGAGGAAATGAATGAACAGGGAGGTAGACCTAGAGATAGGAGAAAAATGAAAAGCCCAGCCAGAAGGAACCGAAAGAGAGATTACAGGCTAGAAACACACCGGAAGAGAAAATATTTGAAGCAATGAGAACCGCACCCAATCTTTGGAGAGCCCAAACCGACGCCTTTTATACGAGCAACCCACGAACTGGCAGAAGACGAAAGGGAGAAATCGAGAAGGTTACGGAGAAGACGAGGAGTTACGGGGAATTTTGATCCAATAACCGAACAGTACAAAAAGGCCCAAAATGAATAATGAAACAAATGGGCCTCTACTAACGGGCTTCTTAATAAAACAGATTGAAACAGCCCAAACAAATCGAGGACCAAATAGAAAAAGAAGGAAACATGAGTAAGAAGAGGGGGTAAAATGCAAAATATGCAAACTTGATATGCAAGAAGATCGCCAGGATTCAATCTAATCGAGGGAAACAGGACTTGCCTTCCCGAGATCTTGAGCGTCGACAAGCCAACGCAAGGACACCAATTCAACAAATCACCCGAAATTAGAAGAAGTTGAAGACCTAGGAGGCAGGATGGAACCACCAGATGAGACCCACGTCCATCAAATGTCCGGAAATAAAGGGAAAAACAAGGTAACATCAATTACAAGAAGATTCACATGAAATTCGATCAAATGATAACTATTGACAACTGTTGAAATCAAAGATGCAGAAGATAATTGGAGGAACCACAAGCACAGGACTCGAGGTAAATCATCATACATATCATTTATCTAAATCTGCACTACACATATAATACACATATCGTTACATAAATTGCCGCAAAAAGGCAACATGTACATGGACTACATCCAAAGTAATCAAATGATTCCATGGGGTGAAGAACAAGGAATTCATACAACAATCAACCAAATGATGCCAATTCAGGTAAAGAAGTAATATTTTTACAGAATAGATGAGCAGATTATGAAACAAGTAACATTGATTACACTGGAATTTATGATTGATAATTATAGGGACCTATGACAGCACTACTACTGCAACAAACATGGAGTAGCTCTCAAGAGGAGCAGATTATGACACACACAATACAGGTTAACTAACATGAACTAGTTCATAATTATCATCAAAAAGAAACAGGAAACCGACATGAATTATAATTTAATTGCGGGATGGATGGGATGAGCAGTGGATGAACATCTACAACAACACAAAGAACCGAGCAAATACAAACAAGAGAAGAAGATTCATACACGGAGAACAACATCACAAGTACTAGCTTCCAATCAGAGACCAATATAAGTGTGATTAAAAAAAAATGAAATTGTATACAAATTTTACATTGCATTACTAATGATAATAAGCGCAAATGAATCTGACCATAACGGGAAGACCATGACCACTACTACTCATTTGACGATTGGGACGAAAACAGATTTCACTACACCGGATGTATTCGAGGAAATGCAAGTAAAAGAGGTAACCTACAGATCAACATTAATTTTTTTGAATTCCTAGAACTTTATTACAAAAAACCATGACTTTAATCAAATTCTTAGAAAATCCACTACTAAAATGTTACATCATGTACTGAAATTTAAATAAATGAAGACTTGATTCATTAACTACACATATCCCTAATAGCCAAATAAAAAATTGGATAACATTACAAATAATCATGCGAGGTTCATACCGGGCTAACAAAGACACAGAGAGTTGAGCATTCGAAGCAGGCCCTTCAAACACCAACAATCATTCAAGAAATGAAGGATATCCATCGAGAATTCAACACTGACAAATCAACATCAAAAGATTCGGCCAAAGAAAGAAGGAGAAGAAGATGAAGATATACAGAGCAAGACTTAGAAGAATTCTTAAAAGGTGAACAGAAGCAAACAAAACAAGGAAATAATGCACCGATTGATAGCAAGTTCACACCACAAATGGATATGTCATTTGAATCAAGAGAGCAGGCACAACATTTCTTCAGAATATATGCTTTCATGGCTGGCTTTGAGGTCAACATCACTCATACACATAGAACTCAAAGCACCAAGAAAAATCGAGAAATTTACAAGCAGGAATTGAGGTGTCACAAATGGGGGAAACAGGAAACAGAGGCTAAGAAGAAGAAAACCATTCAGGATGAAGAGCAGGCAACAATACAACATTGGAAAAAGGGTAAAGGACCCAAGAAGAACACCAATACCATAATCAAAACAGACTGCCAATGCATAATGGAGGTCAAACAAGAGAATGATAAAAGATGGTATGTTGTAAGGCTGGACTTAGATCATAATCATGAGCTAAATGCAGGAGACAGCAATCAACTATTCAGTGGAAGGAAATACATGTCAGACATGGAGAAAATTATGATAAGGACACTCAATGCAAGTAACATTGAGACTAGAAAGATGGTTGCCATATCTTGTCATATCTAAGAGGAAAGTCAACGACCTTACCATACAAAACAAAGGATGTCCAGAATGAGAGGACTAAAATAAATAGGGAGCTAAGTGGAAATGACATGAACAAAGTGCTTGCCTATTTCGAGAGAGAGAAAAGCCCAAGATGCTTCATTCTTCTACAAGTTTGTACTAGATGAGGAAAACAAAGTCGAATATGTTCGGAGGGAAGGGGTTTCACTCAAATGGTACGCGAGAATATGGTGACTGCGTTAGTTTTGATGCTACATACATGACAAACAGATACAACCTCCCATGTGCACCAATAGTAGGAATATCAGGACATGCTCATACACTCATATTTGGATGCGCTTTCATTTCAGATGAAACAACAGAATCATTTAAGTGGGTCTTTGATGTATTTATAGAGTCAATGGGAGGAAAGCATCCAAAGACTATAATTACAGACCAAGATCAAGCAATGAGAGCGGCGATTGCAATAGTGATGCCACAAACAATTCCACGTGAATTGTTTCTTTCACATAAAGTCAAAATGCTACAAAAAAAGAATGGCAAATGCTTTTCAAAAACCCGGCATTGGCAAAGAAATTTGAGGACATTGTCAATTACTCAATTACAAAGTGCAAGAATTTGAGGACAAATGGCGTGCAATGATTGCTGAATTCCATCAAGAAGAAAAACAGGTACTTCAAACACATGTGGGAAAAACAGAGAGAAGTTCATACCTGTCTACTTCAAAAGAAAATTTCTACCCATTCCTCCGAGCACCGCAAGAAGTGAACAAACAAATGCAAGGGTCAAAGGCAATGTTGGACCTACATACAAACATACTAAGCTTCATCAAAGAATATGAAAGAATAATTGACAGGATAGGCATAATGGAAAGTACTAAGGATAATCACAGCAAACACAAGAGACCAAAAGAGCTACAAACTGGATACAAGATTGAGTTGCAAGCATGTCATTTTGTATAATCGAACATATTTTCGAAATTTCAGTTCCAACTTAAACTCACGAGAGAGGCTAAAGTACAAAGAGATAGAAGAAGGAAAAGAGTTTTAAGGTCCGCACAAACAAAATAGGGTTAGGAAAATGAGAACAACAGGAGGTACATCGTACAAACTGATCTAACAAAGGGGAAAGAAGAGTTTAGTTGCATGTGTGCAAAAATTACGCAAGGATGGAATGCTCATTTGTCATATTCTCAAAGTAATAGTAGAAGAGGATATAGATGAGATACCTGAAAAATACTTCATAGACAGTGGAGGAAGAAGGAGCATAAAATGATAAAACCACAACAAGGTGAAGCGTCTCAAACACATGAATTGCTTAGATTCAACCATTTGTCCGTAAGAGTCTGCCGAGATGACATCGAAAGCATCCAAAAGTGAAGAATGGATGACTTACCTAGATGGAGAATTTGACAAAGATTGAAAAAGAAATGGCACGAGATACAAGAAGCAATGCAAGAAGTGAAAAAGGAGATGACATCAATGAAGGCATCCATGAAACAACGGCCTACAAAGACCGGATGAGTACTCGAACCTGCGGGATCCACAGCGAATTAAAAACAAGGGAAGACCAAAAAGAAACCTACAAGACTAATGGATATAGTAGAAGAGATCAGAAGAAAGGAAGCGGTGAAGAAGAAAAAAAAAGAAGAAGGAAGAAAAGCAAAGAAGAAGAAAAAAGAAGAAGAAGGAAGCGGCGGCTAAAGCAAACTCAAGAAGCCAAGAAGAACAAGGCAACGAATGCAAGTAAGCATCTCCAAAAAGTCTATTAGTTATTGATTCACGAAACATTAATTTATATAAACTAATAATAATCAAATTTTAAATTCAGGTCCTACATCCAAGACTAAGAAGAGACCAAGGAAGGCAACACAAAACAGCGAACCGAAGAATGAAGACATCACTTTTTAACAAGATTTATTTTCAATTCTTGGAACTACAATGATGTAATGGAACATATTTTCATTATCCGGATGTAATAGCACTAGAATGTCTATCCATCGAATCATGCATTTATGTATTGCTAATAATATGAGACAAAAAAAGACCATGAACGGCAAAGTGTTTGACAATGTTTGGTAACGGCAGATGCAAATCGCCTAGAAAAATGAAAAAAAGATTATCGGCCAATATTCGAATAGTCTTGGACTCAACGAGCTTCTCAATCTGTAGAGATGAAGGTCGACATGAAACTGTACAACAACTCTAACCATGTTAAAGAAGAATACAATCGAAGGCGAAAGATGTCGAAATTTTGAAAACATAAAACCAGCAATTATACAAACTTAGAATCGACATAAAGCACACACGGACATTGAATTCAGCAAAACGATCCTTCTTGAGGCCACAATTATCGTGGTGGAAGAAAAGTTCATTAGCAATTTTCACACGAATAGTAGGAATATCTTCATGACTGAACATGTTGAGCAAATGAGTCCTTGGCGAAGCCCATCGCGAAGAAACATCATAATGAAGATCTTTGAATCACAAGCGTAAAACACAAACATGGAGAGAACTATATTAAAATTGGACAAAACATAAACCATACACATGGAAATGAATTATCGAGGGAAAAATTTAAAATGCAACATACAAGTTGTTTCGGGCTTTCGGGAACTTTTGGATACTTAATTTCATACTCATTGAAATCCATATCAACAAGAACATAGTTGTCCCAATGATCTTTGGAAAGAACTAATCTAAAATGAGTAAAAAAATGTGAAAGATCACACATCGAAACAGATATGAGTTTAATATAAGGAAGATTTAAGGAAACAAACTTACAATTCTATCTTCAATCTCTTGATGATATTGTGAATAACGAGGGTAGTACGAATCAAGAAATACAAAGCGCTTATCCTTGTTGTCAACCACGAAGACAAACCAATGATCGTGGTACAAAATTGGGAAGAATATCGAAAAAAAAACAGAACAAGATAGGACATGAGGACATAATAAAACAAGAACATTTTAGTCCAAAAAAATATTAGAAGGCAATATCAAAGAAAAATACTAAATTGGACAACATCAAAGGCCTTGCTTGACCGGCTCTTTTTGAAAGATTTCTTGAAAAGCTCACCATCGCCTTTATCAAAATCCAATAAAAGTTGCTCCTACAATAAAATTTGAAAAAAAGAAAACATACTTACCTAGTGTAGCAAAAAAATTTTAGATGAAAGCTACAATATAAATCTAGACGAGAACCTAAGCTCTACAAATTAAGGCTTGCAAAATGAATAAAATCATCGAATTATAGCAAACCTAAACACAAATTACACCAATACAAGACAAGTAACTAAAGTATAAATCAACCTGTAACAAGCATAAGGAAGACTTACACCAATATTCGGAAAGAAGTAATGCCTCTTCGATTGATCGGATGACCATTGTTTTTCTTGAAAAGACTATAAATGAATAGTGATACCACAAATATATTGACACAACCACCGAGGTTTCAATGACTCGCCAAGAGACCAATAAGTGCAACGGACCGCGAGACAAGTTCTTTGCTTCTTCACTACACAAAAAGGAAAAATAGAAGGCATGCAAAAGAAAATAGTTTCAGGCCAAGGAATTTAAATTCAATAGAAAACAAAAAAATAAATAACAGAAGGACAACTCACGCCGATATTCGGACGATGACAGGTTTACAAAGAATCTTGTAAGATTTAGCTTCACCTTCTCGACGAGAAAACAACTTTGACTTCTCGGTTGCATATTCACCGAGAGAACAAAGGACCGGGATTACAAAACGCGTCTCGAACCATGCATAGGAAGCTTCCCACCGAAGTCGAAGGATGACCTTTTTGAATTATATTGCTGAGATAAAGGTGGATAACTTGGCAAAACAGATTGACAACTCTTATCAATCGGCACAACAGAGTCGAACGATTTCGAACCATTCAATCCCAATTTAGAATTATAAATAGATTGATTTCCTAGACATTCAAAGAACCTTATCGGTTAGATTTCTAGATCCAATCACTTGAACCTCACGGAGACACCCGACAATACATTGTAAAAGCACTAGAATCAGAATCGACAATACAACCAAAACAAGCAATAACCCGTTGGAAAAGAATAAACAAAAACAGGAAAAAAAACCTTTTCGGCTCGAGCAGACGAAAGGCGAGAGAGGGCGAAATCAGGTGAAATCTAAAGTCCGAGAAAAACAATACGATCCTAAAGGGGAAAAAAAAAAAAAGAGATATAATCAATCATGACTAAAATATACAGTATCACCACAGCCAAAAGATATATAACATAGAACAAATTACCACAGGAGTTGATTTGAAACCGACTCTTCTTATGACCGTAAGACCGAAAAGCATAAATAGTAAATGAAATAAGAGATTTAAAGTTAGCGAGGTTAAGATTAAGAAAAAAAATACTCATGAAGTAAGTCTGTAGAAGGGAAAAAAACTTACAGCGAGGAGTAAGCGAGCTCACGAGTCTTTTCCACCGAGATCCAAAGAACCTATAACAAAAAAATGGCTTATAAAACAATCTACAAACAAATGAAAGTTTAATCAAAAAAAAAAAAAAAAAAAAATGAAAGCAAGATAAAAACCTTTTGAGAGAAGTATCTAGACATCCCGTGCACGGAGTGGGGTGAAATAGTATCGAGAACATATTTGTTCTCAACATCCAAGTCAACAATTTCATGAACAGGAGATTTATCATCCACAACACGCACAGATTTCTTCAAAGAGCTCCTTTTACGAGAGTAGTCAAATCAACTAGAAGACCTACGGAGCTAGAAGGAGCTAAAGGATTGCCGGAACCAACTCCATGAGGACCTTTAGTAGAGCCATCACGAAGAACCTATGGCAAAAAGAAGGAAAAAAAAAAAAACGAATATTACGAGAAAATAACAAGACAATGCATCATAAAACCATTGTAAGAAGAGTTGACAGAGAGCACAAAACGAAGTACATACTTGAGGAAAGCCCGAGACAATCGGTACCGAGAGGGTTGAATGAAGGAAGGATCAGGATGAACATTTTCTAGAGGAGAAAAAAGCGTGAGAAAAAAAATGAATATTATACCGAGAGAACATAATCAAGCATTGAAAGATAGGGCGTAAAACAAGTAATCAAAACAAAATACCTTTATCTCTAGAAGGAGAACTAATAGGAATGTGATTAGAAACAAGACCTTCACAACCAACACGAGCATCATGAGTAACGCGGGATCACGAGCATCATTCACAACGGTGTGAAACATTACGATCTCCATACCGAGGACCGTAATTGTCATCGCTACCCGAGGCTCACAAAGCGACTTGATAACATCCAAAACCAATGATCGAGACATTTTGCTAATTAAGAATACACATGTTTCCAAAGCTTAATAAAAGTCAATCTCATCTCATGAGGTGGACTAGTAATCAAATTCACATCAAAGTTGATGTAAATGTTTTAACTCAAGCAATGATTCTCAATGAGCTTTGCAATAGCATCTTTCGAGTTCAACAGCGGTTTAGCACGAGCAACCACATCAAGTTGTCTTAAAAATTCTGAATCAACACATTGTGAAGATTCGAGGCAATAAGCTCATATCCCGAGAATAAAAATTATAGAACAACAAATGTATTATAGAGTGGAAATCATATAACAAAGAAACCAAGAACAATATTAAAACAATTGCGAAACAAACCTTAGCATAGCATGTTCGAGAATAATCCATTATAGGGTGATAACCAAAACATCCTTCGCCTTTCTTATCTAAACTTGCATACTTTGAAACCATGTCATGCTTCCAAACAGAGATATACGAGGAATAATTGAATGAACTTGATGTGCTCCAAAATCAACATGGTCAAGATATACGACCTAGGATTAGAAAGCACAACAAACATCAATCAATTACAAAGACAAGGCAATAGCATAAAATAAAAATACAAGAATAAGAGAGTAGAGGCAAGACAAAAACTCACAAAGAAGGAAGAAATGCACAACCACCAAGAGTAGTTTGTCGAGTAGTTCTACAACTCTTGAATCGATTGAAAATCTTGATATAATCAAGAAGCCAAGACAGGATGAATCCACACCAATCATAAGAACGAATCTTTCGAGATCATCAAAAATACCAAGATATTTTTGACACGGTAGAACGTAAGAGTTTGGACACGTAAAAGGTACCAAGAGCAACTGTGAGGAAGCATACAAAAGCATCTTCATCCGACATATCCTTCTTAGAAATAAGGCAATCAGCAAAGTAAGCGGTTGGAGGCAAACTATCCTTTCCAAACCTCTCTAAAATGGAGGACTTCCCACCGGTAAAATCAACGAGGAAAAGGTAGACCACCAAATGGGAGATCAAGCACCATATGCACAAACTTCCTTGAGAGAGAAATCACCTTACCATCAACAACAATGTCACGGGAATTTGATTGACAAGTCGAGCAACCCAAGACACAAAATTTCGAGGGACACGCGACAATTGTCAAACAGAGAAGCGAACCAAAGCCAAATTTACGAATAGCATCCTTATGATCAGTAGATAGAGAATTCGAGGACTTGAGAGAACGCGGTCGTGAGAGAATCTTGAGAACCCAACTTTTTGCCCTACCATCAGATTTCTTCATCTTCAACTAACATGAAGACAAGTGTGCAAAAACATAAATTAATACCACAAGAAAAGGAAAAAAAAAAAATAAGTAGAGAACATTAAAAGTGTAGAATCTTACTCCTTGATTCAAAGATGAGACCAACTTCTTCTTCAACATCTTTACCTTGGAAACCTACAATACAAGAACAAAATTATATATGTTAAAGGTAGACAACCACAAAATAAATCAAAACCGGGGAGACATGAGGGCAAGCATAAATCAATTAGAAATAAAAATACCGATTCATATACTGATGATACAAAACCTCATTGAAACTATCAACATCATCAGACATACAATCCTACATAACATGATTTATATTAATAACAACATCAAGATCAGGTTAAAGCAAGCCATAAGAGAATGAAATGAATACAACTTTTATAAACTCACATCAGACTGAGAAAGACCATCAGCAGTAAAGTCATCAGAGCCTAAATCAACTGAAACATTGCCGGAGGGATGCACTTCATCATCACCAAATGGATCGGAACCATCACTGCTTCCACCATCCATAAACGAACACTGCCTCTTCCTACCCATGATAACTAAACCACATCCATAAAATCAATTACTCAACTAACATCAACAAATACTTACACTATACTAATAGTACTGCCTAAATCAATTCATAAGCTACAATTAAACCATAGCACACTACATAAGCTCTGACTAGCACAATCAAGGACAAAGTCCTCATCAATCAAGCCATATGAACTTGTAAAATTACCTTCAAAAGCTACAGGATGCCTAGATCCAGCTCAAACCTGCAGCACAAAAACATCATCAAAACAACGAAGTATAGGATGGACCATGCTACACCTAAACAACATGCTACACCTAAACCTGCAAAGACTGAGTCAGCGACATGAATAAGCCACACAAATGCATACACAGTCGAATAAACTAAACCAAATATGAACGAATCAGACGCCGCAAACAGAAATCCAATGACCAATGAACAGGAAAACGGGTTTCAGACAGAGCATCGACAAGGAAGAACACCATCGCTGTGAAATCAAATTTGAGCACACCTGAATGAACTGCCAACACTGAAATCAACAACAACCAACCCTCCCGATCAAGCGACGAAGAATCAATAAGACGCAACCTCAAGGAACAACCGAAAAAACCTGAAATCACGCCACAAATACAGAGCACGAGTCCAAATCGATACGCCAAATCTGGAATCCAACATCACGAACACTAACCTTCATCCATGGCGACGAGACGACGACGAATCGACGGCGGAACCGTGGATCCGCCAACCAAATCGCGCCAAGGACTCTGGACCTAGCCCAGAATCGCCTCGCCTGCGCTCCTCCGTCTACAGGAGCACGAAAAGGGGAAAAATGGAACATACTCGAAACAGTTCAAAGTAAATGAGCGGGGCAGGAAACAAAGACGACGGATAGATGGGACCCACATGTCGGCGCGGGGACAATTCCAAATCAAAGGAGCGGACAGGATGCATCAGAGCAGAGATCGGACGGCCAAAAAATTCATGCACAGGACACGACAGGAATGCACGTGTAGAGTTTAGCTTTTGTCTATAATTAATTTCTTCCGCATCGTATCGCACGACGCACGATGAAACAAAGTACTGCGCGGTGATCGAGGAGATCGAGACACGCACGAGCAGCATGGTCCGCGGCGGTGGCGAGCACGGCGGCCGCCGCGAGGAGCGCGAGGAGGAAGAGAGCCTTGGACGACGCCATGGCCGGGTGCTGCAGTGGTGTATTGCCAGCCAGACTGGATGGAACGAGTGGCGAGCTGCAGCGGGCCGCGTGCATGCGCTATTTATGCATAGAAACCATGGCGTTCTGACAAAGCATGCACAGGAACTGGGCAGAGACGACGACGAGACGATTGAGCCGCGGACGTGCGTGTGTGCGGTGACGGTGTGCCCTCTTGTTGCCATACGGCGAGCACGCGCCCTGTGCGGCGTCGGTGCCAGCTGCATGCCAGGCCGCCAGCGCGTGGTGCGCGGTGAGCGCGCCACGGCGCCACCAGTCTGCCACGTACGTCCTCAGATAGCTTCACTGGTATAGTCGCCACGGCGTTTTAATCTCAAGTTCCTGAACACTAGCTAAGCGAGGAGACTGATGATGATGTGGGCAGGTGTGATTCAGAATTTCATATTCAGTTCAGGGTAGGCGCGCACACGGCTCATGTCGGCAATGCGGTGCCGGTGCACACGTCTGCTGCTGCAGCTGCAGCTGCGAGCTCAACATGCCACGCACGCAGTGACACGCAGACATTGTCCGGTGGGCGCTTGTTTCTTTCCAACTCCCAACCGAACGATCCAACCGATCAAGCAGGCTGCCAGAGAGAAATACGGTGCAGAATCAAGCACTGATCGTCGATACTACTGTTGTGAACAACAAGCCAGTGCAGAATGGCACTGATCGACTCATCGATGTTACTGTACAACAGTTGAAAGTTGGAACAGCACCGATGAGTTCATGCCCAATGGGCAATGCATAAATCCCAGTAGGCATGCAGGCAGGCATATCAGAAACCAAGCTTTGTGAAAGATGGGCAAGCAGCGCCAATTTCTATACAAATATCAAAACCGTACTCGGAACAAATCCAAGCCCTGCGGTGAAGTTTAACAGACCGACAAAACTCACGCCTTGGGGTGAGCAAAACTCAAGAAGGAACTCAGTCTCGTCTGTGAGAAAATCAAGGGCCAGCTCTTTATTCGCCGGGCTGCAGCCGAGATATGTACTTGTCATATACCTTGGCCGCTCGCTCCAGATCGCCCAGCTCGGTGTAGCAGTCAGCTATGGCACCGTAGGCCTCGGTGCAGCCAGAATCTTCACCGGTCTCCTTAGACAGCTCCAGAACCTTGGCGTAATGTCTCATTGCTTCTCGGTACTTTCCCAGCCTTTGCAACGATGCACCTAGCCACAAGCCCAAACAGCGAGTGAGGAAATTCCCAGGTCACAAAAACGGACTGCTTACTGACGGCTTCGTGCCTGCCTGTGTAAGTGACTGAAGCTTAAAATTAGAATTCTTCTCTAGGAGATGATAAAGAAGGCTGACAAGATATTTTCCATTTAAATATAAAAACTAAAGCACCACTATAAACCAATACAGCCTGAATAGGTTTGTTCATTGGAGACAACTCAGCTATAGGTTTGAAACACAATTAAAGTCATCTTATGCTAAGAACTAATGCTACAAGTAATCTCCGGCATGCAGATCTCCAAAGTTACAGACTAAGCACACACAGATGAAAATTGGCAGTATGTATCTTTGGTACTGTCGCTATCTGAATACTCAACAATCCACTGCGATTTGCGAAGCTTTGCATCTGCCTGTGTATTTAATTTAGAAAGAACTACAAAGAGGGGTAGACAAAATATTTTGTTTCTGGAAAAACTATTAAACACCAGTATAAACTAAAGCAACCTCGAAAGGCAACCAAACAAGAAGTTTGAAATCTCACAAAAAAGACCAAGAAGTTCGAAAGACATTAAAGTCATCGTTACAAACTAAACTCACCTTATGCTGAGCAATAGCTTTCCAGTTAATATAAGTCCTACCACTAGTCCACAATAAAATCTGTTTTAACTTATTTCAGATATGCAAATCACCAATTAGAGAGCAAGGATACAGGCAAATCAGTATTAAGTAAGAAGCTAGATAAGATCTTTGGTATCCACCTAACAGCAAAATTTAGGGATTTCGCGAAGAACTAGTTCAAAATTTTGCTTGAAGATCTTCACCACACAATCATTCTCCTAGAAGGTTTTCCAGATATATCTTACAATAAATAAAGGATTTCTTTTCAAAATTCAAAGTGGAACAACAGTTATCTCTTAGAGGAGCAACTGAAACGCAAGGACAGCAAGAAAATGTAACCTAGGTGAAACAACACCAAACATTTCAGCCATTTTCATTTTTAATATATAAATATCCACTACTTAACTAGTGCTTGGTACCAAAGTTTGGACAGCAGCGCCAGTTCTCTGTCAGTCAACTACATTGTGCAGATTAATATTATGTAACCTGACTGACCATTTTTATGGGAGCTAGGAAAGCGTATATGCTTCTTTAAGAATAGAACAGGTTAATACTCCCTCCATTAAGTCGTTTTGGATTTTTCTAGATACATAGTTATTGGTACGTATCTAGGCATAATTTATATCTAGGTGCATAGCAATAGCTATGTATCTAGAAAAAGCCAGAACGACTTACAATTTGGAACGCGGGAGTATTATCTATGCACTGTTCATCCACTATGATAACAAAGACATAAATAACAGTGATTATCAGGGGGACAAGAACCTAGTCCTCGTGCAGCTTTCTTTTCTTCAAAACGATCTCCTATGCTCTCTGCAAGCTCCAGAGCTGTTCTGAACTCCACTATAGCCTTATCAAGATCTTGATTCCTCATGTAATTCTTCCCATTTCTCAGGTTTGTGGCCAGTTGCTGCTTCCTTGGGTCAACAACAACATCAGTTTCATTTGTTCTCCCAACTGGCGCATAAGTAAGGCCAGGCGCAAATGATTCAATCTGCGCCTGCCTTCTAAGTGCTGCATTGATCTGGCGAAGTTGATTATTGAGCTGCTTCAATTCCGCCTTTCTTTGGCGTGCTAACAGTCCTAAATTTGAAAATCAGAGACGAAAAAAATATTAGCGAGCAAGTAAGATCCATCTCCATGAACTTCGCATGCAAGAAGCAATATTGAGAGTGAACATACGTGTTCAGATGTCTTACCGCCAACAGCAGCTCCTATTAGAGCTACAGCAATGAATATTGGCATATTGGCGAAAGAATTAGGTGGTTGGCACGTCTCCGCTGATGCCTCAAGAGGTACAGCAAGTAAAGCCATGGTTGAAAGTACAGTAGCTTTCAGAAGGTTGGGACATGCCATTTTCTGCAGTGGCAAATTTCAAGTGCAGAGATAATGCCGGGTCAACATCCACACTGCAACACAACTGAATGGAGAACAGAACAGCATATCAAAGCAAAGGCAGGCAAGAATGCGGTGCACTAGTGAAATGTAAATGCACTAAACCGCTCAAAGTTTTGTAAATGCACGCAAAATTATGCAAACTATAATGCTCATTGTGCCCTAAACCGCCGCTGCATTGAACTCTGCAACAAGCCTCTTTCTTCATGATGAGCAGAAATTGTACTCACTTCAGATGCAACTATGTAAACCATATTTCTGCCTTATTGCTATTCACAAATTAGTTACAGGTGGTGGGCAAAAGAATCACACAAACTGCCGAGGAACAACCAAAATACAAGTGCCTCGGATTGAATACGCTATCAAATCTACAACTCTGCTTTATACCATAGCCATAGCCACATCAAAAGGGTATTCAGTTGCAATGTCAGTGTATCACCTCTAAGAATCAGTGCTCCATGTGGGCTTATGCATTGCCAGTGTACCCCACATCACGTGAAATTTAAAGTAGATGGTTCACAGTTCGGTCAATTCAACTCTCATTCTAGTAATCGAACGCACCTGTTCATCGATAAGCATTCTCGGGAGGGCGTGCGTCAGCCGCGGTGCCTCCCCATCCATGGCTTCGAGGTGCGCGAAACCGCCGCTGCCATGGGTCCGTGGCTGGGTCCGGGAGCCGACGCGTAGTGGCGCCGCCGACACGCCTTCTACTCTCGCATCAACACAGAGCACGAATCAATCGAAGCAGCTAAGGTAAGACCACAGCCTGGGGCCTCGGGAGTTTAGCGGCTTACCAGAGAAGAGGCGGGCCCGGTCGGGGAGACGGAAGCCACACCGAAAGCGCGAGAGTGACGGGGAGCCAAGGCTGGCGGCGCGGTGGCCGACTGCCGCCTGCATGTCGAGGCCTCAGGCGGCGTCGGCCTCGGTCGAGGCAGGTGGGTGGGGGAGGGAGTGGGGGAGTGTGGAACGCGGTCGCGGGTGACTGCGGTCACGTGCTGCGTGCGGCGTGCTACATCACCGCACGAAGGTTTTCGACTGGGCCTGTGGCCCTGTGGGCTATGTACACGGTTTTGCTCAGCCCATGGAGTCATGGAGATATAACAGCTCAGGCCTTAGTTTGATATAACTTATATTTTCTTTTCTTCCCTCAAAAAAAAAATATTTTCTTTTCTTGTAAACATTTTCATGTAATAGTATTTTTCCTAATACCATTAGTACAGATCAACAGCCCATCTTAAAACGAAAGTTGAATAAAACACATGAATTCCTGAAAAGAATCGTCGCCAATCATTTTTATATTTTATTTATACACATACAGCCCATTTTAAAACGAAAGTTGAATAAAATACATGAATTCGTGAAAAGAATCGACGCCAATCATTTTTATATTTTATTTATACACATACACCAAAGGGCCTGCTCAAAGCACACAAGACAAACAGGACATAAGTTATGTGCTCAAAGCTCACAAGTTATGCCAGACTCAATATGGTTCTATGTTCTCGCTGGAACCCTGGGATATCAGGTAACTAAATCGAACAGCCGACAAAGAACACGAGCAATCTGGGAGGGTGTGATAAGCTAA
The DNA here is from genome assembly GCA_015847255.1 of Hyparrhenia diplandra. Lineage (NCBI taxonomy): Eukaryota > Viridiplantae > Streptophyta > Magnoliopsida > Poales > Poaceae > Hyparrhenia > Hyparrhenia diplandra. Next base: position 49,846 of record JADLZK010003661.1, read on the forward strand.
GTTGAGTTCAAAATCTTCTCCAGTCGCTTTGCCGAGCGAAGGGCTTCCAGGGCCTCTGCTTGTTTCCCTTCACGCTTCAAATTCAGCGCTTTCAGTTTCTCCGCCTTGATCTGTTCTTCAAGTTGACTTCTCTCGCTCTGAGGTTTGCTGGTCGCTGCAACAGATGACTTTGCGTCCACTTTTTGTGGAGGTTGAGAATTTGAAGAATGCATGAGTTTCTGAGGTTGTGCACTAGAAGATTGTACGGACAAATCCATGTCACTCCAACCAATAGATCTTAGGGCAGACATAATTTGAGGATCAAGAAGATTTCGACAATCGCGTCATTTGGTTCACTTGACTTGCCCCCGGGCTTGAACTTTGGTTGTCTGACTCTTCCAGTTGGCTCTCTAGCTCCTTAGCCAGCTCGAATTCTGCATCTGCTTCTGCAGTCTTTCCTTCTCTCCGCAACTTGAGGGCGTTTGCGCTTGTGAGCGAGGGATTCGCGTTGGATTTTTGAGGCGGTCACGGCTGGACATTGCTTTCTGAGGCTGCGTCGACTTGCTCACTTGTGCAATAGGGGCAGAAGTTACGTCATCAGTGTGATTGCTGGAGCTAGCAGGTTGCTGGACCACACTGTTCTGTTCTACAGCAGGAGTAATGGAGTCACCCACAGCATCCATGCTGTCTTGTTCAGCACCTTCAAGGCGCTTTTCTAAGAGTTTAAGCCAGTTTCAATTCTTCTCTAGCTTCTGCCATCTTCCCTTCTCTCTTAAAGGCAACTGCTTTTCTCTTATGAAGTAATATCTCATCTTTAAGAGTATCATCTCCTTGTGTTTTCTGATGCTCATTATGATCATGTACTACAGAAGGTGAACGTGATCCCAAGGGATCAGTAAAAGCTGGCTGCAACACGACTGGAGTGCTTCCACCTCTACTTTCTTCTCCCACTGACGTACCAGATTCAGATGCATGCACTGGCAATATTTCATCCCCCTTGATTGTGTTTCTTACTGAAGATGGGTGTAAAGTTGCATCAACACCAGGGACATGCTGAACATCATACTTATTTTCTGTAATCTGATGGCCAGCAGTAGTAACACTTTGACTAGCACTCAAGTTATTTGATTCTTCGATCTCTTCAAGTTGCTGCTCCAAGACCTTAGCCTTCTCCAGTTCCTCGTCAGCTTCAGTGGTTTTCCCTTCCCGTCTGAGTGCAAGAGCCTTCCTTTTAATACCAAGCAATTCCTTTTGAAGCTGGCCCTTAGTTTTTGATGATTTACGAGGAACTGCATGTGAAGAAATTAATGGTTTGTCTCTTGTTTCCACAGAATCTGAACCAGCATCTTCCCATCCCATATTTTTTAGCACCGATAACAATACTGGATCCTGCATATCATTGTCTGTAACCTCAGGTTCATATACCTCGTCATCAAGACTGATATTTGGAGGTTCAACCTTGTACGGGGGATTAGATGGCAAGCTCCTGGTTTCCTTTGCTACAGGTGGTTTGGAGGAATTCTCAAGCTCTTCAAGCTGCTTTTCAAGAACGCTACCTTTTTTCAGCTCTTCTTCAGACTCGTCCACCTTCCCTTCCCTCCTCAAAGCTAGTGCCTTCTTCTTCAGAGCCAACAGTTCTCTCTGAATTGCAAGCTTACTTTTTGGCGCTGATATAGGTCGGGAATTCATCCCTGCAAAAGTGGTGGCATCTTCTGCATGTGTAATTTTCTGCCCTTCTGGAGAAGAAACCTTTGAACCTGACTCTTCAGTTTCGAGATCCTTCTCAAGTAGCTTTGCCTTTTTAAGCAACGACATGGCTTCTGCAACATTACCAGACCTTCTGTTTGCAACAGCCTCTCTTTTTAGAGCAAGTACTTGCTCCTTTAGTACCTGTTGGTCTGAAGAAGAAACAGGTTCATGATTTTCCAATTGTTTGTCATCCTCCACACTCCAACCAAATGATTCTAGGGCAGCAGCCATATCTGGGTCATTCATGTCATCATCTGTAACATCAAAGTGGCTATCAGTGGCAAGATCATTAGAGGCACCCAGAATTTGTTCAAAGTTGAAAGCTGGGAATTTTGGATCATCGATAAATATGTCATCATGTTTATCGTCAGTCCATGTTCGAATAATAGCAGCCAAATCATCATCTGAGTCTTCTGCTTCACCCAGAATTTCCTGTTCCTCGAGTTGTTTTTCCAAAATTTTAGCCTTTTTGAGCTCTTCCTTTGCTTCAGCAAGCCTGCCTTCCCGCTTTAGTAGTAAAGCTTGCCTCTTCAGAGCATTAACCTGAGATTTATCAACACCACCTATTTTCTTGCCTTCTGATGGTTTGGGGCCACCTCTCTAAGAAGCTGTGACAACTCTCCTTCCACACTCATAGGGGCAACCTTTGTTTCATCACGAAGGTCTGCATCTGACCAGCCTAAATCTCTGAGTTCAGAGGAAAGATCATTCTTTTCTTTCTTAATCCTTTTCCCAGTTGAAGACCTTTTGTTTCAGCCTCATCAGAACCAGCAGTCGCCGAAGTACCAACAGCAGCAGAGGCGTTAGGCGCTTTTGTAGCCATTCTCCTACTCCTTCTCAATTCTAATTCCAGCGCTGCAGCTTGCCTCTCAAGCTCTTTTACCATGCTTGAAAGCCTGCAGTGCTTCCTCTGGTTTACCTTCGATTTTAAAGTTTTGTACCTTTTCTTCTCCTCTACAGCTTGTTGGCGCAACTCCTCTGGGGTAAAAATAGATGCAGTATTGTTAAGTTCATAATTGTGTGCTTCAGCAGAAAGGCTTTCATCTCCATTTGCGTCTGTACAGAAATTAGAAGTTCTTCTGGAGGTACTGGCACTGCTTGTGGTTCTACCAGGAAGCTCAGAATCCAAAGATTTGATACGCTCTCCACCTCCAAGAATTTCACTTAGAATTTCATCCTCTGGTTTGAAGCAGATTTTGTGGTAGCTGTAGAAATAGGTAGAAAGGATTTCTTTTGTTAAAAACTTTCTCAGATAATAAGAAACATAGATGACAACTACATAGTCCATACTAAAAATATCTGCATGGTAAGACCAAAAAGTTTTCTTGGTTTGATTGTGCACCATTTATCATAGAACAGTCCCATGCATGCATGACACACTATTTTATATGAATAATTTCACTATAGATGTTAGCTCCATAGAACCTATTTTGAGATTTTTTCATATGCAATATAATGATAGGCAAAACACTGTATGTAATATTATAGAAATATGAAAAAGGTACACCTTTACATATGTAAAAGTAGATCTTTGTAAGATATCAGATCAAAGATCAAACTTATGTCATTGCAACTGGTTAGAACAAAATCACAGAATAAAATAATTTCCCTGAGATAGAACAAAAAATATTGTCAAAGCTGTTTAATTGTTCACTAGTGAGAAGCTGCAAGCGCCATCATCACTAGTTAGGATACAGTGTCAATAAGCATTATGTTTCAGAGCATAACGATACAGCTCCCATAAAGCATAATCAAATGTTAAAATAAATAAATAATATCAACCAGCCCAAACCTTGTGCACGAGCACCCAAAATGGTCAAACATGATTTATACTCCCTCCATTCCAAATTATAAGTCACTTGACTTTCTAGGTTCATCCATTTAGTTATGTATCTAGACATATTATTGTATCTAGATACATAACTAAATGGATGAACCTAGAAAGTCAAAAGTGACTTATAATTTGGGATGGAGGGAGTATTATGATGAGAGCCAAATTTCAATGTAACCTCATCTCCATTGGGTTCCATGCTCATAGTCAGATTTCAATCAACAGCCTTGATTGCTATTGGTTTATTATGATATCAACAAATGTACTGCTTAAACATATTTCATAGAAGTAGTATCAACCAAATCACGTTTATTCACTGAAACACAGATCAAAAGGATAAGAAGAAGAAAATAGACCTCTTGTAGCTCTATTTTTGTGCCCATATCTCGACTCATGGCGTGCTGCTTCCTCAAGCTTTTTGCAAGGATCACAAATTCTAACAGGTGAATCACCCTGTCCACGTAAAACCATCCTCTGCTGGGTGCAGCTGCTGCAGAACAATCCCCCACATCTTTGGCAATGGTGCTACATATCGAATACACAGAAGTTAATACAACTCCTGCTAAGACCATAATGTTATAATAAAGTTCACATTTCAATTGAAGGGCGATTTCAGAAAAAAAAAAACATGAACATGGCAATGCAACCATTTAATTTACAGAAACAAACTAGTGAGACACTGCAGTAGATTCAAAAGTTCCATAGCATGCATTTAACTTCAGGATTGACCATATTTACAGGCAGTAAATGAGTAAAGGAAAAAGCATTACAAGCAGAAAATGACTCAATGGAGAACAAAAAGTCATAAACCAAACATAATGCTTATAGTTTTGACAATCAACAAATTTAGTTAGTCAATTTGCTTTGTAGTCCACCATTTCATGAATTTTGCTAGTGGGAGCAAGTAATGTAAATACTCTAAGCGGCATACATAAACATAACTGAACCCCAACGAAATGGAATCCCATGAAATAAACCAACCACGGCAGTATACGAGATTATGGTTTAGAACTAGATTAAGCTTTTCATTAACAAAACAGAAAAAGGGGGTAGGGTGCATCCATTCAGAATACTATCACTGCAAGGGAGTAAAAACAAGAGATTACCTTCCTAGTAAACAAGGAGAACTGAACAGAACAACCCTGACAGTGGGATGCATCCACCACCCAGCTGGCGCCTCGCATGGACGGCTTCGGGGGCAACCCAATCTTTTCCAACATAGCTACCTGTGTGGATAAACTCTCTTCTCCCTGCAATCATCAGGAACCTTCCAAGGTAAATCTCATCTTCAAGTATTCGGATTTGATTATCGTGGCAAAGAAAAGGTAGGGCAACACAGATTCGGATTTAATTTAGCACAATTGTGCAGAACAAAGGCTGGTCTGAGGAGCAGTCACCTGGCCGAGCGTGGATACGATGAGGGGCGGCGGGCGGCGCTCCGGTCCCGCCTCCCGATCGACGCCTCGAGTGCTCGCCGCTCGGCGAACAGAAAAGGATCCCAACAGAAAACGCGTCCGCGAGTCGAAGTCTCGTCGAGCCGTGAGATTGGGGATGCGTATTGCGTAGTACTAGACGAGAGCAGCAGCACAGAACCGATGTCGTTGTGGGCCAACCGGGCCGGATAGTTATTCATGGCTTGACAAAACCGATGATAACCCGGACCTCGTTTTTTTTATTATTATTTTGGTTAACTTCTAACCTTCGCGACTGTTTTTCCTCTCTATACTCTAGATAGAAAACCGAGGTAAAACAACTCTCTCAACCTTTAAAACCATTTATTTTACCTTCCTAGCCTGGTTATAAACAGTTTTGAAGGCGGTTTTGTATTTTTATTTATTTATTTTTACCTTGAATGACTCTTTGAAAACTCATAGTAAATCAAAAATCACAAAAATGGAAAATCTAATTTTGTTCGACATCAGATGAGTCTACACAGTGAATATATATATATATATATGATATGCTTTAGTACGAAATTTTTATTATAGCTTTAAATTTATATTTTCGTAATTAATTAGAATAATTCATAGTTGCAGTTTCTATGGTCCAATTGTAGTAAAATTTTTAGGGTAGGCTAGTTATTGTATGTTTCAAGTGTAGTAAAAAAATTCATACTCATTGGGTCACATGCAAACAAGTTATAGATTTATTTAGATTTAAGAAGCATAAACCTCGGTTTCTATAGAATTTGCCCAACCTCTATCTCTATGGTCATGTCTTCACCATCAGAAGCGATGGCCAGTGGTGGCAGTTGTTCCTCCTCTCCTCCTCCTCCTCATTGTCGCCATTGGTCTTCAGGAAAACTCTATCTGAATATGCTAGGGCAACTGGGCCAGACATGGAGGCCAACTCCATCATTCACCTGGCGCTTACGCCCCGCGTGGGTCCTAAAAATCTCTGGCAATTAACATGTGGATAGAACATCTATCTATAGTAGAAAAGTCAAGACACAATTGTCATGCCACGTTGTATTTCTGTCACGGTATCACTTTTCTTTATTTGTCCTCAATATCAAGAGTAACGTGACTATACTTGCCTTTACAAGTGTCTTGTCTTATAGCACCATATTTTTCATATTTATAGTTTTATTTATATTGGGATTTTAGTGTTTCTACTTTCTACCCCTATTTCGAAGCTCAATGGTGATTTTACCCTTCTTTTTTAACTTTGTTTTTTGCCCTCGGTTTTTTCAAATCAAGCCACCGCTTGAAATAAATTAATTAAAAAATAAGATTCATTAAAATGAACGGGCAAACGATGAGATTGCCCCTTATCCCCTACCGGTCCCTTCCCCATTGAACTGCACCAGCCGAGGTCTCTCATGGGCGGCGACATCCTAGTCCGATGTTCCTTCTCATGGTAGGGCTACTGCGATGATGGTTGCTCGTGTGCGCTAGCGGCCGGTGCATATGGAAGTCATTCTTTGGTGGCGGTGGCGCATTTGGAGGTGGGGGCGCGGTAGGGGCGGCGTCTAGAGGCGGTCGCCGAGCCACCATCGCCGAAGCGGTGTGCCAAACCACCACGCCTGAGCGGGTCACTTGTTTCGCGCTCCGAGAAATGCGCTAGGCCGCCACGCCGGTCCGAGCAGGCCATTGACCACCTCGCCTCTCGAACCAGGCGCTGCGGGAAGCAGCAAAGCCACCATGGCCGCGACACAGCCGAGCCATGCTGCCGCCACGACGCGGTGGCGCTGAAAGCGCCGTAAAGTTAGCCGCCGCCACACTAGCGCCGGTATGCTAGCCAAAGGACGCCTATGGCAGGAGGAGCATCGGGCGAGGCCGAAAGCAACCGACGCTGTTATGGCCGTGTGCCGAAGTTGCCATCGCGACGAGGGTCGCGCGAGCGGGCGTGCAACAACAAGCGCGACCACAAGGACACATGGGTGTGCAACAGCTGCTGCCCGTCTGACACTCCACCTCATTAAACTGTGGAGGGAGAGACACTGAAGGGTGAAGAAGGTTGAGATTGAAGAAGGACTCGACGATTGGGTCCCACATGTCAGCCGAAGTAGAGAGAGGGAAGCAACAAGGACACATGGGCAAACTTTTCCTTTTACACAAAAGTTAACACAGTTGGAGGCACTTAACCGAACAGGGTAAAGTCTTCATTCGTTTGAAAAAATAGGGTTAAAATCATAAAGTTAAAAATAGGCTCAATCAACTTTTATATTTGTAGTGTATTAAATCTAGTTAGCTAACTTCATTGTGCTATTATATGACAAGACTATAATTTTAGCTATGTGTAAGTTTTTAGCTGGGAACAATAATTAAGTAAGGATTTGGTGATCTACATTAGTTATACCATATATCCTCAAAGATCGCATATTTGCGCCCCCACCCCACCCCCCAACCCTTAAGGGCATGTGGCCATAGCTAATGCACCATTGAATGTGCATTTGGGATGCATCCACTATAGAAGAGAGATTACTTGCTCCCGCCCAATGCATATCCAATGGTGCATTGAGGCGCCATATATGATGCTGGAGAGACGAGAAAGAATAGTTGATTGCTCATATGAGTTGAAAACTTGTGTTACGATGTGTCCATATTTAGCTCTGTTGATAAGGGCCACAAAACCTCTTTTTAAGGGTGGAAGAACCGTTAATTAAATATGCCTAGGAATACAAGGCCTATGTCTACAAAACTATGTCTGCAACCATGTGTAATGAAATCGGTTGTATATGTGGCATTAGTGCCAGTAGTTGATGTTCAATTTCAGCATGTGATTGTTGCAGCGGCAGTCTTTTGTAGAGCTAAGTTAGAGCTCAAAACTTTGTCTACAACCATGTGTAATGAACTTGGCTGTATCCGTGGCATTAGTGCCAGTAGTTGATTGTGAATTTGCTGTGTTCTCCCAAAAAAAAAACTCTTCACGGACAAGTCCATCTGCTGTACATTCTCTCTTTTTTTCCTTTTCTAATCAACTCCAGACCAATGATTCGGACGAGGTAACGGGGTAAGGGGCATATATGGTCTGTTATATCTTTGTGGGAAAATACTATAATATGAACTATAGCGACATGTATTCCGAAGCTCATAGATTATTAGGATAGATTTGGTAACATCATTGACAAATTAAATCGTTGATTCCATGAGCAACAACGGATTCTGCTTCAAGATAGCTTGTAGTCGGATTCTATAAGCTTTGAGATAGCTTGTAGCATTGGAGATTGATTTTGCTCCGAGATAGCTTTTAGTCGGATTCTATATTTTTCCCAATTCTATTCTATTTTCAGTTCAGGGTTCTGAATGCATGATTGCTTGCAGGCAAATTAAACCTTCTGAGAACACTGCCAGATAGAATGTAATTTTTCACATGCCATATATCTCATGATAACACAACCCAATGCTTGCTTTACCACCGATGGTTAATACGGCTTGAGCAAGAAGATGCTAAGATTGTAATATTTGTTCAACTACTTTCAATCGAGAGTATGTATTGGATATGATAGTTGTAATGAACCAAAGTTGGTTTAAGAACTAGCGTGTATTTATCAGGTCATGAATATCTTTTCTCGAATGCAACCTTGTTATGCATAAGTGTTTAACAAATTATATACATGGTTATATACAATTGTGTGAACCTTAAAACTATTGAAAAAAGTTATATTGTTTGGTTGTTTCTTGTGCATTCTTGAAATAAAGCCGCAAGTTAGCACGGGCATTATACTAGTACTATATATCATTAGAAATATCTCATCACATCTATTCTTCCCTTCAAATATGGTATCTAAACTAACTTCAAACTAATCATATAAATCATAACCTTAAATTTCCTAATTAAAATTCTTAGTGAGTAAAATTCAAACATCTGTAATATTCCTACTTCATACCCACATGCAACGCCGCTAGGAATACTTCTAGTTTTATGGAGTCGATCGCAACACCCCCCCCACCTACAAATTTAAGTGGTTTTTAAAGAACTTTTATTAATAAAGCATTTCACAACAAATAAATTGATGTTTTGCATAAATTTTTTAATAAGATGAACGGTCAAAGTTGAGCTTGAAAAAGTCAAACGGCCTACAATTTGGAACGGATTTAGTAACAATTAGTCTATCTATTTAGATTCTTAAGGACTAAAAATTAGTCAACTAGTTGTTAGGATCCAAATCTGGCCTTAATTATTTTTGTACACACACCCTTTGGGAATGGCTAAGTATGATCCTTTTCCTTGTGAACCAAAATTCAAGATGTTTGAAACCAAAATTAAAAATTCTGGAAAAGGCTATCACCAACAAAACAAATAAACAGACAAAACATACAAGATCCTGCTTGGTAACCATGCAAAGGCACTTGCTTAAGAATGGAAATACTAATAGCTGATTGTTCTAAGGTGAGGGAATCAGGGGTACAGGATCAAGGATGCAACATGCATGGTGCCTACGTTCTATACGATCTGCCCGTCCTCTATGTCCATGTCCATCTCTTCACCATCAGAAGCGACGGCCAGCGGTGGCAGCTCCTCCTCCTCCTCCTCCTCGCCGGCACTATCGGCCTTCAGGAAGATCCCCAGCTGCTGCAATATGCTGGGGCCACCGGGCGAGAAACTGAGGCCAACTCCGTCGTTCACCTGGGAATGTGCCGTGCGCGCGTCCCGCACGGTGCTCACGGTGTGCTCGAACGCGGAGATGCCCAGCAGCTCCATGTCGTGCGGATGGATGCGCTCGTGGGGCAGCGCCGCCCTCTCCAGCTCGAGTAGCTCCAGGCGGGCCTTGGCCATCGCACGCCTCTTCCCCTTCTGTTGCGCGTGCGCCATGGCGATCAGAGTCTGGACCTGTGACTGTGGCTGCGGCTCTGCAATGTGCTCCCCACTGGCGCCGGCACCGGTGCCGGCTGAGAAGAGGTGCCATTCTCGTCGTTAAGAACCGCTGGCGGAGGTGCGCTGCCGGTGATAGGGTGCACTGTAGCCCCGGGCGCCGCACCCTTCTCCTTAAGCTCCTCTGGCTCTGCAATCTGGACAGCTTCCGGTGCGTGCTCTGGTGGCTGACCAAGGGTACCACATTCCTTGTGAAGAACCGTCGGCGCAGGTGGGCTTTTGGTGACCGCGATCACCGGCGCAGGTGGGCTTTTGGTGACCGCGATCACCGGCGCCGCCGCGCACTGGTTCTCAGGCTCTTCGATATGAATCGCCTCAGGCGCCGCCCTTGGTGGCTGCGCATTGTGTACGCCTTGGATAGGATCAGCCTCAGGCGCCGGCACAGGTTCTCCGGCTCTGCAATATGAATTCTCCCTGGCAATGAGAGCCTCCGGCGAGCTGCTGCTTGAGTCGGAATCAGTGGATGCTGCATCGGAGTCCATGCTGCTGCTTAAGCTTTGGGCTGCTGCTATCGCCGGTCTTGGCCGGGAACACGACAGGAGAGGCGTCGCCGCAGATGTCAACGTACCCGTCTTCCTCGGCGAGCTCGACGTACTTGCGCTGGAGCGGCGACAGGAGCTCAACTCCGGTGCCATCCATGAACTCCTCAGTGATGTCCCGGATCGCTATGCGAGAGACGCCGCCACAGATGTTGACGCCCTCCTCCTCTTCCTCTTGCACCGGGGCATTCTGCCTCCTGTTTCTTGGTGCTCCGCCTGCGACAGGCAGCTGATGCCGGAGGCAGCCAGTGGTGCGCGCCCTCCGAGCCCGTTCGGCGTGCTCACCTCCGGCGCGAACTTGTCCGCCAGCGGCAACTTCGGCGTGCTCACCTCCGGCGCGAACTTGTCCGCCAGCGGCAACTTCGGCGTGCTCTCCGGCGCGAACTTGTCCAGCAACATCTTCAGCTGGAACAGATCACCATCTTTCATGGACAGCACGTCGTCCATCTCGACCTCGCCGTCGTCGCCGCGGGAATCGGCATCCCCAACGCGTTGGTTCTGCAGGAACGCGACGACGTGATCCGGCAGCGTCGCCGCCATGGGAGGCCAGGCGGCCAGCCAGCCGCTCCCTATCATCATGCTTCGACTCCCTTGCGCGCTCCGCGAAAGGATGTACCTTTCTGCTCTTCGCCGCTCTGCACCCATCATCATCATCCTCCACCGCCGCACCGGGGGCAAAGAGCCGGTCGTCCTTGCCGGCTGCGCCAGGAACGCAGGAATACTGCTCCGCCTTACGGAGGAGATCGCGCACGGCGTCGAGCTCCGACCTCAGCCGCTTCCCGAGGCGCCGCCGATCCGGGACGCGCATCATGGCGACCGGGTACACCACCCTTTTGACGCCGAACACGTTCCCCACGAGCGCGGAGGCCTCGCCGACGCAACTGATGTCTTGGGTCATCTTGCCGTCGCGGACCTCGGGCGCTCTGCGACGGCGGCTTGCTCCGTCCGCGACCTCGCAGTGGATGTGGATGCAGGCAAGGAACGAGAGCCAGAGAAGAAGTGTAGTGAATGGTGGCGCTCGCCTCCCCTATTTGAGGAGGAGGAGGAGGAGGAGGAGGGGGGGAGGGAGGGGGCGCCGCCGCGGCGGCCAACGTGGAATAGCGTTCCGCGGCAGGGGCTGAATTGGGAGATTGCAGGGCTGTCCGACTAGCTGTGGCGACTGTGTTGTGTTCCGTGGGATGGAAGGCGTCAAGGAGGAGCATGCAGCCCACGTGCCATTTTTTTTTTTTTTTTTTTTTTTTTAAAAGGCTTTCTGGCAAATTATTCACAAGAAAAAAACCTTTTACACAAGCAAAAATCCATATGCCTTGATGCTATACCAATGTTTCAGCTAGGTAGCAAGCAGTGGAAAACATAGATTAAGCCATAGAGATCATGTTAGCTTACACAAGGGAATCAAGTTTGTGCAATACATTTATTTTTTCACAAAGAAAAAAAAATAAAATTATTGTTCTCATTCCACACATTAATTTCTTTACTTTTTATATATTTATTAATATTACTTATCAAATTTACATATGGTCTGCGCCATGAGTACACATGTGCCATATCTACAATATAATCTCTAGCAATTAACAAGTGGATTCTGGATTGATGGGGCGCGGATGGACGAGGACCCTCCCGACCGCTTGGCTCCTCCCCACGGGCGGCGGCCGCAGCCTCCCGTCCCTCGCCGTTGATCCCCGCAAAGACCCCCGCCTCCCTTTCCCTTCCCCTCCCAGATCCGCACTCCCCTAGGCCCGATCTGCAATCCATGGTCTTCACGGAGGAGCTCAAGGCGTTCCTCGGCAAAGCACGCCTCCCGAGCCCCCACTCAGCCCACCCTCACGGAGGTTAGCTGCACGCCGGAGGCCACCTCCGAGTCCTCCCCGGGCTATGCCACTTTTGTCCCCCGTGGCCCGGCTACCCAGATCGGGGCGGCTCCCGCCGCCGTCCCTGAGCGGCCCTCGCTTGATGCACAAGCAGTTGTTGTCCCCACCGCCTTTCGCGGAAAAGGGGGTGCCGGCCCGTCGCCGTGGCTCGGCGGCCGTCTCTTCTCGTGCCACTTCGATGCCAAGATTACTGCGAATGGGGACGGTGCCACCACCCTCTCCGTCAATGGATTGCCCGGCCGACCCCGTCCCCGGGCGAGGGACCTGAGGGCAGGTCGTCATCGAGCCGGCGATGAAGAGGAGGACGATGAAGATGAGGGGCGACTCTGCTCCACTCGCACCTAGCTTCGCCTCACCTACACACCTTTAGCTGGGCGCGGAAGCTTAAGCTTCTCCTCATGCGACCCCTTCCACCCGGTGCCCCGGCTCGATGGGGGCTCAAAAGCCACGCCACTGAAGATGCCGACCCTAGCGTGGATCGCTTTCCGACGGTGAAATCAGCCCCCTTGTCCGCGTTCTCCGCCGTATCTCGGCGCGGCTCACGTGGCTCTCCCGCCACGCTTCTCCGGCGGTGGAGGCTGTGCACGCTTACGCCGAAAAGTCACCACGCGGAGGATGCTCGCCGGGTGCCGGAGGGGACGATAGCGGCTCGCGGCGTCGCCACCGTTGGCGCTGCCGACGAAAGAACCAGAGGAAAGGCCGCGACTCTCGCCATTCGCCGCTCACCGCCCAGACACCTTCGCCTTGGTCATGGTAACTAGCGGGGGCACCTGTGCACCAACGTCTTGGGCGCAAGGGGCCGATGCCCGACATATGCCAGCAGCAACGACAGGGGCCTATCGTCGATGCCGATGGGTTCCGTGCTGCCCAGACCATCGCCACCAACGCCAAGACGGGGAAAGCAACTCGAAAACGCAACCATCGGGCCGCCCAAGCTGGTGGGCGTTGTTTCAATCAGCCTCACACGAGGCCACCTTGCCACCCAAGGCCACTCTACTTCACGCTGCCGCTGCCGTGGCTCCGACCATTGGGCGAGGGGCGTGCAAGCGTGTCCCCCGCCGGCATTCAAGAAGGCAACCTCGCCGCCTAGCATGCCTTCGGCCTTTGGGGAGCGGCATCCGAGCGGCGGCTCAGCCTCCGAGGTGCGGCATCCGGGCAGCGGGATGGCCAACTCAAGGGGCGACGCCATGTTGTAGGGGGCCCAAATTGCGTTGGCTGGGCACGACGCCGTTGGACAACCTCCTCGCGTGGGGCCGGTCGGAAACACGGTGATGTACCTTGAGCCCGACCTGGTCGGGCTATGCTTCCCGACGTTGGAGCTTAGAGTCTTCAATCCCATGTTGGATGAGGTGGTGGTGGCTTCCGCTGCCTATGGTGGCCGCCATGCCGTGGATGCCCTCCACCACTACCGCCCGCGCGACGACCGGTGGGCGACTTGGTTGAAGCCGAAGTTCGCCAATCCACTAGTCTCTCGTCGTGTTGGGCGCCGGCGCCGGGAACACCGCCTTTGGGGAGAAGCTTCTCAGCCCCACAGCCCCACCACCACTAGTCGAGGAGCACATCGAGCCTGGGGCTGAGATTGAGGTACGGGATGTCGACTTCCCGAGCACCGATGCTAGTGGGTTCTCAAGATCGGGGGCGACAATGATGGCACTGCACACTCTTCGAGCACGATGTCGGTTGACGAGTTCGTGGCCTCTTTCAAGAGGCCGCTTGAGCCATCCATACTCTCCACACAAGGTCTTGAGGAAGACGCCCCGCCGCCAGCTTGATTTTGTGCTTATGCCGGCGTGGCGCACGCTCGCCGCGAAAGAGCGGTACTGCATACCAAAACCCGGAGGCTCGGGCCAGGTTTTTCCTCCTCTTAATGAAACATGAGTGAATGGCCCGATCGGAAAAAAAGAACAATAATTAATAAGTGGAAAGGAGTTAAAACAGTCGGTACACGAGATAGGACATCTATCTCTATGTATAGTAGGAAAAGTCGTGACACAAATGTCATGCCACGCTGCATTTGCGTCACAATATCTCTTCTCTTGCTTTGTCCTCCATATATATCACGGGTGACGTAAATATAGCTAACCAGTAACTTGTGCATTTACAATTGTCTTGTCTTTGAGCACCATTTTCCCCATATTTTTATAGTTTATATTTGTAGTGTATTAAATCTAATTAGCTAAACCTTCATGATGCTACTATAACAAGGCAAAAATAATTTCAGCTATACGTAAGTTTTTAGCTAGGAGCAAGGATTTGGCGATCTGCATCAGTTATATCATATATCCTTCAGAGATAGCATATTTGAATATCGCATTATCTCACTTATTTAAGAAGTTTGAATTTCCATATGACAAGGTAGTATTACTCTAGGTTTCGGTATTTTGAGATTGATCGTACCCTCGGGAGTAGGATGAGAAGTTTGGTGATGCACAAGACCAATAAAGTATAGAACCATAGAAGCACAATTTTTTTTTTTGTTGTTGCTATCTGCAGGAAATCAAGATACATGAGGCTGTCTCCAACAAGACATGCAAAACGCAAATATGCATCTTGATTGGTTGTTTGCCTTGCCAAAACCGCCTCCAACAAGTGATGCATACGAAGACGCGTTTTTGCGTTCACGGGAGAGAGGGGGGGCATACATGTCCCCTCGGGCGGGCGAGGCAAACGATGGTGGCCCGCTGATGGCACTTGGTAGTGGTGGGGCCACAACAAAGATGTGCGGGCGGGCGAAGCTGGCTGGGGCGGCGCCGCCTCCGGGATCTGCCGCCGCCGAGCTCCCCGGCGGTCGGCCACCGCCCGCTGCGGGGATTCGCCCGCGGAGGCTACGACTACTCGAGAGGCTTCGGGCGGGCGGCGTGGGACGATGGAGGCTTCGGCTCTTGGAGAGGCTACGGCGGCGGTGCGGGGGACGGCGCGCGAGAGGCAGCCTGCAGCGCGGAAAGACGATGCGGTCTGCTTCAAGAGGAGGAAGAAGGGTACAAAAGTAATTTCATTTCTCTCTCGGGGTTCCCGATGCAAAAGCATGAGGTAAGGTTTTCTTATGTATGGGCTTAGCTGATTTCTAAAAAACTTTAGGGACCTAGATACAAAGTTGCGGTAAAAACAACACCCACGAGGCTGTTGGTTTGCGTTCTGACTGTTGGAGAAGGCATGATCTGAGTCGCTTCTCTTTTCCCTATACACGACCTACACAAGCGAATGAGTTTCGTGTTTGTGGGTCTGCTGTTGGAGACACGTACTGATAGAACTTTATGGGTGTTTAGTTGGTGAAATATTTTGGGTTCTAAGGTAATCGTAGTATTTCTTTTCGTTTGTATTTGATAATTATTGTCCCACCATAGATAACCAGCCAAAAGATTCGCCTCGTACTTTTTAAGCCAAATTGTACAATTTTTTTTTTTATTTATATACATTTAGTCTTTCATGCATGCGTTAAGAGATTTGATGTGTAAACCGTAGCACTTTTTGGGTTGGTGAAGGTGAAGTGAACACTCTATGTAATTTTTCAGGTGGAGCATGCTGTCGTCTGAATACAAGTACGATACAATTCTTGTACAATAGTAAGTAAATAGCAGGAGCAGGATCGTACCAAGACGGCCTGACAAACTGGTTCTGCACTAGTGGTCATAACTCATTCGCCATCTTTTGCTTATTGACATCTGGTCGCGGCCTGACATGTGTGACGCGCTCGATGGTCATGGTCGTCGTCGACGGTAGCTGTGCATGATTATTTCAGAAGCAGGGGTCTTTGTACTTTGCTGGCACTGCCGGAGTTTGTTCGTCTCACTTCTTTCGAGAGATTTCATGGGTCACAGCACCAGTGCAGGTATGGTTATTATCAAGTATGGATTTGGACAGGGCATATGACGATGAATGAACTTGTTCTTCCAGCACATTCGTAGCTTGGCTTTCCCTCCATGCCACTACCGTTACCTTTGGGAGAACGGCAGCTAACGGAAGCTTAGAATGTCATTTTTGTCCCTCTTACATGTGGGCCCCATGCATCAGGCTTCTTTTTCATCACTCCATGGCCATGGAATCCAGCTGCTATGCTGCTCGTGCGCAGAGGGTAATGGAGCTTGGCAAGGACGGTGGCCGGCTAAGTTGTACGCATGCGGATACGTGTATCGGTATCGGAAGGATATGGATACACGGATAGGGCAATTTCAAAAAAAAAAAAATCGATACGCAGATACGTTTAGTACTTAAAAAATGCAGGTCTGCCTAAGCACAGCATGCAGCCAGGAAACGCCCAACCTAGGTCTGGGCCGGGGAAAGCTCCTTCAGCTTCAGGCCATGTCTCCCCTGCTGGCCTAAGAAAGGCTGGAAGCCTTCTCAGCCATTCATATGCATATGATGGTTGTGCTTTGGATCAAAACAATCAGCACCCCCCTTCCCCCACAACCCTAGTGCACTTTACTTTTCTTCCTCCTCCACCTCTCACGCTCATGCCAGCCGCTGGGCGGCCCTCCTCCCTTCGGATACGGCGACGCCTCCCTCTAGCTCGTGGCGCCGCGTGCAACCTCCTCCCTTGCTCGAGCTCGCAGCTGGATCCGGCGGCCCCACCACAGCTCTCCCTCGGCGGTGCCCCACCACCATGCATGGCTCAAGCGTGGCTCTGGAGCAGGGGCATAGACATATCAACAAGGCTGATATGTATCCATCGACGTATCCATTATTCACAAAAAAAAAAAAAATGGATACTCCTCCAATAAGTATCGGGCGTGTATCGGACACGATCGATACGGTTCCCTGGGCGATACCTATGTAATGTAGGCAGGCTGGCCTACGGTGACACACGACGCGGTGGAGGACCTCGCGTGGCGGCCCATGACTGCATGTATCGCTACTAGATAACAGATTTTCGAGTGGGCGGACTTTTTCGATTTTTCGGTGGCGGGTTTTTAAAACCGCCACCAATGGAAAGATCACGGTGGCGGTTTTGGAAACCAAAATGCCCGCCACCGTTAATAGAATAAAAAAAAATTAAAAAAAAAAACCTAAAAGCCTAGATCCGGGCCTAAATGGGCCGAGATACGGAAACGCCGCCAGCGGGATCCGGCAGATCGGCCGCGCCGCAGTAAACCCAGCGGCCAAGAGCTGCTCCACCTCGGCAGCGCGGCCCTTGGCGCCGCTTCAGCGCCCGTCCGTCGCGTCGCCTCATTGGCGGCCTCGCCCGCCGCGCCCGCCTCCGCAAACCCCTGCTCGCCCCCGTAGCCGCCGGCATCGGACCGCTCAGCGCTTCGCCGCCAGCGCCGCCCACGCCGCGGCGATAGCGGACCGCGGCGCTTGGCTGCGCCGCGACGCTGGATCTTCAAGGCGCCCGCTGCCGATCCCTGCGCTCTTCGCCCACCCGCCGCGAAGTCTCCCGCTTCTGGCGGGCGCTGCTGCCCCCAAGGCTCAGCGCGCCGAAGCACGCGACGTCGGATGTCGCCGCTGGTCCGGCTGCCGTGGACGGGATCGAGTGGAGGAGGGATGGGGACGGGATGGATGTGGAGGGGACAAGGATGGGGACAGGGAGTGGAAGAAGGAAGGGTTCTTTGGTGCGTGGTGGTGAGAGTGGAGGAGGAGTGAGTGAAAACCTAAGTGTCAGTATATATACCGAGGAGGCGGCTATTGGGCTTGAATGGGCTTTTACCAGGCTGATTTGGGCTTCGATTTACGGTGGCGGTTATTATGACCGCCACGCAAAATAGAAAATAACCGCCACGGTTAATCATGATATTAACCGTGGCGGTTTCTCAAATGCCCGCCACGGAAAATGAAATCCGAACACCACGCAAAATCAATCCTGTAGTAGTGTATGACTACCAGAGCGGCGCCAATAGGGTGCTTCGTCGCGGCTACCTAAGCTCTGCTCCTAGCCTCCTAGGGGGCGCGAGGTGGGGCGTGGTTAGCTCTTTACTTGGCGGCGCTAGGCCAAGGGACATGGTGCACGGAGTGGAGGAGAGAAAGAAAGTTCGGCGACCACGGAGGTTGCGCATCAGAGGAGAAGAAGGAGAAAGAAAAAGCTTACCGGCCACGGGAATGTCCGCGGTGAGAGAGGCGGTGCTACACCCCGCATGACCCCCACGCCACCGTTGACACCCGAAATTGGCTTGGACTAAGGCGTAGTAAATTTCCGGACTTAGCCAATTTTATGAGGGTCAATAAAAATTTTATGAGGGTCAATAAAAATTCAAAAGGTCAAGATGAAAGAAATTGACTAAAAGGACGGCGAGGCGAAATAACAGGGCGTCGGACGCTGGACCTCGTAAGGCGAGGCGCGTCCGGCGGCACCGCTGGGCGCTTGATCCTCTCTAGATCGCGCGTCGGTGCACGCCAGACGCTTAAGTCTGGCGTCCGACGCCCCTTTGTTCGGCGTCCGGGCGGAGCTCCTCTCGGGCAAGGCCCGCGCGCTTTTAAATCGGGCGTCCGACGCCCTTCCAAATAAGACATTTTCGGTTCTCGGTCCAAACCGATCTCTTTCCCAATCGGTTCTTGGGAAGTTTTGGTGCTTGGAAATGCATCTCAGGCGGTTCCTAAGGGGATAAGACCACCTCCCTCTGTATAATGAGAGGCTCATGGCCGATTTGATCCCATCTACATCCAATCGTCCACAACACAACAACCAAACCCTAATTATCTTCTCTCAACCCCTGTACTTGTTGTCTGGTGGCGTTCTCCGCGAATTTTGTCGGCGTTCTAGGTGGTCTTGCCGATCCTAGAGAACCCCTCACGTACGTCCTCCCGACGGGTCTTCCCGGAGGTGCGTTCGGAGTTTCTCCCGGTTGAAACCGAGCTCTACATCGGTCCCCAACGGTCTCTTGATCGTTTGTGGCTGATCACGCTACGATTTTCACCGCTTGTAGGTTGTGTGCAACCTTCATGGGCGTCAAGACCCTCCCATGTGCTTGGAATGGAACCCTAGTTCTTCGTCAACACCACCGCTTCACAGCAGCGTCCATCTGCTCGTGCACATCATCCACTCACCATCATCGGCGCCATTGCGAGCTCGCCCCGGCCCGATCTCCCCGTCCCGATCCACATTGAGCTCGTTCCACCCTTGCCGGCATCGCCGCACGGACACCATGAACTCACCCAGACGCCCATGGTACCGATCCGCCCGCAAAAAGTCGTCCCCAGGCTCGCCACCTCGCACTTTTGTTGTTTTTACCCAAGGTGGGCGTCGTGCTAGTATTGGTGGGTCCTTTGTCCCGTGGGCCCATGCCACGCCGTGTCGCCGTCGCCCTGGCGAGCTCCCTTACCCTCGCATGTGAGCAGCTGCTGCTTCCATGGCCATAGAGTGAGGAGGAAGAAGTCGGCACATGGGGCCCACCTATAAGAAGGGCAAAAGGGGCATTTCATCCTTCTGTGAGCTGTTGTTACCCTGGAAATTAACAGCAGTGGCGTTAGAAAGTCAAAAATGAATTAATCCCATAACTCCATCACAAAACACTGTACCACAGCCAAACTAGTGTCCGACTAAGGGTCGGTAAAAATATTGAACTTATAAACAAAAATGAATTTATGCGGTGAAACTAGAACAAAGTGCAAGCAGTGTTGAGTTTTTTATTTTAAGAACAAATTTTTATAGTTTATATTCGTAGTGTATTAAATCCAATTAGCTATACCTTTCATTGTGCTACTGTAACAAGGCAAAAATAACTGTAGCTATACGTAAGTTTTTAGCTGGAAACAGTAATGTAGAATGGATTTGGCGATCTACATCATTTATATCCAAAAGTTGCATATTTGAATATCGCATTATTGCTTACTCCTCTCGGTCCTAAAAAGAGTGTCTTTTTTTCACTTTCAAACATTATGTTTGACCGCTTTGTTTTATTAAAAAAATATCTCTAATGATAAATGAGTCCTAACAAAATAGATGACATTTATACATACTAACATCACTACAGACCTATTGTTGATTCCCATTTCATTAGTACATCCAGAACTTTATTGATATAAGATATAACTGAATTTTGGTATTGGTCCTAGCTATTGTTGGTTCAAAGTAGGTATATGCCCATATAATTAGTTT
Organism: Hyparrhenia diplandra; assembly: GCA_015847255.1. Taxonomy (NCBI): domain Eukaryota; kingdom Viridiplantae; phylum Streptophyta; class Magnoliopsida; order Poales; family Poaceae; genus Hyparrhenia; species Hyparrhenia diplandra. The sequence continues at coordinate 70,159 of JADLZK010003661.1, forward strand.
TGTTCTTCTAATTTATTATGCATCCCAACCAATGGGAATGTCTCATTTTTTCATCAAAGCTAGTCATTCCTTGTGAATTGTCATGTTTTAATTTATTCACCATCTAGGACTGCATCCAATCAAGGTACAAGCAAAGTCAGGAGGTTGTTTTTTTTTTTTTTTTTTTTTTTTTGGTTTTGTTTTGTTTTGTTTTTGTTTTTAACAACTAAAGGTATGCTCCGTGTTCTGTTTTTGTAACCCTTTTTGCCTTCATGAATTTACCTGACCATGCTTTTATGGTTGTTTCGTTTAGCTATTTTGTGGGTGCACTGATTATTCCACAGTACACACTTAGTTAATTTTAAGTCCTGGCTAACGATGGGTACATTAGCTACACATAGATTAGACTCTAAGGTTAGTCTCAATGGAAGGTTTCACCTCCCGATTTCCAAAAGCATGAAACTTTGATATGAAATAGGCTCTCTCTCAAGCCGTAGTTTCATGCACACTTTCATAGACTATTTTTAGACTTGTGGGTCCCACAACCTCTCTCTTTTCTCTCTTCCCGCATGGAGAAACACACAGAGATGAAATGAATGGAGGTTCTCAACGCGAAGTTTCATACGGTTTTATAGCCGTTGGAAACAACGTAGAGAGTTTCACCGAGATGAAACTTTTCCCTTCTTTTTTTTTCTCCCAGTTTCATGCAAAAATTGATGTGGCACACTATTAAATGTGCATGAAACCCTCCATGAAACCCCACTGAGACTGACCCAATGCACTCAGCACTTGCTTGCATTAGCATCCATGAGTTGACCATTCATTAGGACCTCACAAAAGTATGGAATGATCAATGCACCAATTAATTCTTTAGTACTATAAATGCTTAAGTACAAATGAGCGAGATAGTGAAGGAATAAAAACGTTATAGTAAGAAATTAAGCAATTGATTACGCAAAAAGTGAGTATGATCTTGTTCTAACTCAACCTGGTACCTGTTTTCCTGTTTGTGCAAATCAGTAGGATTGTGTCAAAGAATGAGAAGCTACACCATGACTCATTCTAATGCATTCTATAGAGGCTTTGATTTATGAAAATACTGTGTATGAGCTAAATAAACACTGTTATGGATTTTTTTTTAATAGTAAACGGTTCGGGATATTTTTTTTTTTTTTTTAGAATGACGTAGAAAATTGGATTATCATGGCATGTCAGTAACGCGCACAATGTATCTGCAGGTAATTGCAAAGAAATGTGACTACAACTTGCGCTTTCCAAGTCTTCATAAATTTGATTTTTTTTCTTTTCTTTTTTTTCAGCCTAAGGATATAAATGAAGGTCTGACTTCTGATATGCTTTTTAGTCCCTTTGTGCAGCTGTGCTGCATTAGAGCAATAATTCTGAGTTTTTGTCTCGTAATTAAGGCATTTTTTTCAATGTAGTGTTGCACGATAAAGATCTTTATTCACCGTGGACAACACACAAGTATGACCCTGGGGTTCAATAAATTCTGATTTTTTCTGTAGATGCCCTTCAATCGCATCCAAAGCAACTAGAGTTAACCTACCGACGATCGAGTAAAAAGCAACGTTCATTTTTCCGTAGATCCCCTCAATCGTATACAATCCAATAATTAGACTTCACCCCATTATGTAACTCCAAATCACCTCAACCTACCGATTTTTTTTTAATAATGGATATAGAATCTGGTTTCATCTATCAAAAGATAGAATCATACCAATTATTACAAAGTCTTACAAAAATAAAAGATACCCGTCTACACGCACCACAGCGATGTAACCTGGGATAGTCTACACGCATCCACTGGAATCAGACTTCCAAGAAGAGTCGCAAAAAGATTTTGGTCTACATTTATCAAAAACAACTTCGTTTCTTGTCAACCAAATTGCCCAATAAACTGCAAAGAAGCTGCAGTTAATAACAATTAATTATACTTTTTATCTACAATCTTTGACTACCTTATGAATAGATCATTCATATTAGTAGGAGAAGCCAAAAAAAAAAGTATATGTACAAAGACGCCATAAGAATTTGGCACAAACATCGTATTGTTTTCGAAAATGACAAATACAACAATATTTGTCACCATTCCAGATTACGTTTAACTAAATTATCTTTAGTTAAAATCACACCCTTTTTAAATACCAAAGAAAAAAATTTAATCTTCATAGGTACTTTAATCTGCCAAATATCCTGTGACACCACGACACTAGTCTTAATTAATGCAAAATATACATGGACTTGATTGTGGAATTTTTCGGATGCATTTAGACCCTAAACAAAAACATTTTTTCGATATGTCAAAATTAAATCTTGTACAGAGGCAACAATTCTATGCCAAGCATTTAAGTTTACACCAACTAAATTACTTCTAAAGGAAATATTCAATGGTACTTGAGCGAAATTTGTCTCCTTATAATATTATAAACAAAGACGGAAATTTGTCTTTGAGAGGCTTATTGCCCAACCGGGTATCATACCAAAAATCTGGTTTGAGACCTTTCGCTTATCTTGAAAGAGCCAAAGTCCATAAAAAAAAATCCTTGATATTCATTAAATTTTTCCAAAAGTGAGAGTCTGTTGGTTTCTTAACACAACTTCCTAAAGTCTTATCTTTAATATATTTATTTCTTAACAATTATTGCCACATCCCGTCCTCATTCAACAATTTGAACAACCATTTGCTTAATAAACATTTATTTTGAATATCCAAGTTTTGAATTCCTAACCCACCTTGGTCTTTAGGTTGACATAACACCTCCCATTTAGCTAATTTGTATTTTCTTTTATGTTGGTCATATTGCCGGTAGAAACTCGATTTGAGACGGTCTATTTTTTTATAGAACCCCTTTCAAAAGCTCGATAAAAGACATCATAAACATTAGTAAACTAGACAACACCGAGTTTATTAAAACGGGGCGTCCACCTATCGACAATAATTTCTCTTTCCACCCGCTCAATCTTTTTTTCTATTCTATCCTCAATTATTTTCAATTCTTTATTGGTCAACTTCCTAGTATTCATAGGCAAGCCTAGGTACTTAAAGGGGTATTTCCGATTGCACACCCAAACAACTGCTTGAATAAAACTCTTCCTATTCTTTTGTTTTACCAAAGCAAAATATCTCGCTCTTATGGAAGTTAATCTTAAGGCCCGAGATAATTGCTCAAAAGTACACCTCAACCTACCGATGATCTAGTAAAAAACAACGATCATTTTTTATTGCCGAGAAAAAACGTACATAGTGTCCATCGATCTAGGCACCGAGGCGCAAATGCTATAGATCCTTAATCCTTATGCGGTGGAGGGATGGTCCTTGAGAGCCGAGGAGCGGTCGTTGATCCGCGCTGGGAACCGCCTCTGCACGGCGAAGTGGCTGCCCTCGGAATGTTGGTGATCTTCGGTCCCGGCATGAAGTTGTCCATGGTGCCTTGCAAGCATGGCGGCCTCGAACCAAAGGGAACTTGAAGGCGTAGTCCTTCTCCCCCATCACAATGAACACCGGCACACGGAACTTGGCGCCCCGGCCGGTTCGGGATCTTGTGTAGAGCTCTGCATGCCCAACCAAAGATTAAAATTTTCCATGGAAGCAAAAGCAACGAATTGACATATCATCAGAGTCTTAAGGGCCGTCGATTTGGTTGGCGAGACAAGAGGAGTGCGCGCGGTTGCTGGCTACCTGTAGGGCATCTGGAGTGGGTAGCGGAAGCCAGACTTCTCGTAGAGCTTGGCGTAGGCGTCCAGGTCCTCCTCGGTGAACCACTCCGGGTGTTAGAAGATTTGGGCTTTTGGCCCAGATATTCCCAATATAAATCCCAAAGGCCCATTCACACATGCATGACATGGTGGGGGCTTTAGTCCCCACATTGCTCAACTAGGAGGAGTGAGGCCAACTTAAATAGGAGAGTGGTCTTCACCTTGTTGAAGCAATTGATGAGAGGAAAAAGGGAAGAACACACTTGGCGTGCTCGCCGCCTCACCGGGCGGGCGGGCGTGGCGTGGCGAAGGCCTTGGGCGCGACGACATGGCGTGAATGGTCCCGCCATTCTTCGCCCTCGTGTGCTGCGGGTGCGCGGCTTCCTTTTCCTACTCGAAATTTTTGCATGCATGGAGAAAATTGCGTTGTCCTATTTGGAAGGTCCATTTAGGAAAGCAATTATTCTCGTATTATGGCAATAACCCTAACGGTGCTCTATTGCCTTAATCTTTGTGATTGACGCGCCAATTACTTGCCTTATTTTGCTTTGCGTCGCGTGTATAAATAGAGGGGCGAGGCGTCGTCCCCGACGGCGAAGAAATCATTCTCTTCCGGTACCATCGTCTGCTTTGTGCCGCCGTCTTCCCCATCCGTCGCCCGGCGTGCCATCGTCGTCGGGAGCAAACTCGAAGCCTACGTCTCCTCGTGTCCCTCGCGGGGTAGGGGCGTATTAGGTTTTAAGGAGCGCCGTCGCGGCCTTTCATTGACGTCTTCTTCCTACGTCGGATCTCCATCACCGGTGCCTTCGTCTACTTTTTATTTGCTAGCGCCGACAACCCTAACGTAAGAATGTCGATCTTCTCCCTTACATTCGTCCTCTTGTTCTTGCTATTGCTAGCACTAGATTACCGGCGTTTATCTAGTTTCGTAGTGCTAGTGATGGATCATATATCTCTCATACATGTTGTAGATCTTTTTCTAATTGTCGAATTAATTATTGCGTCGCTGATTTCTTCGTTATTTCCAACAATCCAAAAACCTAATAGAATGCAATCGATCGCAATGAAGAGTTATCGATGCGATGAAACGGGAGAAGTTCACCGGGGTGAATTTTAAGAGATGGCGACGAGGGCGCCAGCTTGTGGCTCTCGGCTATGGGCGTGTTTTTGGGTCGTCGGTAATCCTCCCGCACTACCTCTCTGCCCGAGAAAGAGGTGCAGGGAGTTTATCTGCGGCTACGACGATTTTCGCTCGGATGCGTCCTTAGCGTTCTCTCGACCCGGTGTGTGATGTTTATATGAACATCAAAAGTGCTGCCCCGTGGGAGGCCCTCGATCACAAATATGGGACCTCTGACGGCCGGGCATGAGGCGTATGTGATGGAGCAGCGATACCCGCGACTACAAGATGGTTGATAACCGATCCGTCGTGGAACGGGCTCATGAGTTCCAACTTATTGTGAGGAAACTTCGAGCGGCTTGGACATGTTTTGCGACGACAAGTTTGTGGCCGGTGGCATCATTGCCAAATTACCTCCATCTTGGAGGAATTTTGCCACATCTACAAACATAAGAGACGGCAATTCTCGGTTGAGGATTTGTTGGCTACTCTTGAAGTTGAAGAGAAAGCTTCGGGCAAAGGATGCTCCACCAAAAGCTCTTGAGCGATCCGATTGCCAACGTGATGCAAACATCGGGCAAGAACAAGCGAAGCCTAATCGGACTACTCGGTTCAAAAAGAAGAAGATGAACATGGATGAAGTTGTGTGCTTTTGTTTGCGGTGAGAATGGGCACATCGCCAAGAAGTGCAAGAACCGCAAGGGAAAGAAGAATCGCCAGGGGCGTAAACCGCCAACGTGACTATTGGTGATCCTAGCGGATGCGGGTACGGTAATCCCTTACCTAGTGTATTTTTCGTATTTCAATCTAATGATTGGTGGATAGATACAGTGCCAATATTCATGTTTGTCTTGATATCTCTATGTTTTCATCTTAGGCGGTAGGAGGTTCATCCGTCATGATGGGGAACGGCTCGCATGTACGTTTTTGGTGTTGGTTCTGGTCGACCGAAGTTCGCCGCCGGGGAAGATCGTGCGGCTCAAGAACGTTCAACATGCGCCCTCAATAAAGAAGAACCTCGTTAGTGGATCCCTCTTGTGTCGAGATGGGTTCAAGCTGGTATTTGAGTCCAATAAAGTAGTCATTTCGAGGTATGGCCAATTCATTGGCAAAGGCTATGACATGTGAGGAGGCTTGTTGCTTTTCACTCTCCGATTTCTATAATAAAGTCGTGAACCATGTGTGTGATTCAAATGATTACGTGGCTAATATATGGCATTCACGTTTGTGTCACGTTAATTTTGGTTGCATGACTCGTTTATCCAAGATGAATTTAATTCGAATTTTTCTAATGTCAAAGGCTCTAAATGTCAAGCGTGTGTGCAAGCAAAGCAACCTCGTAAGCCCACACAAGGTCTGTAGGCGAGAGGCGCACGGCGTTATTAGAGCTCATACATTCGATATTTGTGAAATGAATGGTGTGTTGACAAAAGGAGGAAAAAGATACTTTATGACTTTTATTGATGATGCAACTAAGTATTGCTATGTGTTTCTCCCCGAAAACTAAAGATGAGGCGTTTGAGTGCTTTAAGACTTATAAAGGCGAGGTGGAGAATCAACTAGAAAAGAAAATAAAACGAGTTAGGTCCGATCGCGGTGGGGAGTATCTTTCAAATGAGTTTGATCTTTTTACGTGCGGAGAATGGAATAATTCATGAGCGGACACCTCCACATTCACCTCAATCTAATGGGGTTGCGAAAGAAAGAACGGGGACGCTAATAGACTTGGTGAATGCCATGTTAGGAACGTCCGGTATGGCTAAGGCATGGTGGGGGGAGGTTGTGTTGACAAACATGTCATGTTCTAAATAGAGTTCCCACTAAAAATAGTGATGTGACTCCGCACGAAGGATGGAAAGGAAGAAAACCATCTCTCCATTACTTGCGCACTTGGGGCTGTTTGGCCATGGTCAGTGTACCTATTAACAAGAAGCGTAAGCTTGGGCCTAAGACGGTTGATTGTATATTTTTAGGATATGCATACCACAACACCGCATATAAGTTCTTAGTTGTAAAATCGAAGCGCGATATAGCGGTTGATTCACTTTTAGAGTCACGGGATGTTACTTTCTTTGAGCATATATTCCCCGATGAAAGTTGCATATGATTTACCAAGTTCGTCTAATGAAATTGCTCCTGAACCCACACCTATTCTTGAGCCAATTATAGAACCTCCCCACCGATAACGAGAATGAGCGAATTGAAGCTCCTAGGAGGAGTAAAAGACGAAGGGTTGCAAAATCCTTTGGTGATGACGTTTACGTGTATCTCATAGATGATACTCCCATGACCATTGCATAGGCATACGCATCACCGGATCGCGGAGTATTGGAAGGATGCGGTCCAGTAGCGAGATGGACTCCATCACCGCAAATGGCACATGGGAAGTAACAGATAAACCAGTGGGTTGTAAACCAGTTGGCTGTAAATGGGTATTTAAGAAGAAGCTTAGGCCGGATGGTACTATTAAAAAGTAAAGGCAAGGCTTGTAGCTAAAGGTTATACACACAAAAGGAAGGCGAAGACTACTTTGATACCTACTCTTTTGTTGCCGATTAACTACAATCCGAAAGTGCTATTATCCTTGGTCGCTTCCAATGGTCTTCTTGTCCATCGATGGATGTAAAGGCAGACTTTCCTTAATGGTGAGCTAGAGGAAGAAATTTACATGAATCGGCGATGGATTTATAGCACCAGGACAAGAGGGCAAGGTGTGCGGGGTTCTTTGAAATCCTTGTATGGATTAAAGCAAGCACCCAAGCGATGGCATGAGAAGTTTGATAAGACTTTAACCCTGGCTGGGGTTTGTAGTTAATGAAGGCGACACTTGCGTGTACTATCGCTATGGTGGGGGCAAAAAGAGTAATCCTATGCTTGTATGTTGACGACATACTAATCTTTGGGACAAGACTCGATGAGATTAATGATGTAAAATCATTCTTATCCCAAAACTTTGACATGAAAGATTTGGGAGAAGCAGATGTGATCCTTAATATCAAGCTAAATAAGGGTAAGGATGGGATTACTCTTTTGCGGTCCCATTATGTGGAGAAGATTTTGAACCGCTTTGGTTACATGGATAGCAAACCTTCTCCAACACCCCTACGATCCTAGCTTAATACTTGAGAAAGAATAAGAAAAGGAAGCTAGGAGTGGACACATTGAGATACTCTCAAATTATTGGCTCATCGATGTACTTAGCTAAGCGCCTTCGGCTCGACATCTCATTTCTTTGTAAGCAAGTTGAGTAGATTCTCCTCTAATCCGGGAGAAGATCATTGGAAAGGCATTGATCGAGTAATGCGCTACCTAAAAGGTACTATGAGTTATGCAATTCACTATTCAGGGGTACCCGAGGGGTACTTGAAGGATATAGTGATTCAAACGGATATCGTAAGCCGATGAGTTAAAGGCCACTAGTGGATACATATTCACTTTAGGTGGCGGGGTCGTCTCTTGGAGATCTTGTAAGCGGACAATACTTACGAAATCTACAATGGAGGCGGAGCTCACGGCTCACGGAAACGACTTCTTCAAGCTGAATGGTTGAGAGAACTGTTGATGGACTTACCTGTGGTTGAAAACCAATTCCTGCTATTCTCATAAATTGTGATAACCAAACGGTGCTCACGAAGGTGAAGAGTAGTCGGGGATAACGCTAAGTCCAAACAAACATGTTAAGCATAGACCGAAGGCTGTCGGGAAGTTAAGGAGCTCCGAGTAATAGGCTGTGGATTATATCAATACAGCTAAGAACAGCGGCAGATCCCTTTACCAAGGGACTAGCACGCACCGCGTGATTGATATTGCATCGAAGGAGATGGGGCGAGACCCATTGAGTCAACCTCGGTGGTAACCCAACCTATGTGATCCGGAGATCCCGTGAATTAGGACTGGGAAGAACAAGCCGTTGGTTGATGGGAGAGTACAACTTTTAGTAAACCCACTCCACCGGAGATGCGGTACTCTCATTTACGTAAGGTAGGCCGACTTTGTCTTAATGTGTTCGAGGCTTTACAAAGAAGGTGCTTGTCCTACTGAGTACTCTTGTAAGAACACACCTATGTGAGCCCCAAGCATTAGTCGCAGTTTATAAGAATTGGGAACTCTTTAAGAGGCTCATGAAGTGAGTTAGGAGTATGACTTATACGCTCCACTTTCGCGGGGTTGGCTATGGCAGCCTAGTATCGGTGAAGACTTCGGGTGAAGCCCATTCGCACCAAACCGCCAATTCAAGGCCTAGTCCATTGTGCGGTTGTGGATGGACCTATCTTGTCGTTCTAGGTGGATGTTCAACCTTAACCGGTCTCAATCGAATAAGCTGGTATATTAGCAGCATGCGTGGGTACGGGGAGGATGACACGTGCCTTTGGGATATGGTGGGGGATTGTTAGAAGATTTGGGCTTTTGGCCCAAATATTCCTAATATAAATCCCAAAAGCCCATTCACACATGCATGACATGGTGGGGGGCTTTAGTCCCACATTGCTCAACTAGGAGGAGTGAGGCCAACTTAAATGGGAGAGTGGTCTTCACCTTGTTGAAGCAATTGATGAGAGGAAAAGGGAAGAACACGCTGTGGCTCGGCTCGCTGCCTCGCCCGGGCAGGGGCGGGCGTGGCGTGGCGTGGCGAAGGTGCGGGCGCACGACATGCTTGGCGTGAATGGTCCCGCCATTCTTCGCCCTCGTTTTCGAGGGTGCGGCTTCCTTTTGCTACTCGAAATTTTTGCATACATGGAGAAAATTGCGTTGTCCTATTTGGAAGGTCCATTTAGGAAAGCAATTATTTCGTATTATGGCAATAACCCTAACGGTGCTCTATTGCCTTAATCTTTGTGATTGACGCGCCAATTACTTGCCTTATTTTGCCGCGTCGCGTGTATAAATAGAGGGGCGAGACATCGCCCCCCGACAACCGCAGAAATCATTCTCTTCCGGTACCATCGTCTGCCTCTGCCGCCGTCTTCCCCATCCGTCGCCGGCGTGCCATCGCCGTCGGGAGAGCAAACTTCAAGCCTCACGTCTCCTCGTGTCCACGGGGTAGGGGACGTATTAGGTTTTTGGGAAGCGCGTCGCCGCGACCGCCGGGCGTCTTCTTCTCACGTCGGATCTCCATCACCGGCCCGCCGTCTACTTTTGCGCCGCTGGCGCCGACAACCCCAACGTAAGAATGTCGATCTTCTCCCTTACGTTCGTCCTCTTGTTCTTGCTATTGCTAGCACTAGATTACCGGTGTTTATCTAGTTTCGTAGTGCTAGTGATGGATCATATATCTCTCATACATGTTGTAGATCTTTTTCTAATTATCGGAATTAATTATTGCGTCAGCGATTTGCTGTTATTTCCAACACCGGGAGGGGCGTGGGCCAGTCGGCCAGGTCCATGATCTCCCGCCCTTGCTCGGCGATCGGGATCTCGGCGCTGTGAGAAGAGCACGTGGGACGGTGCGCACCACGCGCCTCACGTCCGAACCGGCCAAGTCAGCCTCCGCCCTGCAGGGCTCTGCGGAAAGAGGAACACCAACCGCAGATCGATGTCGGTTTCGACAAGAACAAGAGTCGAGAGGTGATTGATGCATATATATATGCAGTCATCGTGGAGTGGTACGCACGCCAGCGCAGGGCGTAGAAGCCTTCGGGCATGGTGTCGATGGCGATGGGCACCGGCTGAAAAGGGATGCCTGTGCACACCACGCCGCGGTGCGCCCTTGCTGCAGTGTGAACTGCGACGCCGACAAGGCACCCAAATCCCTGCCCACCGGGGAACGCCTGCACGCACGCGTTCGTGTGCCATGGCAATGGCGACGCTCAAGCTCGAGTGGGTCACGGCGCAAATATATATTGCCGTTTGGTGGTGAGTTGTCGTTGCTTACTCGCACCTTTGGGACGCTGAGGGCGCCGAGGATGCCGAGCACGCCGGCGACGAGGTCGTCAAAGGTTACCTCCCTCGTGCTCGGGCGGCAGGTCGGACAAAGCCGTACCCACGGCGGTCGGCGCGACGGCGCGGTACCCGCCGCGCCACGGCCAAAGATCCGGTGGCGCCCACGTGTACCATATCTCCGGGAAGCCGTGCAGGAACACCACCGCGTGCCCAGGCCACCTTTGCCTACTTGCGCGACGTGGAGGTTGAGCCGGGCGGATAGGGAGGTGGGTGCGCTCGATCTCGGCGCCATTGCCGCCGCGCTCTTCAAGGCCGCCGGATGCTTTATATAGGGAGGCACACATCAATGGACGATTGATTCCTCATGCGCTTCGCCTTGGATTTGTCGTTTGGGTACTTCCGCCACGTTGCTTGGAACATCGTGTTTTCCGAAGACGAGCACAAACACCGACAGGGTGGAATCATAGAATCGATGGATCGGTATCTCTGCACCAGCAGATCAAGTAGGGAGGACGGCAGGCCACGTGTTAGATAATTAGGCAATTTCCATGTCATTTTAATTCTATAATTTAATATTATGATGATGACATATAAAAGATTATTAACCATTGAGATCATGATATCAAATGTATTCATAACAGTATGAAACATGTGAACAATAAGCAAGTGAATCATATATATATTATAGGCATGTAGACATGATTCATGTAATATAACAGAACAAGTGAAACAACATAATGTAACTGTTGAAACATATAAGCAGCAGTATATGAAACATGGCATAACAGGCGTATGAGCGGACATCGGACAACTCATGGTACAAAAATGAGAACCCGATGAAACAAGTGCATGAGAGCAGATGAAACAACAGAGATGAACTATTGAAACATTGATAATCTGGAAAACGTAAAACAGTAAGGAGATGATTTGATCATACCCTCCCATGCGCTCCAAGGATCGATTCAGATCCTTGTCCAACTTCTTTGTCATGATGTCCCGCCAAGAAAAAGATCACCAATGCTCGAGGAAGAAGGCGATGAGCGATGGCGATGATTTGGGCGTCGCGTAGACGCTCCCCCAAAAACCTAATTGCCGATCCCCGTGCAAGGTCTCGAGCGGCAAGGGTTTTGGAGGCACCTGCCCTCTCGCTCCTCCGTCGCAAAGCGAAGTCACGAGATGAGAATGACTTCCTTGCAGCTGAACAGTGTTCTGGTGTTTCTCTCGATCAATCCCAACAGGAGGTTTACAAGCACTATTTATCCCTTGGCAAGGTGATCCAACAGCCAAGTCCAAATGCCCACCGTAGAAGGCAAAAGGCCAAAGGCCACACCATGAAAAGCCACCATGTGTTGGCAAGCCAAGAGGCACACCTCACGTGAGCAATCCAACAGGCCAAAAGACTAATCCTTTCAACTTCCATTTGGAATAATTATTCCCATAATTATACACCATAGAGTTATTAATTTATTGAATAAATCCAACACCCTGGTCCCTAGCATCACAATGATTTTTTTTTACTTAATATATTGTCTAATATAATTATATCCGCACACTTTTTTTTTTTTTTGCTTTTTATGTCTTTGATGACAACAAAATCATACAAAACATAATTAGATAAAATATTTTTAATTTATCAATTCTGGTTTCCCTATCATATCAGGACATATTTAGTGCAATTTTAGGTTTTGCTAAATGTGTACCTATATATATTTTACTGAGCACGTGCATAACTGGCAATGATAATTCGGTGGTCCCCGCTACTTTATCGTTATCAAAGCTTATTGAATGATAATTCATTGACATATACTATATACCTTTGTATCAAAGCTTATAGATAAGATGGATGCTCATGTGCATACATACACCACTATGAAAAAACGCACATCCTACGCCACTATGATACATCTGAAATACTAAGCCGATAGGTTTCGAGATCCATGAGTCACTGCATGCGTCTAGCTGGCAAAAAACAGTCACCTAGTGTGAAACGAATAACATTGTTAAATATAACTCCAGATAAATAGGAGCAACTGCATTGGCGACTAACCCAAGTGGTCATCAAATTCCATCATAAAAACAACCTAAACAGATGAGTGCTCGGTTCGTAAATATCGAATCTCTTTTGACCGCCGCTATGTATATATTTTTTTTGGCTCCACCACTACAAGCATTAGTGTCGTGCAAGACCATTTTAGGGTGTAGACATGCATGAGAGACCCCTGAACTAGTTAGGTGGTGTCACTTAGGTCCACAAAATTTGAAAATGAATGCCCCCTAAAAAATTATAAGTGATACAATGTAGGTCCATATCCAACTGGGTGGTCGTTCTCCTCGACATGGCATTGTGACCGGCATCCAATGTGGCTCTTAGAGCACCTGAGTTGCACACTAGGTTGGTGAAAGACCTGAGTTTGGTTTTGGCAATTGAGTGACAACCTAGGTGGACTAATATGTGTGAGATGTGAGATACACATGTGATTAGTCCACATGTACACTAGTGTGGGTTATGTATGAATTCGTGGACGAGGAGGAGTTGCTTGGTAATATTGCTAGTGCTTTCGAGGAACTCATTGCATATGAAACATTACGTGATGTCTTGTAGTTATGTGGCAAAGATCAAGAGACATGGCTCAACTACGATGGACTGCGTTGTAAGAATGAAAGGCAAGCTAGAGGCTTGGGGAGAACGGACCGTCGAGAGCGGTGAATCACAAGTAGAGAGCTTGGCGCCGTAAAACCAAGGCAACAGTGAAGAGCAAGCAAAGTTGTGACCAATGAACTAATAAGGTCACGTGATGACTTGAAGTTGATCATATCATTCAAAAGAGATAAAGCCAAGTGTTGATTTTTGTTGATAATCAAGTGGCTTGATGAAGAGTGATGGAGGAACTTCATCCTATGGTTAATGATCAAAGGTAGCGTGGTTGGCTACATCTATGGATGATTATTGTTCATCTTCTAATGTAATGGATGTTGGATGCTTGTGTGGCATCACCATGGTTGGCTACATCTATGGATGATTATTGTTCATCTTCTAATGTAATGGATGTTGGATGCTTGTGTGGCATCACCATCATCGAGATGAAATGGAATGCACAAGGGAAATGTATATTTGTAGGAAATTTCATTTCACCCTAAAGGATTTTACCCTAAAGCGACGCCTAAGAACAGTTGCAATATGGGCATTTTAGTTGCAATATGTAACAATTGTCTCGAAGTCGGTTTCGTGGTGAGCTGTGACATTTAGCCATTTATATATGTCACAATATGCTTTTGCGAGTCATATTTGACATGTTTTGATACTTTGCCTTTCGCAACGAGCATAAAAGGCAAATGCCACACATGATATGGTCACAATAGCATATATTGTAACTAATCGCATTGTTGCATTAGTAATTGTCACCACAACACACGGGCAATAAACTATACTGCCACCAAACATTGTACTCAGGGTTTGTGAATCCCTATTGCAGGTGAACCTCAATAGCAGATAGGCTTTTGCCTCTGTTGTATGACGGTTCTGGAGAAAGAGCACTATATTATCCCCTGTTGGTGCTTTTTCTCCAGAAACATCCCCTTTTTTTGTGTTATATAATGTTATATGTTAGTCATTCTACCCAACTTATGGTTTGCAATATTTGAATAAATGGTTGTAAATTATGGTTTGTAAGACTTCCTCTTTTACACTTTGATGAATGGATGTGAAAAATGGATGATTGGAGGTCCCCGAGGACACCCGAAAGACTACGGAATTATCTGATTCTGTGCACAACAGTAAGAGATCTTTAACAAATGATATACGGAGGTGGACATGGGCTAGCATAAAGCGGTTCTACCACATAAACATGTTTATTATCACGGCCTCACACTCTCCTTACATCCTTATTATGGAGTGGATGGATGATCGTTGAGGAAGCCGAGGAGCAGGTCGTTGACCTGCTCTGGGAACTGCTCGTGCACGAAGTGGCTCCCCTCCGGGATGTAGGTAATCTTCAGGTCCGGTATGAAGCTGTTCATGATGCCGCTGCGCATGGCAGTCTCGAACCCCGGGAACTTGAAGCAGTAGTCCTTCTCCCCCATCACCATGAACACCGGCACCTGGAACTTGGCGTCCAGCCGGGTTGGGGTCTTGTGTATAGCTCTGCATTCCCCATCGATTTTCCATAGAAGCAAATTAAAAGCAACGAACATCAGAGTCTTAGTGTTGAGTCTCTCCACCGTGTTTGGCCGGCAAGAGCCAGCGCCGAGAGGTGTGCGTGCAGTGGCTACCTGTACATCTGGAGTACGTAGCGGAATCCGGACTTCTCGTAGAGCTTGGCGTAGACGTCCAGTTCCTCCTCGGTGAACCACTCCGGGAGGGGCGTGGACAGATCGGCCAGGTCCATGATCTCTTGCCCTTGTTCGGCAGTCGGGATCTCGGCGCGCGAGAAGAGCACGTAGACGGTGCGCACCACGCGCCTCACGTCGAACCGGCCGAAGTCGACCTCCGCCCTGCCAGGCTCCTGCAGAAAGAGGAACACCAGCTGCAGACTGTCAGTTTCGATAAGAAGATGAGTTTTTCAGAGGTGATGCAAGCAGCCAGTGTTTCAGTGTAACACGCACGCGCCAGCGCAGGACGTAGAAGCCTTCGGGCAGGGCGTCGATGGCGATGGGCACCGGGCTGAAGGGGATGCCCAGGCACACCACGCCGCGGGTGCGCTCCGGGTGCTGCAGCGCGAACTCGTACGCCGGAAAGGCGCCCCAATCTTTGCCCACCACGAACGCCTGCGTGCGCGTGTGGCAACGCTCAGTGGCACTGGCAAATGTATATTTCCGTTTGGTGACCTCTACTGTTGCTTACCTTTGGGACGTTGAGGGCGTCGAGGATGCCGAGCACGTCGGCGACGAAGTGGTCAAAGGAGACCTCCTCGTGCTCCGGCGGCAGGTCGGACAGCCCGTACCCACGGCAGTCCGGCGCGATGGCGCGGTACCCCGCCGCGGCCACGGCCAGCATCTGGTGCCGCCAAGTGTACCATATCTCCGGGAAGCCGTGCAGGAACACCACCGTGCCCAGGTCACCTGAAAAGCAGCCGCGGAACGCCCGTCATCGATACTCTGCTTTCTCAGATGGGAATGGGATCCATGAATGAATGCAAATGAAGCAAGGATGATGGCAGAGACTCACCTTTGCCTACTTGCGCGACGTGGAGGTTGAGCCCGCCGATGAGGAGGTGTGTGTGCTCGATCTCCTGCGCCATTGCTGCTTGCTCTTCAAGGGCGGACGGCGAGCGACATACTTGATCTGCTTTAATTTATAGGGAGACGCAAATGGACAGCTTGGCCTGTCTGCTTGGGTCTTTCCGCAGTTAGTGCCACACGGCGCTTGGAACATGGTGTGTTCCGAAGATGAGCCCAAACACCAGAGTACCAGAAGAGACAGGGTGGAATCACTGAATTAGATGGATCAGTATCTCTGCACACTGCACCAGCACGGAGGGGCGGAGCCAAGTGAGGCCATGTCACCTCACACGTCTTAATTTATAGCTTATTTTCTGTTTTTGATGATCTGTCTATAGAGATAACTCGGGTGATACGTTAAGTTTTGATCACTGGTAAATATTAAATAATGGACTGAAAGCAAATGATACGATTTGACTCTTTTTTGTTCACTCGGGTGACAGGTAAGAATCACACAGATTTAACAACGCCAAGTATTCATGTGACAAAACCATATAACCGAATCAAGTGATTGGGCTCGTTTGCACACTGACATGGCAAAGTACAAAATATTTGAGCCTTCAGTTAACCAAACATATAAAGATATTCCAAGATTTCAAGTAGCAAATAAAATTGAGAAAACATAGATTTTCACATTAATCTTAAGCTACACTAAACCTACCTACGAATTACACCAAAGTAATCACCATAACTTCAACAATACAAGTAAAGAGTGTAAGGGCCAATTTGGTAGAGTTTCGCTTTCTTTGGAGTGGATCCTGTGGATCCTACCAAACCCTTAAAATACAATTGAATTTTGTGGGGAGCTGACAAGGATCACATCTACATTTACACTACAAGTTGGGAGCTAAAAACCACAGCTCTCCATCGTTTCTCCTTATTCCTTTTCAATTGTCACTAGAATCACTTCAGAATTGATTCTCACTTGCGCCCCACCCTACTCCTCCACCAGAATCACTCCATCGAAGAGTTGAGAAGTAAAGCTCAAAATCGGGAAGGAAAACTCTACCAGACCGGCCCTAAATCTAGTATAAATGTCCCTCCTATCTAGTTTAAAAGGCATTTCTTGTCAATCAAGAATCAAACTTTAACATCTTTGACCAATAATTTGGCCAATAATTATTGTTATACAAACATGATACTATTAGATTTAGAATCAAATGATACCATCCAATAAAATAAACTTATAACAGAAACAAATATAATATCAAATAAATAGATGGAAGTGTAATATAGAAGATATACAATATTTGACTACGCCTAATAAACTACATCAAAGGGAGTAGTAACTAAAATTAGATTCTGGGAGAGAAGAATTTGACTCGAATCTTAATCCTTTCATTAATGCTAACCGGGAAAAAGAAATAGAAAGGAGATGAAAGCAAAACTTACGTAATTGAAAGAACATTTGTCGAGCAATATAGTGAAACTAAATAAATTTAAAGTATTGGAACAATGAATGTATATATTAATAAATAATTGAGTAACAAAATCCAAACAACTTATTATGGATAGCAAAATAACAAAATATTGGAGCCTTCAATTAACCAAACATACATAAGTAAGAAATTTTCAAATAGCAAATAAAATTTAGAGAAAACAAAGATTTTCATAGTAACCTTAAGCTACACTTATCCTACATAAGAATTACACCAAAGTAATCACCATAATTTCAAAAGTAAAATGTAAATCTAGTATAAATTCATAATAATTAAAATAAGATTCTTGGAAAGAAGAATTTAGTTTGAATCTTAGTTCCTTTCATGATTGCTAATTAGCAAAAAGAATTACAAAGAGATGAGAGTGAAAAACTTGGATAAAAAGAACATTTGCATTTGATTAATGTAGTGAAACTAAATAAATTTCAAGTATTGGAACAATGCATATGGAGATGAGCAAATAATCAAAGTCACAACATCCATTTTATTATGGATTGAAAAGTAACAAATATTTCGACCTTCAAGTAGTCAAACATATCGAAAAGAAGAAATTAAAATAATAATAAAATGAGAAAAAAATTAAAAAAACACAATATTCTATGAATGGCTAATTAACAAAGATAGAGGTCCTTAAATTTTAAGCATTCACAAAAGAACAAATAATCAAATTTACAAAATACAAACATTTTTTTATTGCAAAATAACAAATACAATTAAGGAAAAAAAACAAAGGTCTCACATTAATCTCGAGTTATGCTAATCCTACATGGGAATTACACCAAAATAATCACCATAACTTCAATACAAGTAAAGTGTATCTAGGATAAATTCATAGTAACTAAAATCATATTCTAGGAGAGAAGAATCTCACTTGAACCTTAGTTCCTTTCACGAATGCTAATTACAACAAAGTTGTTAAAGTTCAGTACTTTGTATACGAAATACATCTTTTTTGGTTGCAATACCTTTCGTCTTCATATTATGCTTATCTATTGTGCTAAAAAAATTTAGATCCGTAGAAACGCACAGCGGCACAGGCATAAATCTATCGAGAAGGGATGCCAAATAAACTTTTTTTTTTCCTTTGGTAAACCCATTGTAGGCCCAGCTACAGACCACAGCCCATTGAGCCCATCGCGACACTAGAGTCCACAGCCGCGCCCATTGGGAGAAGGGGTTTTATGCCTCCTCACCCCGCTCCGAATCAGCTCGAGGCAGCAGCTTCCCCGCAAAAACCCTAGCTTTACCTCCGCCCCGAGTCTCCCACCAAGCGCCTCCAAGATGAAGCTTGTCAGGTAAGTCAGCATCCCCTTCTTCCCTCTTTTTTCCTCGATTCGGTTCACTCTGCTGATTCGTTTGGTGCAATTTTCGCCGGAATCGGTGCGGATTTGGGCGGGGGGATTGCGCTTTAACAGGTTCTTGATGAAGCTGAACAACGAAACGGTGACCATCGAGCTCAAGAACGGCACCGTCGTACACGGAACCATTACCGGTATGACGTCCTGCGAATTTTACCACTCCGGGAACTAGAGGGTCGGGGCACCTTTTGGTGTGCGGGCTTAGAAACTACTCTTAGTACTGTTTTTGTGGCTATAACCTAGGAACATGTGACTAACAGAGCCAATACATGATCTATTATTGTCATACAGTTTCTCCTGGGTCCAATTACAGTGTGTTTTATTCATTTCTAGTATGCCCATATATTCCAGTTACTCCTTCCATATAACATGCGACTTGCAGCATCATGTCTCCATGTTGTGTAATTCACTTTAACTTTTGCATTGATACCAGTATTGGCTGGTAGAAATCTGATTTGAAGTGTTGGTTATTTTATGCCCCCTCCGTTCCATATAAGTCGCATTGACTTTTTTGGTACATCCATTTTGCTATGCATCTAGTAGTAGATATAATAATGCATAGACTAGATACATAGCAAAATGGATGAACCAAAAAAGTAAAAGCGACTTATAATTTGGAACGGAGGAAGTACTTTCTAATGCTTGGTTTCAATGGGTAATGTTGCTCCTGCATACAAAAAAATATGCTTAAAGTGGGTAAATTTTTTTAGGCGATTTCAGTCGTCACATGTGGAAATTAAAGATTTCTAGATGCAACCTAAACCAATTTGAGTATAGTTTTTCCAAATTCCTTCTAAGTTAGGTGCTTGTGCAAATGGAGGGTGAACCAAGCATTTACTTGCGCTTCACGCACAGACCATGTTTACTTTTTTTGTAGGCGTCTTTTTTTCCTGAGGGTTCAACTTTCATGTTTATTGACTTAATTAGTCTATACTAGTGCACTTTTGAACTTTGCATAGTAATTTTTTCATGTCCTCAACATATGTTGGAATTTTCAGAAATTCATTTTATCTACAATGCCTATACTAGAAATTCATTTGATAAAGGGTATGTGCATTGTCCTTTATGTATTGGATTAATCCTACTTAGCATTAATAGTTGCAATGTAATGTTTCTTGGTAGGTTGTGCCATCGATCATGGTTTACATGTACAGACAGCTAGATTAATGTAGTCAAGTTTTTTTCATGGTGTTTAGAACTTACCATATGACACTCTAATTAACACCTAGGAGTAGAGAAGATTTAAGTCATTTGTTTGTGATTTCATTGTTCATCTAATTTCATTCCTTACAAGAACTCCCCAAATCTTAGATTTTGTTTCATTGGTAGCATCAGTTACTCTGTACCAGTATAACTAAACATGGTATCCCTACCAACATTCAAAAATCTGAAGCAGGGAGAATTTTGAAGTTTGAAGTTGAGCTATTGTTGAATGTGTCTTATAGAATGTGTAGGAAATACTACTATGGCATTTAATTAGGTTAGTAAGCTGTCCAAGTACATATAGGCATAGGATATTTCAATGGTAGTTTATTTAGAAAATTTAATTTTGAAGTGGCATGAGATGCAAGATTACAGATTTTGCCAGCAAACAACAAGGGCTAGTCTTTTAATCTTTTACTTGCTAGCCTTTCATTTGTCACCCATATCATTGCATATCTGTCAGCATCTTTCGCCTGATTTTTATTATACTCAGATTTTAACATCCCATTAAAATTCTCTCTCAATCCCTCAGACTTTGCAGTAATCCTAGAAATAAGATTATTCAGTAATGTATTCACAATTTATTTATGATCACTTTGTAGGTGTTGACATCAGCATGAATACTCATCTGAAGACTGTAAAGCTGACGCTAAAAGGGAAAAATCCTGTTACCCTTGATCACCTTAGTGTGAGGGGAAACAACATCCGCTATTATATCCTTCCTGACAGCCTAAATCTGGAGACTTTGCTGGTTGAGGAAACACCAAGGGTCAAGCCTAAGAAGCCTACTTCTGGTCAGAGTTCCTTTTCTTATTCTCCCATTTCAACATTTGAGATTTACTACCTGCTAGTACTGTCATCTCATCCATCTTCATTCAAAACCAGGGAAGCCTTTGGGACGTGGGCGTGGCCGTGGTCGTGGGCGCGGCCGGGTCGGGACGCTGAGCATGCTAGCTGCTTTTGGAAATTGCACTGCGTGCATCTGCAGTGTAATCTACATTTTTATCAGTTGTATGGAGTATGCCTTTGATTAAGGCAACTATATTAGTGTCAGTTGTTTTTGCTGTGGATTCATGTTGATGAGGTGACAATGTGATCATATGTTCTTTCCCTAGTACTGCTATGGATGATGACTAAATACTTTCTTTAGTAAGCATATGTACTTTTTACCTATGATAACCATGCAATGATGGTGAACAGAAGAGCTTGCACTATTTGCTAATCGCAGCTGTTCTATGCGTTACATTCCCAATGTATTTGACATTATCGGTGGCAGAGATCATTCTCTAGTCAGCCATACGTATGGCAATTCTGAAGAAAAACGCAAATGTCATGATCTTTGCTTTCTTTAAAGATTCATGGAAGAATACAGTAACGCAATCAGGGAGATTGACCAGTCGCCATAAGCATCACCTGACCTTGTTTTTTTGTTGAAAAATGACACTGAAAGAGTGCCTTATATCTGATATTGATAAGGAAAACAATATACTTTGACATAGCGATAGGCAGCAGAGACAACACTAGCGAGACTGCCAGACAATGAGACAAGCATATTCACATTTTTTTAACAAATGAAAATACCATAATAAAGCCGATTGCAGTTTGGCTACGGAAGACACGCCCATATAGTGGTAATCTTGAAAGTTGCAGAATCCAGTAATGCAATCAGGGAGAGATTGTCCAGTGAGATCTACGCATTACCAAATTTCATCGTAGCGAAAAACATGACTAGCCAGATATATACATTTTGAACAAATGAATACCATAAAACTGATTTCAATTTGGTTACAGAAGACACATAGAGTAATCTTGAATGATTGGCTTTACAGAAAGATTGCACAGGTATAAAGGACAGCTAACACTGAAGATGGTTTGCTCATGTATTGAAACGTGATGGCTGAAAGAACAAATCATCCGGGGCCAGCTATATAGGCAAACATCAAGATACTGCAGGGAGAACCTTGTGCAATTGTATGACTTGCTGCCACCACTCAACTGCAGCAGCCACCAGCCTGAGAGGACGAGCCAGCACCACCTCCAGATGAGTTGGGAACAACGTAGCCAACTTTGATCCCATTGGACTGTAACATTTAGGGAAAATATTATGCAATGCAAAACATATAAAAGATTATGATGTCCCATCAAACACAGACCATAAAAAGTACGGTACCATCCTGCACCTGGACACTTCATGCAAAAGACATGTACCTCTTTCACATTAACAAAAGAAACTCTCCACCCCCAAAACCGTAAAAGAATATCAAAGGATGGTTTCATGTATACTTATTAGTAGTTTACAATCTAGATCATACCAATACTATCATCGATAAAAAAAACTTAAAAGAGTGTTAAACAATTGAATCATTAGCTATGACAAGCATTAGAGATCTAGAATTCTATAACCATACTTCCTACTGTTAAAGTAGGTATACAAGGTTTGAATTGGAAGAGTTGTAATGTTTTTCCCCTTTTTCTGCACCAAAAAAGCTTCCTGAAGCTGAAGTTGTGGGCATCCTACACAAAATACTACATAATCTGGTCTAAAAAGTTAGTTGGCTAAAGTTAAGGACTAAAACTTTAACCACATTATCACACTCGTGTGGTCTAAAGTTTTTGTGAGGTTGGCTAAACTCTAGACAGAAATTTAGACCTGTTTGGAGCCTCAAGGGATCAAAACAAGGCCTAAGCAAATGCATCAGATAGGTCTTCAAACATTTCTGTAGATTTACACAGACGAAAAGGATTTGGGGGCAGTGAAACAGTTCAAGAGGTTTTAAAAATTTGTGCAAAAAATGTGGCTCAATGACAGCTGTTTCTTTTTGTTGATTTTACACATTTCTAGTGGCAAGTTTCAATAATCATGACCAATCCCTCATTTATTACTGTCCTATAAACTTGCGAGATGATTAAAAGATTATGATGTCCCATCAAACAGACAGACAATGAAAAGTACGGTACCATCCTGCACCTGGACACTTCATGCAAAAGACATGTACCTCTTTCACATTAACAAAAGAAAGTCTCCACCACCAAAACCATAACAAACACTTGAAAAAGGAAAGGAAGTAACCAAACTAACCTCATTCGATACATCAAATATACCATCTTGGATTTTCTTGTATATTGTACCCCCGGTCTTAATGAATGCCTATATCAGAAAAAGATGTCAAAATGGTTAGAAAAGACACTAGTGGACAATAGCAGTAAACATGTCGTGGGGTAAAACAATCACCTCCTCGGCGTTTTGTGCAGTTTTAGCAGATGCCTCCATAAAGACCAGACCATGCTCCTTAGCAAACTGTTCGCCTTCCTCATAGCTGACAGCGCGTCTATGAGAAAGATCACATTTGTTTCCAATCAACATCACTGTCATGTTAGCATTTGCATGCTGCCTGGCATCTTCTAGCCAACTTGCGAGATGATTGAAGGTCTCCCTCCTGAAGTTGGGTGACTCAAACATAAGAATCATAGTGATTGTAAATGCCAAAATAATATACACATATAACCAAAAGCAAACATATAAGCAGTAAGTACCTAGTGATATCATAAACCAAAAGAGCACCAGCAGCACCTCTGTAGTATGACCTAGTGATAGATCTGAATGATTCTTGGCCAGCCTGAAATTCAAGTCATAATCAATTGATAATATAGCGCTTCATGAGTCATACTCAACAAAAAAGTAATGAATGTGTTGCAGTTGTAGTTAATTAAAACCATACCCCCAAGCAAAGAAACAAAAAGACAACATGAGCATACTACACGATGAGCAAACCAAGCAATTATAAAGATAAACAGCTTCTGAAACTCGAACTAATGTGGGAAATGCTAACAAAAAAGGCTTTACATGTTACTATACCCTGGTTACAAGTGTTAAATTCTTGAAAACATGTAGCTAAACCATCAGAGCAATCGCTGAGCGTATTTTTGCAAACAAAAGTTTTGCAATTGTCTACGAGATATTTTCTTACATCACTATATAACTTTCTTAGTTTTATATTGCTAAGTACGAATAAATCAGTTATCATACTTGCAATTTAGAATGCACGAAAGTGAGAACATGCTTCTTTTGGTACTGCCAGTAGAATTCCATTCGAAACAGGGACTAGCAGCATATAATCAAATCAAATAGACTAAAGCCTGTTAGCTTGTTGGACTCCAGGGCTTTGTCGGTACCTCGACACATGCTGCTTGATTTGATAGTGGTAGCCTAACTTTGGGATGCTTTTGTAAGCCAACGGTATGGCCGAGATAATACATCTGACCTTGTTCGGATTCTACAAAAAGCAGGGCATCCTATTTGGAAAAAGAGAATCAAAAGAGTCTACAAAAGGATAACACAATTCTGCACAAAGTGGCTGTATGTTGCAGAACTGACGGAGTCTAGGTGATCCCAAAATCGCACATTATCAAGTTAGTACAGCAAACCGCAAAAGGAACATAAGTACCGTCCACAATTAAGGATCCCAATGGTCAATACTCAACTGCCGTGGCCCGTGTTTCTGAATTATTTTGAAATTCCTACAGCCACCGTTGCTTAAAACTGCTAACCTGGCAAACAGCCAAAACGACACCACGAAGAGGACAGGGGGAAGAAGAAGGGAAGGGAGAAGCAGGACGGACCGTGTCCCAAATCTGGAGCTTGATGGGCTTGTTGTCGATGGTGATCATGCGGGCGCCGAATTCGACGCCGATGGTGAGGTCGTGCACGGGCTGGAAGCGCTTGTCCGTGAACTGCAGCAGCAGGCACGACTTCCCCACGCCTGCAACACAAACAACCAATCAATCGCCGCTCGTACTATCGACCACACGACACCCGGGCAGCAGATCCCCAGCCGCGTGGATCCAATCCAATCCAATCTCCCCGCGCGGCGGGGGATCAGGGAGCCGCGGGTTCGGGAGCGAGGGGGCGACGGACCTGTGTCGCCGATGATGATGTACTTGAAGAGGTAGGCGTACGACATCCTCGGTCGATAGGATCAGGTCGGTCGGTCCCGGCGGCGGCGGCGGCGGCGGTCCAACGGCGGCGAGTTCCGGAGGATTCGGTTCGATCCTGCGTTGGGGACTTGGGGTCGAACGGGAACGGAGCTAGCGAAACGTAACTGGACGCGACAGCTAATGGCGACGCGTCGCATCCCGTCCCAGCGCTCCCAAGCAGGATTCCAACGGGGCGCCTCGCTGGCTGAGGCTGGGGCCTGGGCGGTGGACTTGCCCAAACGGCGCGTGGAGCGCCTTCCTAGCTAAGGAATCGCTGGATGTGATTTGTTTTTCTTATTTTCTTTAACAAATATATAATTATTATTAAAATATCTTTAATGATTAGATAAGTCATAGCAAAATAATTTATGTTTATATAAAAAATTAAATAAGACGAATGATTAAATAAGAAGTTTAAAGTCTAAAAGGACACTTTTAATAGGACTGAGGGAGTATATTGGAGTAGAACACGTTAACACCAAATATGCGAAAGTACAATCATCAGCATATACTTCTTGTTATCTTATATGTGCACATTAAAGAACATAGTTTTGAGATTGACCAAAGTTACCATTACAGACATGTTCTTAAATGATTTGTGTTCGTTTTTTTTTTTTCTTTTTTTGCATGTATGCATGAATATGAAATTATGGGGAATTTTTCACTGCTAAGTGACGCTAAGGTCTATTTGATAACCATGTTGATGGTCACTAGCTTATCGTATCATATCGCTAATCAACTATGCTTGATATGAAAATGCAAGCGCTTCAAATCATATTCATAGGGTTTAACTTTTAATCAAACCTACGAATTTTTGGTGAATACATGAGTATAGGAACAAATGGATCAGAAATGAAAGCTAGATAAGAGGCCAAGTGACATAGCCCTAGGTCAGCCTGACCCACCTTCTACCCATCAAGTCCATTGTTGCATCACATGCAAACGGAATACAAATGGAAGACATCCTACAAATTTGTTCAACGTCGGTTCAAATTGAGGGATGAGATGAATCCAAAGGAATGTACAAGGATTCATGGGTCCACAGTCAAAACTTTTTCCATTTAAGATCATTTTTTGAAACAAGGGCGAGAAAAATGCTAGAACAAGTTTAAATTGATTCCTTACAAATGATCAAACCAAACGGACTAACTTTTAAAGATTAGACAACCTAACTTAGAAATACGACAACTTAAAACATTAGAGCCAACAACTTCGCTTTGAAGACAACCATGACGCCTAGGGGATTGAATTAGGCAACTTAAAAATCTACTTCTAATTATGGCCTCTAACTTCACCTAGTCAAAATCTATGCAAGAAAATAAACAATATATGTGTACAACTACGGTTTTGCTAGGTGTGTTGCTATCTCTACCACAATTTTCCCATGCACATGAATACAAGTATCAACTAATGAGCGAGGAAAAATGTTCTACCAGCACTTTCATAAAACCACCAAACCCGCTCCACTTTCTCGACATGTTAGGACATATCGAGATGAGTACACATTCCAAAAACTAGGGTTTGGAATAACGCATCCACCCACTACCCATCCCCTACCACCTCGACCCCCAATACGTCCATCCGGTAGTGCCGGTTCCTCCCCCACCCTTTCCCGACCGCGCCCCCAAGCCCCAAACCCCAACACGGCCCACGGCTTCCCTAGATCCATGGGACCCGGAACCGACATCCCCTTTGCCTAACCCACCTTGCCAACGCCCTTGTCGAGGCAATTGCTTGATAACCGCCATCACCCATCTCATCTCATTGACACATCTTCCTCACCGCTCCCATGTGCGCCATTGTCCTTGCCACCCACATGTGTCTATCGTTGTCCTTGCTACCTTGTAGTCGTCGTCATCATCATCGCCACCCTCCTCGAGATCCTGGGCGGGCACACAAGCATGCTCGTGGACAAGGCATGCTCGCAGATAGCGAGTGCGGGCATGTGGCACTCATAGCGAGTGGTGGGCATGGGCGTGGGCACAGAATTTTGCTTGTGTGCGGCGGGAAAGCAACACCGTATCTACCTCTTTTTGCCCATTGCAACCTTTAGCTCCGACCTCACCATGGTTGTCTTGCACACCTTGAGGTGTGCGTGTGCATTCAAGAACTATGCCGGATCCACATGAAGGTGTTATGCTCAAGGCCACACCATGCTTTCCCCATGTGTGCTCGTTCGGTGAGTGCCACGCAGCGCCAAAGCGTTAGCCCACCAAGAGGAGCACTTGAGGTGACATGAATGCTTATCTGCAAACTAGCCAAGCTATAGCTTTGTGGGAAACAAGCCCACCAAGGGATGATGGCCTGACTATATGAGTGAAAAATAGGAAACAAAATATACCAAAGTGATATTCCTAGAGCCTAGATAAGGGGGTTAGCCATCCACCAACCACACCCTATATAGTTTATTCTAGGCAACTCTTAGAAAGTTAAAAGGTTTAAATGGACATTGATGATCTAGGTGAATAATAAATAGCTTTGAGCAGTTACTTCGCAATGATATATGACTTAGTGGGGGAGATTAAGTGTGTGATGGTTAGGTGATTTTGAAAGATGACAAAACAAGATGGAAGTAGCAATAGAGGAGGTAGTAGCAGAGATTCATTGAAGCTACGTCAAGTGGTAAGATAAGGTGGACATGCATGGACACTATTCTTTTTTTTTGTTGTTGCAAAATTAGGTTTAATTCATGTTAGCAAAGA
This sequence comes from Hyparrhenia diplandra, assembly GCA_015847255.1. Lineage (NCBI taxonomy): Eukaryota > Viridiplantae > Streptophyta > Magnoliopsida > Poales > Poaceae > Hyparrhenia > Hyparrhenia diplandra. The sequence goes on from JADLZK010003661.1 coordinate 97,748, forward strand.
AACTACATCCCACAAATTACGTAGAGGCTCCTAATACTAAGATAGTCAATATTACATTGGAGTCACTAAAAAGCCCTCATATTCATCTTCTTCATCACAATATGTATTAACTCTTGGCATCATCACCTGGTTGAAGCATGGAAATACATAGTAAAGATGAATGTGAAAGAAGCTTCTAGACCAGATATGGCGGGGGGTGAACCCTTTGGAGCACCACATGATATCAAAATGTTCCAAAACTTTTGAAGGGATTCAGTAAAGAACTTTGAATAATTATTCATTGGCCTCAACTTTTGTGGCCCATCACGTCCAACTTCACAACAGACTTTAAATTGGAAGCTTATAAACCAAATCCACCATTGGGATACAGAGATAAAGTAGATGTAACTCATCTATCTTCATATTCCAATTGATATAGTCTCTCCAATTCAAGCAAGTGAGCCTTCAAGTTGCAAAATACCCGTTATAACAATTATTGGTTTGAACGTGTTTTTTGTGTGCTAAGTTCATTTGGATAGTTGGAAATGATACTAAATTTATTTGGAGATGTAGTTTCATATATTTTTTTATATTTAAAGTACTGTGCCTATAAATTAGTAGTTTTAAATTAAAAGGGCAGTACATATAAATTAAAAGGCACAGTATATAGTATATAATTCATAAGGCATAGTACATCCCTGTATAAATTAGAAGGCACAATATCAATATATAGTATATACCCATAGTATAAACTACATATGCTCCCGAATAGCATACTATATAGCTAGGCCTACTATATATGCCCTGGTTAATTCCGCCAAGTCATACAATCAATCACTATATAGTATATAGTATATATAATATAGGGAAAATCTTTTTCTACTCTCCTAAAATAAGGCACAGTATAATCAAGTAGAGGTTGCCAAAACCATGCATACGATATACTCCAGTGAGTAAATACTATATGTATATAAAAAGGGCCAGGGTCTCATATATCCTCCTCTCCGCCCTCGGTTCCGTTTATTTCGACTTGTACATCTAGCAGAGGTGTACAATGGTGACGATGACTGTCCTGCTGGCTGTCTTTGTAGCCGTCGTCGTCCTCGCCGCGGTTGTGTACCGCCACTTCCTGCCGCTGCTCCGCAACCCCGGCGTCCCAGGGGAAGCTTCGGCTGGCCCCTCGTCGGTGAGACCCTCGGCTTCCCTCCGCCCCCACGCCTCCAACACCACCGGCGATTTCTTGCGCAGTCACATCACCAGGTTCGTTAAGTTCGTCGCTATGCATCCACATCATGCGTGGACATGGACGTTAATATATAATTCTATCTATCGCCAGTCACATCGTGCTCGGCCGGCATGCAGGTACGGCGCGGTGTTCAAGTCGCACCTGTTCGGCGCGCCGACGGTGGTGTCGTGCGACGAGGAGCTCAACCACTTCGTGCTGCAGAACGAGGAGCGTCTGTTCCAGTGCAGCTACCCGGGCTCGATCCGCGGCATCCTGGGCGGGTCCTCCCTGCTAGTGGTCACGGGCGAGCGCCACCGCCGGATCCGCGGCATGGCGCTGGCGTTCGTCGCCTCCACGGGGCTGCGGCCCGCCTACCTCGCCGACGTCGACCGGGCCGCGCGCGCCGTCGTCGCGTCGTGGCGCGGCCGCTGCGCCCTTGCCTTCTGCGCCGAGGCAAGACAGGTGACGTGACGTCCCAGCACCTCTCTCCGTCCCTACTCCTAGCCGCCGCTAGCGTTGATGCATGCGCAGGCACGCTAGCTCCTGTGACGGTGTGGCTGTACGTACAAGCAAGAGGTCTCCAGATCGGTGGCCGGCCAGAGACAAGAACAAAAGATCACAAGGGACATCACTGCCCTGTAGCCGCTCGTGTGCATGTTTTGTCTGCACACTTATTTTTTTGAAAGAATTTTGTCTGCACACTGGCACACTGCACGTGTGGTCTTTCTATACTACTATACTTCCAAGCTAATGAGGGTCCCTCTTTGTGGCTTGAACTGACTTTGGGTTTATATGCCTGTTTGGCCGGCACTTGGCATGCAGTTTGCATTCGGCGCGATCGTGGAGCAGGTGGTGGGCTTGTCCCCGGAGGAGCCGCTCATCCGCAGGCTCCTGGAGCACTACTCCACCTTCATGAAGGGGCTCGTCTCTCTACCTCTCAACATCCCAGGGACACCGTATGCCAAAGCTGTAGAGGTGCGTAACTATAGTATATAAAATTTTGTCATTGTTTTCCCATGAAGGCGCCTGATTTTTAATTTGTTATTGTTCACTTTGGACATATGATTTTCGGTGGTGTTTTTTTTTGGTGGCGGTTTTTAAAACCGCTACTGAGCTAGGGTCACCGTAAATTGATCCATTAACGGTGACGAGGCACCCAAAAAACCACCACTACAAATCCAGGATTTTTTTTTTAAAAAAAATCCAAACCTTAACCCTAATAGGCCTAGATTTGGGCCACCGCCCCATCCGGGCCCATTAGTGTTAGGGTTTTGAGCCGCCCGCCGGGAGGAGGATCCTCTATCTCGGATCCATGAAGGGAGGGGAGGAGGGAGGGAGGGGCCGCCGGAGGATCGCCCGCCACGTCGGAGGAGGAGGATCCGTTGGTGTCGCCGCCGCCGCCACCGCCGCCATGGCCAATTTGCCTCCCGGGCGGATCCGGGAGGAAGGGACGAGGTTCGGCCGCCAGAGCTCCACGCGCCGGCCTCCACGCCGCCGCCCGCACGCCCTCACCGTATCCAAAGCTGGGTTCCACGGAAGCCGTGGATCCGCCACCATGCCCGCAGTAAGGGAGCCACGAGGCCGCGCCGCGCTCCGCATCGTCGTCGTCACCGCGTGTCGAGGAGGGGAGGCGCCCGTAGAGCCTGGAGGGGAGTTCAGCGGGAAGGGGAGCCGCATGTTGAGGAAGGGGAGTCGACGCCGGCCCGCACGCTCTCCGCATCACCGCCGCCCGATCGTGGTCGCCGCGTGTGGAGGGAGGGGCGCCCGGTAGAGCTGGGAGGGGAGTTCGGGAAGGGGAGCTGCGCGTGTCGAGGAAGGGGAGTCGACGCCGGCCCCGCGCCTCCGCCCTCACCACCTGCCGCATCGCCGCCACATCTCACACCGCCCCGCTCTCGACACCGCCCGCCCCCTGCCGCTCCGCATCCCACGCCCATGCGCGCCGCTCATCGTTTGTCGCCGGTTTTGGAGAGGGAGAGGGAGGGGGATTGAGAGGGAGGGGGAGAGGGAGAGCGGGAGGGAGCGATTGGACTGGAAGAGGGAGAGCGAGTGAGAGCCCGATTTGAGATAGGTTTTGGGCTTTTTTCCGGCTCTTTAGGGTGGGTGGTTGGGCCACATTAACCGTGGGCGTTTTTTACCGTGGGTTAATCGAGGCATTAACCATGACAGATTTTCTAAATAACCGCCACCGTTAATGTTTTGCAAGTGACTTGTAAAAGATTTTTGTAGTAGTGTCAGACATGCAATTTTGTCATTGTTTGGATATTTAAAAATGTAAATTGTTCCTTGTCAGTTGCTCTTTTAATTGTTATATGAAAATTCTAAAAATTCAGGTATTTGAAATAGGTAAGCGCGAGGAATGTAATGAGTTCATTCCCATCATCAAATTTAAGGGATGAACTGATGACGCTCCACTTTATCTGTATCTGAAATGGGATTGTTGTTCCTATCTATCAAACCATATATAGTTTTACTTCATTTCTCTGATAGTCTTCATCCATCGCTTAATTTAGCCTTATGAACCATGGGTAGGCAAGGAGGAAGATATCTCTCACTTTGGAAGAGATTATGGATGAGAGGTGGAAGGGCGATGGGTCAGTCAGGAAGTCTGCTTTCCTAGACGTGCTCATCGCAAACAGCGACTTGTCCCATGATGACAAGGTCACCTTCGTGCTGGACTCGCTTTTAGCAGGCTACGAGACCACCTCCGTCTTGCTGTCCATGCTCGTGTATTTCATCGGACAATCTCCCCGGTGTCTAGAGCAACTGAAGGTATGCATTTAAGGCGAAAACAGTAAGTTAGCTGATTAAACTATCTATCTATAACTCTTATAAAGATAAACCCCACTAGATGAATTCTCTAATCATGTAAGGTGTCCACATCACTTCCCACTAACCTATTCATGCAAGGTGTCCACATCAATTCCCACTAAGTCAAAATCATTGTCTACTAAGTCCATGTCATCTATTATTAATTACAAAAAATACCCATGTCATCTCTAAATACTAAAAATGTTTAATCTATTAACATACAAGTCATCTACATAAGTTATATATTAGGGGAATTTAGCTGTAGGACCTTTGTAAAATGCGTATTTGGTTGCAACACACATAAGCGGTGAAATATCTTTGAGTACCATTATAATTTTGTGCTTCTTTGCTGAAACACACCGCGACGAATATTTTATTCATTTCTTAGGTTTAGAGAGAGAAAGCACGGAAATGACATTTATACCCTCGTCTTCAACCTTCATCTAGTCACCAAAATTTGCCGTGAACACACTACACATTTGGTGGTTTCCGCGGACTCCACCGCCGCCACCGGAGATGAAGGCAGGGCACCGGCTTGCTTCGCCCATGAGGGAGCCGCCGCCGCTGCCCGGCGGACGGATCGACGAGGCCGGTCGGGGAGGGGCGGGGAGCAAGGGAAGGGTCGGGCGACGAGGGGCACGGATCCGCCCGCCCGCGACCGTGGGAATCGGGCCGATTTAGCCGGTATAGGCCACGCCGCCGAAGCAGGGGAGCTCCTGCCCCGCATGGCGCGGCGTTTGTCGGCCCCGCCACCGCCCTCGCGACCTCGGACTCAGCGCAGGGGAGCTCGGCGGGCGACGGCCCTCACAACCTCGACCCTCGGAAGACGGAAGGTCTGGCCAAATGGATAAAGGTTGAAGATGAGGGTATAAATGACATTTCCGTGCTTTCTCTCCCCAAACCTAAGAAATGAATAAAATATTATTCGCGGTGTGTTTCAGCAAAGAAGCACAAAAAATTATAATGGTACTCAGCATATTTCACGCATCGTTTGCGGTGTGTGTTGCAGCCAAAACACGCATTTTTTTGCAGTGTCCTACAGCTAAATTCCCCTATATATTATAATAGATTTATTTTTAAGGAAATCCCGCGGCAACGCGTGGGGTATTCTTCTAGTTGTGTAAAAAGTTAAACCTGAGCAAATTCTTGTGTAATATGTAGGTAGAGCATGAGAGCATAAGGTCCAGCGAGGGGACAGATGAGTTCTTGACGGCTGAGGACTACAGGAAGATGGAATACACCCAACGTGTAAGCAACTGGTTGATTAATTCATCTATCTGTTGAGAAGTGGACGACAAACAAACTCATCTCTATTTTTTATCTGAAGAAAACAAAAAGATTATTCATGCGTGTTTTATAGTTAGCGTGATACTCCATATGAATAATCAATCTAGATATGATATATATCTTGCATTAAAATGGAGCCGAACATTTGCCTGCATGATGTCGTTGCAGGTTATCAACGAGACGTTGAGATGCGGTAACATTGTCAAGTTTGTGCACCGGAAGGCCCTCAAGGATGTCAAATATAAAGGTAAAATAAAATTGATATACCTTTTCTTTCTTTTTTGCTGTGATCATATTCATATGATCATTTCTAGCACAGTTACCATGCATGATATGAGGTTTATTATACTGTGTTCCTTAGTTTTGTGGTATCTACTAGTGGCGTGTGGTGCCTCCCAATGACAACTGTAAAATCAGCATACTGCGAGAGGACATGTCTATAGAGGCTGTTCCATTCCAGTGTCCCCTAATCCCGATACTGTACTTTGTCTTGGCAGGGTATGTGATCCCAGCTGGCTGGAAAGTCCTGCCAATTTTGGGCTCCGTTCATTTGGACCCTACGCTCTACAAGAACCCCCAAGAGTTTGACCCTGCCAGATGGGAGGTACGTACATACGCATGAACCGTGTTGTTTGATCCATTCGACAGTACTCTATCCCTACTGATGCGATGAGTTGGTCATTTGCATTGCAGGGGCCGGACCAGGCGTCATCAGGCAAGAAGTTTGCGCCCTTCGGCGGCGGACTCCGGCTCTGCCCTGGATCAGAGCTGGGCAAAGTGGAAGCTGCCTTCTTCCTGCACCACCTCGTGCTCCAGTACACTTGGAGGTTGGACGGCGAGGACGTCCCGATGGCGCACCCGTACGTGGAGTTCAGCAAGGGCCTGCCCATCCACATATGGTGCCACCAGCAGTCTGATACGGCCCCGTGGCTCGCCGGGCAGCTCTAGCGTACATGCATATATGCATCCAGCTACTATCGATCGATCAGGAAGCAGGAGCTGAGGACGACGAATGACTGAAACTCTTGATAGTAGCGATAGTGACGGAGCTAGTGGGAGCCGTCCCGAGCGCCTCCAAACGCGCCCGCCCTTAATATACCGCCTTGAAACCTGTTTGCGGAGAGATTTTTTAAACAAATAGAGTATTTATATTTATAGCTATATGAATAAAACTATATTAAATTAATTTAATGGTTTGCCTTGACCTAGCCGCTGCGAGGCGACTAGGGCGATTTCTGCTGCCGGGCGTCAATCTGACCGCCCCCTCCTTTGACAGCCTCTTCGGCACCGGTGCGGGTGGGGGCCGGGCGGATCGACTTCCGGCTTGTTGTAGCTCTTAGGGTGTGGTTGTGGAGTCTAGTAGGTTAGGGTTGCTCATCGTTATTGTCAGCGATGGAGTTTAGAGTCCCGGCAGTGGCGCTTACGCCACTGCAAATAAAATCTTGGGCACCGTCGAGACTCTGGCTACCTCGTTACCACTCGATGATGGCGGATGCTGCGAGCTTCTATGCCTACAAATAAACTTCAGGTGTGTTAGCTCTTCAGTGATCTTCATGGGTTCGTGGTTCTTCCCGTCGCGCTGGTGTCCTAGGGGCGTGGATGGTTTCTCGGTCGTCGGTCCTTGGATCGGCGACGACAAAATTTGTTTTCCTTTTTCCTTTTGCCAAGGGGCTGGGCGATTTTCTTTCAACGAAATCGGTTCACTTGGTGTTCTGGGCGATGGATGATGCGGCTTTTCGAATGCTTGGTGTTCCTTGGTGGAAGCAAAGGTGGACATGGATCGTCGTGGTGGTGTCGATGGCGAACTGGAGTTCGAGACGAGGAAGATGAGATTGGATCCCGATGACTCAATTGTAATTTTCTTTTTCTTGGTGTTTAGTTTGTAATAGGGGAGGATGTACTGTGTTGATGCTTAATATATTTTCCTTTTCGCAAAAAAAAAATTAATGGTTTGACATGTCATTGTGGATAACTAAATGCATGTTAGGGGTTGTTTGGTTCACGTACTAGTAGAGCCTAGCTTGTATCTCAGAGCCAGGCTCACATGGGATAAGCGGAGGAGTCGGGCTCACATGGGACAACCTGAGAGCTCATGCAACCCTATCGTGTCCGGTTGATGGCTGAGAAGAGATGTTGTTTGGTTCTTTTATGCGAAGATATGTTGCATGAGTGAAGAATATTATAAGGTTATGATTATGATTTTTATTTTGTGAAAATACACTTCTAAAGTATTTATTTTATCTAACAATATATTAATCAACTTTAAAACATCTTAATATAAACTTGATATTTACTAATCATACGCTAATACCATCACTAGGAGCGAAACAACAATTGATTCGCTCGTTCTTGCAGAACCTGGGCGGGAGCTCACTTTTGCATTGCATGGGTAAGATCCGATTGTTGTAGTGCCAACCAAACAGACCAATGATCTCGCATGCGGAGGCCTAGCCAAGCGCTGCTACAGGCAACCAAACATGCCCTTAGTGGACGAAGAGAAACTATCGTAATTACATGTGCTAGTTGGCTATAATTGCAATTTTTAATGGATTATTGATGTGGATAACTTGTATGTTGACAGAAATCTCTAGTGAGGTTTAATTAGCTTTATAGCAGTATAGGATCGGATATAGGATGTGTATGGCACCAGCCTGTCAAGAATATATGCTAAGCTACACACAAAACTTGGGCATTCGGTTCTAACCAAATCGTTGGGTTTGGTTCCTCGGTGCTTGAGGCTGCTTAGAAGCGAATTTGTGATGGATGAGGTAACACACATTAACTCGGCCTTCTTAGTGATAAACATTAAGGCTGCAGCAGCGACAGGGAATTCACCCTCCATATGTCCTGGAGACTAACTGAATGGAGAATTTAATTTGAAGAATAGTTTTAAATTTCTAAAGTTATATTATGATGTTGTAATAGCAATATTATGAGTTTGTAAGACATTAATTCTATTTCTACCCACCGGTGATATAGAATTGATGTAAAAGGAATATTTTATTAGATATATTGCTATTCTTCTAACCAAAGTTGTTGTTATTCAAAGAGATTCATGTATCAATTCTATTTCTACCCAACGGTGATGTAGAATTGATGCAAAAGATTGATGTTTTATTCTATCTCTACCCAATGGCATTATAGATTAGAACTTAAAAGTATGATTAAGTATAACCTCAGTAAGAAGAAGGTCATTGCATGAGGGACTTTGTTCTCCTAATACAATGGCGAAAAGAATTCAATTGTAAAAATATTTTTCATGTACTTTCTATCAGAAGAATTTGTTTTTCGGTTCAAGCATCATGATAAGAGTTGTACTAAGTTACATGCATGTTTATTTTGACCAACGTCGGATTAAGCATGCATATATTATAATTTATTTTCATATTATGATAAGAGGTGTACTAAGATACATGCAAGTTTATTTTGACCGACGTCAAAAACAAGCATGTGTATCACAAAACATTCGGATTTATTTTTGAATGTGATGATGACAAAGACAATCTTGGCGTTTTAGTATGATGAAAAGGGTCGATCTTGGCATTTAAGTATCTTAGAGGGAATTATCTTGCTTGGTGAGAAAAGTTTTAGGCAATACCCGCATGGTGGGGTAAAGTTGGTATGACACTTATGTTATACCATCATGCATTGCGGGAGTAAGACCTGATGACTTATGTGCTTTTAGTATATCCTGCCTTTGGTAGAGAGGTTTGGAATAGCCCTTATGCTATCAAAGTACTTCACTTCTATTGTGTCGTAGTCGTTAAGCACTTAATAAGTCTAAGGATAATAGAAAGTTCCATAAGAACCTAAGGATAATGATGATATGCGAGCTTGACTTGCGAAATACCTGATAGTAAAAGACTATGTTGAGTTCTTGAAGTCAGATAAACGACAAAATGAGTTAAGAAGTGAAATTTTGAATGTTTTCGAATTGTGGCGAAAAGTTCTTGCCACATTTTTTGAGGGGAGAAAAGTGAGACAAACCAATTAAGAAAAATACTCCCTTATACTTCAGGATAAAATGAGATTTTCGATAATACATTGCATTAAATCTAGAGTAAATTACGTCCATCATACAACAACTTGTCGGATGGGTGCAGATTAGTCTAATAACTTGTAATATGCTCAATCTAGTATAGTAACTTGACAAGTGGGTGCGGGTTGGTACAACAAGTTATAAAATGGTCAATCTAATACAATAACTTGATAGTTGGGTGCAATCTAGCTAGTCTAAAAACTTGAAAAATGCTTAACTTAGTGTCCAAATCGAATCGATGCAATCCAAATATTATCACAAACAATATAGTTTCTAATATGGACAAGAGTGTATTCACGTTGGAACAAGTTATTGTGTATTATTTGATGATTGATATTCTTGTAGTGATGGTAACATATTAGTTAAGAGTAGAACCTTTGGTGTTTAAAAAATTATTGTTATATCTTCGTTAACTATTTTTATACAAAGATAAATTCTAATAAGGAAATTTTTAATTTCATATGCAACATTGATTTCAAGTTTGATTATATGCATTTCTGTTCAGCTAAAAAAAATCAAATATGATAATATGTACTAACAATGAATACCTTTTAGAAGTTTTCATAAATATTTTTGAAGTCTCATGTACTTGGTTTAGTCTCTCGGTAATCTAATGGTGTAAATCTAAAAGACATAGATATGATTTGTTTAATACGTTGTCATTTGTATTTTTGGACTATAGTTGCACTATTTTGCTAAAGGTAGTACGCTAAATTGAGCATTTTACATGATTTTGGACCAATTTACACACATTTGACAAATTATTGTAATAAATTAATTATTTTACATATTTTGGATGAATTTGCACGCATTTGATAAGTTATTGTAATAAATTGAGCACTTTACAACTTATTGGATCAATCCGCAGCCACTTGACAAGTTCTTGTAGTAGATTGAACATATTACAAGTTGTTGGACCAATCTGCACCCACCTAACAAATTGTTGTATGGTGGGTGCAATTTACTCTTAAATCTAAGAGTGATCTATAAAAGATAAATGTGATTGTTGAGGGAGTACTCATAAATAAGATACCCCTAAGTAGTGAAATAAGCAAGTGCTTAAGACACTGTATGAGTTTAGCAGATTATGAGATTAATCGGTGCTTGAGGCAATACATGAGTTTAGCAGAATAAACCCAAAATAAGAAATTTAAAGATACACTATCTTTTATAAGATGGTGTAATCTAGGGAGCATGGTTTAAAGACCTATTTCCTTACGTTAGAGCAATCGGGGGAGCAAGGTAGCACAAGAAATAAGTTTTGAGGAAAAACAGGTACATGTGCCCACTCAATGAACCATACTTTATGCTACTTGCTCTTGTTACATCAATAGTGTCAAACACTAAAGTGGCAACACTTGTTGTTAGTTCTCCTTTGCCGATAATGAGAATTTTGGAACCTGTCCTTCAGGATCCCTTAGAACCTAATGTCGAGCAACACGAAGAATAACAATAGCCCCATGAGGTGCCAAATAGAAGATCAGTTATATCAAATGATTATGAAGTTTATCAAACCAAAGAATTTCAATAGAGACACTTTGTCTGATTCCTTTTTTAGTTCTTTTAAGGAAGGAGCGACAAAAGTTTTGTCATTGGTTTTTATTAGATGATATAAAGGGAAAAAAGGTACAACAAAAACACAACTGTACAACTCAACACTGCCCTGTGCAAACAACAGGGAAGAAGAAAAGAAAGAACACAACTGTACAACTCAACACTACCCCTTTTTCAGTTCTTCGTTGTTCAATTAATTAATTAATTTGCGATGCATGTTTTTTGCTCGTGGACCTTGCGTCCGCACACAAAACACAACTGATGCAAACTAACAAATTTTGAACAAATTGTGGACAACTTTTCTGGCTTGAAATTTGTTATAAAGTCCATTTTTGGCCATCAAACTTTTGGCGAAGTCCAAAAATGACCATCGAACTCCAAAACCGGGTATCTTTGACCTTCCAACTCTTAAAACCGTTCACAATTGGCCATCGGCCGGATTCGATAGGTGGTTTTAATGTTTTGTTTACAAGCGAAGTCGAGTTTAGATAAGATATTTTACAAGAGTGTTTATTATCACATCATCTACATGTGTGATTTTTTTGATGATTTCAGATGACTTTTTACCGTGGTTTACATGAGTTTTCACGATAGTTGTGGTTTACACTATATATTTTCCCCGATGAAGACACATAACATATAACTCGTGTTGCAAAGCAAAGCTCTACCGTACATTATATATGGACTACCAACATGCATGCACCCAATCTGTTATTATTAGGATCTACTGTTTTTTAGAATTACACAGTCATACAACGCAGCTCGCACAAACGCGCGCACACTCACCCGAAGAACACACGCACGCAAACCCTACCCCTATGAGCACCTCCGAAGGGACTGAGCACCCGGCAGGTCAGAGATTTCGAAGTCACCATGGGCCTCGTCGTCGGCGGGAACGCCGCTACCACTTAATGCATAACGCCGGCTCCGGATGTGATAATTAAAAAGTCAATGATGGTGGCTCCAATGGTGGGAGGGCAGCAAATGTTTTTTGAATAAAAGATAACTTAGGTCGCGGCAGCTTGCCGAGTTGGCATATAAATACTAGCTAGCAACTTGCTATTTTCATTGGAGGTGGCCCTAGGCAGAGACATAAACAGAGCAAAATAGTGAGAACAGGACTTGACTACATTTCTTTGTTCCATTATTCTCATTTTTGTCACACCTTACACCAACGCAGTACACACACCATTGTGTGTCTCCTTTCTATGCAAATGAACATACTCTTTAGTTTATTACTAAGAGCATCTCTAACAGTTTGCTAAAATTTACTTGGCAAATGTTATGATTTGACAAGTTGCTAAAATATATACCAAGTGAAAAAATGGACTCTCTCCAATAGTTTGCCATTTTAACTTGCTAAATTGTAAAAAGTGGGCCCATAGTATAACCAACCCAACTATCAGCGCTATTGCGATCTCTTTCCCGTTGCGCCGTGCGTGACAGCGTGAGTCTTCTCTTCATCGCGCGCGTATCCAGGGTTGCGCCGCCGCCATGGAACGTGGTCTCGGCTGTCCATCGGAGCTGGCCAAACCGAGATCTTGATTAGTCTGAGTATCTTGTGAGATTGGAATGGTCTCCATGAGTCTACAAAATTCGAAATAATCCAAATGAAACAAGCAAATCCATGCGGCAAGATCAGGAAGCATTAAAACATGCGGCAAGAACAGCAAGCATTAAACCATACACGCAACTTCCTTCTAGCTATGCATCAAACAAGTTCACATCGTAATCTAGCTATGGATCAGCCATCTAGTCTAGAATCAGGTACGATGATGATCAAAAACGCCTAGTCATATATGCATGGATCAGCAACTAGTCGTCTATTTTCATACATGGTGAACTTGTACGATGACTGCATATTAAAACATACACACAACTACGATGATCACCATCTGATCGCAAGAAGACAAGGCGGCGGCGGCGGCCTGAACCATATCTGATCGCAAGAAGACAAGCACTGATTGATGACAAGCACAGAAGCACTGATTGATGAACCCTATCTGATTGCAAGAAGACCGGCGGCGGCGGCCTGTACCGTAGACAAACCATACCTCTGACAGCTCGCGAGCCTGAACCGTAGCCATGGTGATCGATCACGTACTTGATCGCGACAGTGGCGGCGAGCTGACTTCCTAGTGCCCTTCTCACGACGGCGCGGGACCTCGCGACGGCGCTCACGACGGCGCCCCCTTCCCGCGCGGCAGGTTTCACGACGTAGGGAATCTCGCGTCTAGTGCCCTTCTCACGACGGCGCGGGACCTCGCGACGGCGCTCACGACGGCGCCCCCTTCCCGCGCGGCAGGTTTCACGACGTAGGGAATCTCGCGTGCAAAGATCGAAGGGACCGGACCGGGATCATACATATACAGAGGAAACTTCTCGCGGGAAACTTTCTCGGAATTGTCCGTGCCCGCGGGAAGAAGGGCGGCGTCGCGTGGGATCGCGATAGCAAGCTGGATACGCGCGCGTAAAGATGCGCGCGGAGGGAAGGATGGCAAGTTGGAAAAGATGGCAACCTCTTTTTAGCAAACTGTTGGAGAGTGATTTTTCTAATTTTGTCAAATTTTCTAGGATAGCAACCTCATTTAGCAAACTGTTGGAGATGCTCACTAGCTCTAGGATTGTAGAGCTTCCGCGGTAACGAGACCCTGTGTGCAGCCTGTGTAGGCGGGACTCATGGGGTTTGGGGGTTTTCTAGAGAAAAGATGACAAGGAGCTCGTTAAACATAGCTATATGTCATTCTCAATTGAAAGGTTTATGTTGCTACAGAACATAGCAGCAGCATTTACAGATGATTAATTTCAAGACTAGGAATATATATATATATGGACGAATCTCTTCACTGTTATTTGATTGAGCTCGCTCGACGCCCGTGAATGAACAAGAACAACTTGTGAGTTGATGTTGATCTCATCTCACTGCCTTAGTACGTGTATTTGACTCCATTTTTATACAATTCTGGTTTTGAAGTCGCCGATCGGCTGAATTGATCAGATCTATGGTGCATGCATGATCCCATTTCTATATATATATTCTGGTGGAAGAACCGTCCAAGTCGCAGGATATGGGACGACGGTGTCGTCGATCAACTTGATATGTATTGGCCGGCCGGTGTACATACGTCACCAGTAAATTACAATACTTAAACTTATGAATTATTGATGATTATCAGTGATAACTTCTTGGACTGGAAATCACAAGGTGACCTGAGATAACTAACTTCGTAGCGTGGAAATCTCATAGGTCTTCCCGCTGTGCGTGCCTTCATCGAGCAAATCATTATTGCTAGAGCAGGTTCCCTTGGAGTGGGTTCAGAATCGTTCCAACTGAGCAAAGATTTAAATTTGCCGGCCTTGTTTAGTTGGCAATTTTTTTGAATCTCTCTCCATCACATCAATTTTTGGGCACATAAATGAAGGAGTAAATGTAGGTAAAAAAGTAACTAATTACACAGTTTGGTTCTAAATTGGGAGGCGAATCTTTCGAGCCTAAGTAAGTCATGATTGGACAATATTTGCCACAAACAAACGAAAGCGTCTTCTGTTTGTCAAATTCTAACTTTCTAACATTTGCCTTACAAATATTTGCCAACTAAACAAGGCTTTTGACGGGACTCATCGACGTGTGTTGTGTATACGAGACTCATGGGCGACGTGTCTTATGTTTCAAACTCATCCTTAGAGGCACCACGTAACACAATGTCCGTCTACGAGCACACTACTTAAAGTGTCACCCGACTTAAGACTTAACAGATGGCTAGGCTAACCTTTCACACTAACAGATTTACCACATGAACAGTTTCAATTGTATATTTTTTGCCACTTTCGACGGCGTGTCACTCTGGTCATCGTCCCAGCATGGAGAAGGCATGTGAAGTGACTGTGTCTTGCCCTTGTCTCTCCCCCTTTCCCCCGGACTCTCTGCCATCCCACCCGCCTCTCTCTCTTACACCCTCTGATAGGTGGACCCACATATTAGGTCCATCGATCCCCAACCTCTAGTCGGCCTCTTCTTTGGGAGAGCACACATCCATGGTCGGTTGCATCTCACCTCCCTTGATGGAGAGGTGGGGCTCAGTAGAGGCTGCTCTAGCCGGCATGACCTGCAATGGCGCGGTGGAGCTATCTCCGTCGCTTGGGGATGGTTCTTGGCTTATACGTGGCTGGCCATGGCCAATGTCGGAGTTCTTGGCCGCGGGGTACACGGAGCTCGCGGCCATGGGCCTATGGCAAGATGGCAACGACAACTCTGCAGCGTGTAGGCGGCGCACAGGTAGGGCCAGGAGGCGCAGTAACCATCTAGCAGTGATAGCTGGGCGGCTGCCTGGAAGACAGGGCGACGACTGCTGCTCGAAGTCGGCCGGCGGTGGCACACAGGTTGAGCACGGCGTGCGGGCACGTTCAGCCACCGAGGAGGCTCATGGCGGCGGCTATGCCGGTGTGTGACCGTTGGGGCTCGCCTGTGTGGTGGGAACGGTGGTGGCGGGGTCATGCAGGATAGGCAATGCCTGCACTGGAGCCCGGCGGCCATGGAGAAGGTGGGACCTAAAGGAAGGTGTTGACAAGTGGGGTCCTGCATGTAGGATAAGGAGACAAGGGCAAGACGATAGGATAAGGAGAAAGTGGAGCCCCGATAGCCATGGAGAAAGTGGCAACAATTAAGGCCTTGTTTAGTTTCCCTCAAAGTTCTAAGTTTCTTCACACTCTCTCCATCACATTAATCTAGGGACATGGGGTAGTAAATGTAGGTAAAAATAACTAATTGTACAATTTGATTTGTAAATCATGAGACATATCTTTTTAAAGCTTAGTTAGTCCATGATTGGACAACATTTACCAAATATAAACGAAAGTGTTATAAGAGTTAGAATTCTAACATTTTGAATTTCATCTAAACAAGGGCTAAGTAACTTTATTGTTATTTGTTGGTGTCAAATTAAGGGGGCAACTAAACGAGTGCCGTTGGTAAAGGACGGCAAATATTTAAATACCCCTCCAGCCCACATCCAACGACCTGCCTAAGTGCCTAACCTTTGTCACGAGCACAACGCTGACAGACCCGCTCGCTCGCTCGCTCGCTGCTCGTCTCCCACCTGCAAGCCGCCAGCACAGCGTTTCACGAGCCGATCGACCATGAGCACTTGTGTTGAGCCGCCAACGCTCTTGGCCAGCCTCGACCCGGCCGCCGCGCAGCGTTTGCCGTACCCTGCTCTGACGCCCGACATCCAGCGCCGCCCATCCGTGCACGGCAGCAGCTTCGTCGTCACTGCAGCACCTGTCTCGGCTGACGACGACACATCGGACGACGACGACGAACACCAGGATGATCATCGCCACGAGACGTACGGATCGCACTACCTGCGCCATCTCGGCGTGGAGCCATCGGTGCACGACCCACGCGACGATGGCACCGCGGACGCGTGGGTGGAGCGGAGCCCGTCGCTGATCCGTCTGACGGGGAAGCACCCGTTCAACGGCGAGCCGCCGCTGCCGATGCTGATGCGGCTCGGCTTCATCACGCCAGCCCCTCTGCACTACGTGCGCAACCACGGTGCCGTCCCGCGCGGCGACTGGGCGACGTGGGCCGTCGAGGTGACGGGGCTCGTCCGCCGCCCCGCGCGCTTCACCATGGACGAGCTCGTCCGCAACTTCGCCGCCCTGGAGCTCCCCGTCACGCTCGTCTGCTCCAGCAGCCGGCGCAAGGAGCAGAACATGGCGCGCCAGACGCTGGGCTTCAACTGGGGCCCCGGCGCCGTGTCCACGTCCGTGTGGCGCGGCGCGCGCCTCCGCGACGTGCTGCGACGGTGCGGCGGCGTCGCCGACGCCGCGCGATACGTGTGCTTGGAGGGCGCCGAGGACCTCCCCGGCGGCGGCGGCGGCGGCGGGTCCAAGTACGGCACCAGCATCACGCGGGAGCGGGCCTTGGACCCCACCATGGACGTCATGCTCGCGTACCAGCAGAACGGCGGGCCGCTGCTGCCCGACCATGGGTTCCCCGTGCGCCTCATCGTCCCCGGATGCACGGCCGGACGCATGGTCAAGTGGCTCCGCCGCATCGTCGTCACTCCGGCTGAGTCCGACAACTACTACCATTACCGGGACAACCGATTCCTGCCGTCCCACGTTGACGCCAAGCTCGCCGACGCCGAAGGTCGTACTCATGCATATGCTTATCCAATTGCTTTTAGTTACTGAATTGGTGCTCTGGATATGCATATGCAGGCTGGTGGTACAAGCCGAAGTATGTGATCAACGAGATGAACACAAACTCGGTGATCACAACGCCAGGGCACAGTGACTTCTTGCCCATCAACGCCATCACGACACAGGGCAAGGGCACCACCTACACCATGAAGGGATTCGCCTACTCTGGTGAGTAACCCTACATGCCGAGATGTGGAGCATCATCTGCAGCAGATGGTTTGTATATATTTCCCCGTGTTTTTCATCATCGCATCGCATTCCTACTTGTTTGTTGTAGGTGGTGGCAAGAAAGTGACGCGAGTCGAGGTGACGCTGGACGGCGGTGAGAACTGGCTCCTCTGCGCGCTGGACCACCCGGAGAAGCCCACCAAGTACGGCAGGTACTGGTGCTGGTGCTTCTGGTCTGTCGACGTGGACCTCGCCGACCTCCTCGCCTGCAAAGAGATCGCCGTCCGCGCATGGGACCAATCGCTCAACACCCAGCCGGAGTGCCTCACCTGGAACCTCTTGGTATGTACGTGCTGCTGGTGCCGGCAATGGCACCGTGTCTTGTTCCTAACCATGTCCATGTCGACGCTCTCTGTTTCTCCATTATGGTGCTAATGTTGTATCACGCTCACGCGATTTTGCAGGGAATGATGACCAACTGCTGGTACAGGGTGAAGGTCAACGTGTGCCGACCGCGCAACGGGGAGATAGGGCTTGCGTTCGAGCACCCGGTGCAGCCCGGCAACCAGCCAGGCGGATGGATGGCCCAGCAGAAGCGCCTCGAGACCGCGGAGGCCAGTGCCGCGCCGTCGCCGGCGCTCTCGCCACGCAGCACGTCCGCGGCGAACTCCACCACCAACACCGCCAAACAGTTCACCATGTCCGAGGTGTGCAAGCACGCGTCCCAGGACTCAGCGTGGATCATCGTCCACGGCCACGTCTACGACTGCACGGAGTATCTCAAGGACCACCCGGGCGGCGCCCACAGCATCCTCATCAACGCCGGCACCGACTGCACCGAGGAGTTCGACGCCATCCACTCCGACAAGGCCACAGAGCTCCTCGACGCGTACCGCATCGGCAATCTCGTCACCACCGCCGGCACCGAGCACGAGCAGCATGCCTCCCACAACCTCGATCTCGCCCCCATCGGGGCAGGCGGCCCAGCGGCGCGCGTCGTCGCACTCTCGAACCCGCGGGAGAAGGTCCCGTGCCGGCTCGTCGCCAAGACGGTGGTGTCCCGCGACGTCCGGCTGTTCCGCTTCGCGCTGCCAGGCCTGGCGCTCGGCCTCCCAGTTGGCAAGCACATCTTCGTGTGCGCGAGCATCGATGGTAAGCTGTGCATGCGGCCGTACACGCCGACGAGCTCCGTGGACGAGGTCGGGCACTTCGACCTCCTGGTGAAGGTATACTTTAGCAACGAGAACCCCAAGTTCCCCGACGGCGGGCGGATGACCCAGTACCTGGACTCGCTTCCGATCGGCGCCCGCGTCGACGTGAAGGGGCCTCTCGGCCGCGTCGAGTACGTCGGTGGGGAGGCTTCGTGATCAACGGCAAGCCACGCACGGCGCGCCGCCTCGCCATGGTCGCCGGCGGGAGCGGGATCACGCCGATCTACCAGGTGATCCAGGCGGTGCTGCGCGACCAGCCGGAGGATGGGACGGAGATGCACCTCGTGTATGCCAACCGGACGGAGGACGACATCCTCCTGCGCGGCGTGCTCGACCGTTGGGCAGCCGAGTACCCTGATAGGCTCAAGGTCTGGTACGTCGTCAGCCAGGTGAAATGTCCTGAGGAGTGGACGTACAGCGTCGGGGTAGTGACGGAGGCCATTCTGCGGGAGCACTTGCCGGAGGGCGGTGACGGTACACTGGCTCTCGTCTGCGGGCCGCCGCTAATGGTCCAGAATGTCGTCTCGCCGAACCTAGAGAAAATGAAGCACCACGTCGATTCTGTCGTCGTCTTGTGAGTACCATAGCATCCCAATGTCGTTCGTTCCAGCAAAGCCTTCGCATATATCTTATATATATCCCCTCGAGAGTGAAGGAATTGTGTGTTTGTATAAAGGCTCCCCTACTCGTATATGTGCGCCTGAAAAAAAAGAAAAAGATTTGTACTTTAGTGCCGATGTTGTGTTGCATGCTTGTTTTGCTTGGTGGGTTGTTTGTGTGATGCCGGGACTAAAGCCCCTGGACCGAAAGTCTGTTCCTTACTAGTGGTTGTGATCGTCTAAATGAAATCACTTAAGACTTCTTCAGTAAAGGATGACATTATGGACATTTTCAAAGCTAATAATATCCTTCGTTGTGGAGTAATGTCCTCTACAAGTCTCATTGTCAAGGGACAGACCAGGAGGGTGCCCTAGGCAGGCGCCTATGGAGGAAGAGGTGGCGGCCAGGGCACTAGGGCGAAGGGAGAGGGCGGCACTAGGGCGAAGGGAGAGGGCGGCTAGGGTTTACGGAGAGAGAGAGAGAGAGAGAGCGGCGAGAGTATACAGAGAGGATAGGAGGAAGGGGTAAGACTTTTGGTTATTTCTTTTATTAATCTCAATTTACATACCCCCTCTATGTACGTATAGTCCTGGGTAGACTTCTCTCTTAATAAGCAATCTAAAGATGGAAGCCATTATAGATGTGACTCCTTCCTGTCTTAACGATTCATATTCATATTGGAGATTCTCACGGATACGGATAGTGGAATGGCGAGGGCTCACCCTTGCATGTGCATGTCCACCCTAGGTGGCGGTGTTGCTGCCGCCGTCGGCGGTGGCCTCCTTGGCGCCACTGCTGCTGCTGCAACTTGGGTCGATTGGGCCTTGGGTTCCTCATCGGACGTGTGACACTCATCAATATTGAGGTGCTTATAGAGTTAGGGTTTTTGCGTGACGTGTGTGTTCATAGGGGGTGCGTGCGTGTTACGGCGTCTACGTTGTACTAATTCTAAAAAAAATCAATATTGGTTATCTCAAACCTACCATATCTGATCCTTTCATCATATCGATCTAGAATTAAGGAAGTGTGAAGACTTGAAGACCAACATTTCTTTTTTTCATAGTATCTTTGAGTCTCGGGATTTGATTCGTGTTAAGTTGGGTAGTTTGTCACACCTAAAAATTGCCTTTGAGCAGTAAGGTGTTTCAATTAAAGTTTGAAAGCAACTTTGCGACCATGAGTTTCCCATGGTTTTCCATACAACAAAAAAAAAAACACTTCGATGCTAATTTGGAATGGCTAAATGTTGTCATGTAGTCCTCCATTCCAAATTGTAACTTGTTCTAACTGTTTATGTCAAAGCGTATATGAAAAGTGAAAACTAGCCATGTACTAAAAAAAAGCCGGTCAAGTTACAATTTGGAACAAAAGGAATAATTGTTTTTGTTTCTTTTGTTGTCCAGCCTCTCCTTTTATACATTAGGAAAAAAAAATACTCGGAACATGGTGTGTGTAGGACTCAAATTCGGTGGCAACAATAGATCTGGCGTGACAGAGATAATCCGTGTGACTGTGACATTTAAGTACGATATAATTGGCACCATTACGCATCGCAACATCTTGCTCATGATATTCAGGTGCATCTCGTATGATATTTAGGGAGTTTTTGACCGAATATATATAAACAGTCTAAGTTGCTTAAGTAGGCAACTGTTATTAATTATTAGGGCATATTCATGGCATGTGAAAAGTTCAAAGTATGTTTTGGCCATGCCGCCAGTGGGGCTGAGTCAAAGGTGCGTGTCTCCACTCACTATATTTCAATCTATTTAGATCTTTATGAGTTTAATGACGTTCTATGAATCCTTAGCTAGTATATATAAAAGCTGGAAATTATTTCGTTCATCTAGAAGTGAAGTCCGTGTCAACAATTTGGGATGGATAGGCACTATGTAGCCAATTTAATTGTTATAAAACCTCTATTAGCAATATCTCTGTAAGATGGGCCCTTGTATGGAACTGAAACAGCATAATAAAAAATGAAGTCCTTGTATGAATTGCTTTCAGAAATATATAGGTACTTCCTCCTATCACAAATATAAGATCATCTATATTTGTCTTAATATAAGTAAAAACATTTAAATTTTTTACTAAGGTATCTATAATCTATAAGAAATACAATATCCCAAATAAAAACCTATTTTCTCCATTTCAAATTGTAGTTCACTTTGTCTTTTCTAGATACATTATTTTTGCTATGCACATAGTTATACACTATGTCTAGATATATAATAAAAGAAATGGATCTAGAAAAGTCAAAGTGAACTACAATTTAAAACAGAGAGAGTACATATTATCAAATTACTTTTATAATGAACCTATGTAAAAAATTTTAGGCATTGACGTGACAATTGGAGGAAAAAAAAAACGTTGATTGAGGACATAAACATAAATGGACCTATATTTATAAGATTCAGGGATGCATTTGATTTGGTGTTATTCGGACATGGTCATCAACGGTGTTTAGAATTTTTTTAGATAATAGATAACAATATCCGGCCTCTACAACGGTGTTTAGAATGGTTCATTTGGCGTGGACAAAGGCAAAATCAGTGCTCGATCGGTCAATCATGGTCAAAGGTATTTTGAGTTTGTGTGTGTAAAGAAACAACCGATCAATTGAGATTTGTGTGATATAGCAGCCCCATGGTCATCAAAGGTGTTTAGAATGATGTGGCATTCTATTTGAATATATATACCTAGCGATGTTGGCGTGTCAGTGGGTATCTATATTGATACGCATAGGTAGACCATGTTTGAGTTTGTTCTGATGGATTATATACATACATATATATATATATAATTGGATGCTACATATGCAGATTATTAATGAAACAACATGAGGTATATAACTATCATCCGTTTATATGTGTGCCGAGTCAACGGTACTGAAGGTTTCAAATCTAATTGGAAAGTACTCAAGCACCACTACCACAAAACCGCCAATCACCATCGGTACGGTTTCAAAAGCCCATCACAAGCAGATTTTACAACCAGCAGTGATGGGCCTTTAACAAAAGAAGAAGATTTAGGGGTATTCCCCACTATTTCTAGGAATACAACTATTTTGGTATAGGTTTATGTATATTTCGGTCATATACACCCTAAATTTAGAGATATACAGATGGGAGTCACTACTCTCTAGGAGTAGAAAGTATTTTCCCTAAATGTATAATGCTATTATTGTATAGTATTTTCTTGTAAAAAAAAACTAACATTTCAATTAGAAGTCTATATTCTAGAAAACAAATATTGGGTTTCAAGCCTATAAATTTACAGTGCTATTGCTATATTTTAAGCTGATGAATTTAATTTTTTTTAATGATGTGAAAGTGGGACTACCCAAGATTTAAATTCTGAGTCCGCCACTACTATGTGCATGTGCATCGACAGTCAAGGAGAATGCCCATGCTAGAGCAAGGAAACGGGATCAGGAAGAGAGAAGGGTCGGAGGAGGAGAGCGCATGAGGTCTAGGGAGCGGAAGGAAACCGGGAGGGTGAGGTGGAGAGAAAGAGATCGAGCAGGGAAGAGAGGAGTGAACATGAAAGAGGCGAGAGTTAAACGCATTACAATAAAATTTCAGCTCCGGGGGCAGCGGAATCATTGTCGATTGGTAATACAAGTAGACAATGATTATAGATTGGATTACCAACTGCCAACCAACAATATTTTTTTCTGTCACACAACCGGTTAGTTTTAAAAATTTAACAGTGATATCCTTTTTTCGCTTACAAACCACCAGGGATACGTGTCGGTTTTAAATTTCTGGGAATGATGAACCAGTTGGATTTTTGTTTTTCAGACTGTTCTTAAAAGTCAATAGTGGGCAGCCCCTCATCTAAGTATAGCAAAAGTACATTTTTATGAAACTACTAGTACCTTTCTGGCAAAGATGAACCAGTTGGGATTTTGTTTTCAGACTGTTCTTAAAAGTCAATTTTTTTTTTTTTTTTGACAAGGAAAAGTCAAATGGTTAGCAGCCCCTCATATAAGTATAGCAAAAGTATAGTTTTATGAAACTAGAACATTTCTATCTAGTCTAGATATACAAATCTCGTCGTACCGTTTCAAACATACAAATTAACACTAAAAAAATTGTAACGAAAGCTTAAAATTGTTGGCATATATAATTAGGCAAACCTAAGACGAATGGAGTGTGTATACGTAATTGAGGATCTAGCACATTCTGTATATAAAAGGTCATTCATTCCCTCCTCCAGTTGCTGCATGCGGCTATGTACTCACAGATTGCATGAGAGCATGACGATGGTGGGCTTGGTGGCTGTGCTGCTGGCTATCTGTCTAGCCGCCGTCCTGGGCGCGGTGGTGTTCCGCCACTTCGTGCCGCTGCTCCAGAACCCAGGCGTTCCCAGGGGCAGCTTCGGTTGGCCCCTCGTCGGCGAGACCCTTGGGTTCCTCCGGCCCCACGCCTCCAACACCACCGGCGCCTTCTTGCACGACCACATCACCAGGTATGGGACGGTGTTCAAGTCGCACCTGTTCGGCGCGCCGACGGTGGTGTCGTGCGACGCCGAGCTCAACCACTTCGTGCTGCAAAACGAGGAGCGGCTGTTCGAGTGCAGCTACCCGGGCTCCGTCCGCGGCATCCTCGGCGGGTCTTCCTTGCTGGTCGCGACCGGAGAGCACCACCGCCGGCTCCGGAGCGTCGCCCTGGCGCTCGTCGCGTCCACCGGACTGAGGCCTTCCTACCTCGCCGACGTTGATCGGGCAGCGGCCGGCGCCATCGCGTCCTGGCGCGGCCGACGCGCCGTCAAGTTCTGCGACGAAGCGAGAAAGGTAAGTTTACTGATCAGTGTGAGTGGTGTACACCAATGCAACCATGATCTGATCGACGCTCGATCTACCATTTCCATGCATGGTGCCATGTTCGGCTGATACGTGCATGCAGTTCTCCTTCAGCCTGATCATGCGGCAGATGCTGGGTTTCGGGCCCGACGAACCGGTGGCTGACCGGATCCTGCAGGACTACCAAACGTTCATGAAGGGCCTCGTTTCTTTTCCTCTCTCCATCCCTGGAACGCCATATACCAGGGCTGTCAAGGTAGTTAACCACTATATTACTGTTTATTTTTTTTCAAAATCGTGCACATTGACACGTATTATATTAAGGGAAATAAGAGTTTTACACATTGTACGCCTTAGCCAAAATAATTGGCCGCCGCGCACACGAACACACTGACAATAAGCGCCGGCTTTAACGGCGGAACAACATGGTTGTACTTTAAAGGTAAATTGTTGTGCGACGATAGGGAGGGGGGAGGCAAGGAGCTACGGCTGCAGGCAAGAAACTCCCATAGGTGCCGCCATAGGCGTCGGCCCGGGGCGCATCATGGGGAAAACGCTCACGCTAACGTTGCCGCTTGCCGGACGATCTAACTCCGACGAAGTGTTCCCGGAGCTTGCTTGCCAGCTCGGGCGCCGGAGTGTGCGAAGCCGCCTCGACCGGGCACCCTCAAGCTCGGCGGGCAACACCACCATCACCCGTCGCTCCGGTTGTGGATCGCGTTGCCCCGGCTTCGCAGCGAGGTGGTTGCGTCTTCATGCCCATTCCTCATCGGTGATTTTGACGGCGGGAGGGGCGGACCGCGAGGATTGGCTCGTCAAGCGGCGGGTGACCGCCCGACAGGAAGTCCTGGAAGGAAGCGACAGCAGGCACGCCCGGCGTGTTCCCCCCACTGATTGGCCGGGTCGGCGTCCGTTTACTGCTTAATTCAAGAATTGTTAGAGCACTTGCAGGAGTTTAATTGGAATCGTGCCCAATACCTGTAAGAGGCATGCCCGGGGGCTCGGTGGTGGGTGATGGCGGCGGCGCTAGGGCACCGCCCGGGCGTGAGTGGCGTGGAGAGGTGTGTCGTGTCTTGGCGCAAGGGCGGGTGGGAGCGCGAGCGAGAGAGCACGAGAAAAGGAATAAGTGCCTTGGCTGCTTCTTTGTTAAAGATTGCACAGTTACATGATCTCTTGTGGTCCTAGGGAACTTAATTTGTAAGCAATCTATTTGATCCAACCTAATTTACGGTGGTGGTGCTACAGTACCTGCCAGTACTATTCATCGCACTACAGTAATTTTTTTGCGCGTGTGCAACCCTGGTGCACGGGGTGAGGCCCATATTGGTCCGTTTCTGTGCCGAGGATCGCGGCTAGTATTGGGCGTATACCTACCCGTTCCTATTGGGTCTAATTTATTTGACCATTTATTTAAGTACTTAGCAAAAATGCCCGTGCGTTGCGGCGGGTGATTTAACAAAAATATATCATTACCATCGATAACTTTAATGGCTACAAGATCTACTCTCTTTTATGAAGTTTGTCGTGATATCTTGTATGGCGTTGTGTGCGTCTCAACGGCGCTCCTTCACTTCGAAGTCAATCCCATTGTCCTTGACCTCAACGGATCGATGCGACTCGTGACGCCAGCAACCTCAATGGCACATTGCCACTCCTTTGCTCCGGAGTCGCAATCCCCTCACCGTGCGCCTCAACGGATCTGGCTGCTCTATGCCAAATAGCGAATCAGGATGGAAGACGGCAAGCCTCTGATCCCACAGTCAGCAGGGCACCATGGCGTCACCGTCACGCATCACCGCTCGGCGTCGTGCTTTGTCTATATCATATCATATCCTCTAGTCAAGATTATTAGATTAAGCAAACCGGTAAGAAAACATCATGTTTGTACGTACTCAACTTGCATGCCACATGAGCCGTGTTTTTGGGGCCTCCCGTATTCCGTGTTGGCACCAACCAGCACCTAATTTTTTATTTTCCTTTTTATTCTATATATACGCATTACTAACGCTGGCTTATTCGTATTTGCACCGGATTCAAGGCCAGGTAGACAAAAGAGGTGAGTTAGAAATTTTATCTCTTGATTAGTAGGTATAGATTAGTTGAGGGACTTCGGCCATGAATACCGAGAAAGAGAGGGACTCTTAAACAAAACTGTTAGCCATGTATCTTCTAATCTAGAGCATTGATCTAAAAACGGACGGCTCAGGATGATGATGTGTATTGCTATTGTATTTTGGGATTTATTTTTTTAAAGGAAAACGGAAACAAAAACAAATGATGTCATTGCATGATGTCATCAAGCTAGCATTTGGATTAGCTAGGATGGAGGCCATGACCGGCGATGGTGCTCGCTTCGCTAGAGTCCGATGAAAGGAACGTACATGGCTTAATTAGTTTGCCACGGGACCAGTACTGGCCCTACTGGGAGATTGAGGGGGTAAAGGTGAGCTCACATAAGGGGTTCTCAACTTCTTATTGGTGGTAGACCGGAGGAGATACGTCTAACGCCCAGAGTTTGGCGGAGTAGCAACAACGTACTTCCTGCTATACATCGGCCGCGGGCCGCGGCGTGAGCAAAACAGAGAGCAAAGAGAAGGTGGTAAGAGCGTCGGCACCTTCGTCACCTCGACGCCGGGCTTGGGAACATGTCTCGGAAACTCGGCGTGATCCAAAGACGAGCGCAGCGAGGTGAGTCTAGGGCTTAATTAAGGCGGCGCAGAGAGGGGAAACGGAGATGAGGAAGGGTCCTTTGATACTTAGTACTGGCACGTGATATCAAGGGAAAGAGACCGAGATACGCGGGATCGCGCTGCGGCAGAGCTAGTCCGGACGAGTCCGGCTCGGTGACGAGCTGAACGTATATACGTGGGACTCAGAAAGAGATCGGCGGGGTCAATAGCCTGACAAGGGCTGGACGAAATATTTGGGTGGACGACGGAAATTTTCTCTCTTTATTAGTAGGTATAGATATACTGCAATTATATGTGGGTCGTTAGAAGATCTGTATCTAACGACCACATACATGGTTGTACTATATACTACGTAAGTACTACATGCATCCTCATTTGTGAGTTACTTTTGAGAGCACTATTCAGTTTAGATTAGATTTGATAACTTCCTATATACAGGCAAGGAGGAGGATATCTCTCACTTTGGAGAGCATCATTGAGAGGAGGAAAGGCGATTCATACAACAAGGCTGCTTTCCTCTACGTGCTTCTCTCAAGCAATGAACTGTCCCACGATGACAGAGTCTCCTTCATACTGGACACCATGCTAGCAGGCTATGAGACAACATCAGTTCTGCTCTCCTTGGCCGTATATTTCCTTGGTAAATCTACCGATGATTGCTTGGAGCAACTGAAGGTACTACGACATCAAATATATGTATACAGCGTCACAGTTCCTAGGCGCCTAGTTAATAATTATTTGTGTGCTGGTATTGCCACTAATTATATATTCTGACGACGATGCAGAGAGAGCACGAGAGCATAAGGTCTAGCAAGGGGACGGAGGAGTTCTTGACTGCTGAGGACTACAGGAAGATGGAGTATACCCAACATGTCTGTGAGATATTCATACATGGTCCATGTATTTGATCCATTATTCTGCTGTGAATTGTTATACCCAACTCTCAAAAAAACACAATCTATATATGCATGAATACAAATACATATGGACCATGAATTTGGATGCATATATATGATGTCGTAGCAGGTTATCAACGAGACATTAAGATGCGGCAATGTTGTCAAGTTTGTGCACAGGAAGGCGCTGAAGGATGTCAGATATAAAGGTAACAAAAGGTTTTGTTTCTCCAAATTAAATGCAGCCACATATATATTTTCCCCTCCAATAAACTTGCCGAGTTGGCATTGTCTGTTTGCTGCCTTATGATTAATTATCCCTACTTTCAGGTTTTAATTGTAGCTTACCTGAACGTTGTTCACTCTGCGATTTTGTTTCTATCTTTTCAAACTGAATGTTGAGTCTGCACCCATTTTCTTTTGACCATTAATGGTGTCCATTATTCAGCTGTAAAAAGTTAAAGACATGTATATCCTTGCAGATTTATTAGTCATACCCCTGTTTGAACATCAGGCATTGTGCTTGATTTCAAAAAACATTTATAAAGTAAGATTTGACAGAATAAGTTGCATATATATATGAGACATCTTTTTTTTGGCTGATTTTTGTTAAAACTATCTAGTAGGGCAAACAGTAGCTTCATTTTAAATGCATGAACAAAACCAGAAAGTTGAAAAAGTTAGCAAAACCACTACTCAGGTCTAGAGTAGAAGTAATTAAGGATACTGTAGTGCCAAGTTGTATAGACAGACTTCTATATATATGAGCAATAATGTTGTTGTTCTCTGCAATTCATAGGGTATCTCATCCCAGCTGGTTGGAAAGTACTGCCTGTGTTTGGTGCTGTTCATTTGGACCCCTCACTTCATATGAATCCCCCAACAGTTTATGCCTTGCCGATGGAAGGTATACATATATGATTATCTTTTCTTTACCTGAAAATCTATCATCCACTGAACTAGAAGATAAATGATATATATTCAATTGAGTTTATTTTTAGGTCAAAGGACATACTTTTCCATGAGACAAACTATGGTTGAGAGCATTCTTGATGTCCACCGTAGGCTTTTCTGAGAATGTTAATAAATAGTTGTTTCGCAAAAAAAAAAAAAATGTTAATAAAGAGTGTCGTCATCGTAATAAAGGAAGACGCTCTTATATTCTTCGGTATTGATATATGATATTATAGGAAAACTATTCAACATAATTATATCTCAAAATGATTCCTTCCTATACTCCTAGTTTCTTGTTCACTACAGAATAGAGCTAGTTCTCAAAAATGCCAACAAAATACGGAGAAGTTTGTTGGAGGGGGTGGATGAGAGATAATATAGACTAGTTTTTATTAGAATGACCCACTAAATAAGATTTATTAGAGAGTGTGTTTAACAAAGCCGTTTGAGATGGTCTCCCGGTCTTACACACGAATAGCTCATCGTCAGCAACCAATAGTATTGTAGTTCTTATAATAGTATCTTTTGAAGCCAGGATACTCGCACAAAGTATCCAGTGTAGTACATACTGCTGCTTACGATATCAGTCCATTTGTTGGATTGCGTGGCGTGCTGAGAAAGTGACCTGACTGATCCAATCCAAGTATCTATAGATGTCCAACGGGCGGCCCGGTACCGCCGCCGTGGCCCGCCGGGCGGACCGGGCCAGCTCGCTGCGGGGGCGTCGGGGCTCACGGGCTGCACGGGCCGTGCCACCTACGGGGCTCGGGCGGCGTCCCTCGGCCCATGGCCCGGTCCGTGGGTCATTTTTGCCGGCCCACGGGCCGCGTCGGGCCACATTTCAAGCGGGACCGGGCCACGCGCCGTTGGCCGTCGTCGCCGCTGCCCTCGCCTTACGCTGCGTTGCCGCGCCGCTGCCAGCGTCGGCGTCCGTAGCGGCTCCGTGTCAGCGTCAGCTGCTGCCGCCGCTGCTCGGCACGCTCCGCCGCGTCCCACGCTGGCGCCCTCGCCCAGGCTGGCCGCTCGCCGTCCCGCGGCCATGCGCGCCTCGCCCGGCTACTGCTGGGCCATGCTGGTCCGCCGGCGCCTCAGGCTGGCGCCGCCGCGCGCGTTAGGCGCCTCGCCGCCGCGATCGCCGCCGCATCCGGCCGTGGTGTTCGGCGGGCGGCCGGCAGCGGCAGAAGAAGCAGCAGTTAGCGGATCGGGGAGCGGTGGCGGGCGGCGGGGGGAGGTGGAAGTGGGGGCGGCGGGACTTGGGGAGGGAGCAGAGAGTGCAGCAGGGGACCGGGATAGGGTTAGGGATTTTTTTTTTTTTTTTTTTTTTTTAGGGATAGGGTTAGCCACCGGAGCAGTGAAGGCAAGCGGCGAAGAACGGGCCGCCACCGGGCGAAGACGGCGGCGGACCGGCCGACACCGTGCCCGCGGGCGAGGCGGCCGCCCATGGCCCGCCCGCCACCGGACGGGCCGCCCGTGAGCCTCGCATAATACGGACCGGGCCGCCCAGGTACCGGGCCGTTTTGCCGGGCCACGGACCGGCCGCTGGGTCACGGGCCAAATGGCCAACTATACAAGTATCCAACTGATGATGGAATTACAGGGGCTAAAACAGACGACGACTAGGACGTTTGCACCGTTCGGCGGTGGCATCCGGCTCTGCCCTGGATCAGAGCTCGGCAAAGTGGAGGTTGCCTTCTTCCTGCATCACCTCGTGCTCAACTACAGGTGCAAAGAGAACTAGTAACGCGCATTGACTTTTCGAGAGAGAGAAAGAAAAAGAACATTTGAAAGAACATATATATGCACATCATGCAGGTGGAGGGTGGAAGGCGAGGACGTTCCGATGGCGTACCCGTATGTAGAATTCAAGAGTGACCTGGCCATGAAGTTGGACCCGATCTGATCCCCTCATATTGGCACATAGAGTTACCTTGTCGCAGATGTTTTTTTTTAATGTTATGGTGTTGTGTGAGCCATTCTGTTGGCTGAAGTAAAAAAAAGATAGCTGATTTTACTGTTCGAGCACCTCAACCGACGAATGAATTCAAAAAAAAAAAAAAAAAAAAAAAAGGACCTGAACCACTCATGAATGAAAGAAAAAGGAATGCTCAAATAAATGAAAGAAAAAGAAAAGAAAAGTTATAGATAGCTGAATTCACTGTAAAAAAGGAAAAAACACTTACAACCATGAATGAAAAAAAAAAAAAAAGATAGATGAATTTACTGTTAAAAAGAGCACCTGAAATGTCCAAACTGGAACAAAAACAGATAGCGCCTGAAACAAAATAAAATGTCAAAAAAAGATAGATGAATTTACTGTTAAAAAAAAAGAGCACCTGAAATGTCCAAACTGGAACAAAAACAGATAGCGCCTGAAACAAAATAAAATGTCATACAGCCTAAAAAGTCAAAAATAATGGCCCATGCAGGTCTCGAACCTGCGACCTTCGCGTTATTAGCACGACGCTCTAACCAACTGAGCTAATAGGCCAATTCGGTTTCATTGTCCACACAAATCCCTTTCTTCTGACCTATAGAGGTTAGCTTTCTTAGCCGGTCCTTCAGGCACTTCATCGCCACATGGTGGCGGTCTCCTTTTTTTTTAGTATTTTTTAAAATCAAATGTTGATAATTCTAAAGATTTAGTATTTATATTTAAAGTAAAACTTGTAACAAAAATTAGGCCAATACTTAGCTAAGTGTTGATGGATCACCAAAGCTAGAGAAAATTGCTACTCTTGAACATACACTCTAACCTTTATATATAAGAGTCCATGTTTTAGATCGCGCTATGAAATTTAGCGGCAGGTTGTTCTAGCCGCTTATCGCTACTATAGCGGCCGCTATAGCGGCGCTATGGCCACGCTTATATAGCGCGCTATTTGCACAAGAGCGCCAAAGATGTGTTCACGCTATATAGCGCCGCTATACCACGCTATTTGTTTCAAACTTTCAAATAACAGGAAATCATGACAATCTGATAAGTGATAATCCACGGTGGGTGATAATTTAATAAGCGATAATGATAACCATATAATAAAGTGCTCAACCTCAAAACAAACAACCATGAAGCCATCAAGTCAAGTATATAAGCAAACAAACATAAAGTTCACAATTCAAATAGCCTAAAGTGACCAATTTGCCAATAGCGCGATATTAGCGGCGCTATGACGCTATTTTAGCTTAGCGGCGCTATATAGCGCAAATAGAGCCAAAAAGTGCAATAGCTTCAAGACGAAGCTGCTCGCGTCGCTATAGCACGTTGTTTAAATCGTGGATAAGAGCTTAGTGGTTATATCAAAAAGCATAGTGAGAGCACCAGAGAGTAATTTGTGCATGTTTAGGCATTGTTTTAGAGAGAGTTAAATTATCCTCTTGTAAGCTTGGGCTCTTCAGACCTTGGGGTTTTTTGTGGCTCACCGACAATGGCGTTGAACCTCCAAGCTTGGTGTGGAAAGAAGCGCAAGGACAAGAAGCCCTGCCAGGCGAAAAGCTCCATAGTGAATGACTCCTTGGTGACGTGGAGAGTCGAGGCTGTCGGCGACAAGTGATAAACCTTAGTTTATCGTGGCACTTGTATTAGTTGGTGGCAACCTTTTGGCTTGCCGAACACCATATCAAGGTAATGTTTGGTGGCATCCTTCATGGGTTTCCAACGTGGACTGTCCAACTAGGTTTTTAGGTAAACAATACTATGAGATTAATCTTTGCCTCTAGGAGTTCGTTGTCCCTCTTATTCATCCTTTACCTTGCACATTTAAGCTTGACATGGAGGGCGCCCTGTCTCTCATGACACCTCCTGCAAAACTGGGGGGTGATCCACCTCCACCCATGTGAGCCACCGTTGTAGTTCTAGACTCGTAGCCGTTTATATAACGAACGAACCGTTCTAGTTTTTTTTTTTTTTTTGGAGGACCACCAAGGACCATTGGTCCATGGCATTGGCACCAGCAGCCCACCACCATGCCAGGCATCCTTGCCATTGCCACGGCCCAGGGGCTTAGCCTTAGGCCCCTTGTGTTCTTACAGTTCTTGAGCCCAGGTATACCTAAGGTCATCTGAGTTGACACTAATGAAATATCTTTACTTTCAATAATTTCATTTTAACTAAGGTTTTGAATGTAGTACATATATTAAAAAGTTGCTAAACAAACACCTTGTGCAAGACCAAGAGCATGTTGGACGCGTTGCAGCATTGTTGTTTGCTGAGATGTGTGGACTGCAGGACTGGAGCAGCGGAATAGGTATCAAATGAAAGCTGGCCACATAACACGTTTCAAGTTCACATGCGGAATCACCGTTGCATGTGGCATTGTTGCAATGTGTGAGACCTGGCTTTTGTAGAAAGTTTTTTTTTTTTTCTCTCTATGAAACTTGTAGACTAGTTTTATCAACAAAAAGGTATGCTTTTCCCCATCATATTCACATCATGAGACAGCTGGTTACAATTTTTTTTTTGTTGTTACATATTGTTTGGTTTTCAATTGACAGCATGACGTAAATATGTGGCACATGAATATTTCTCGGTGGTGTTTTGGTCGAAAATCTAATTAGTGTGCTTATTGGATTCCGCTCTCAGGTAGACAGGGCTGCTATGGAAGCAAACCAGGGAGCGGCTCGATGGATTTGGCTCGTGAAATTAAGACAGTGAAAACAATGGACCAAGAAAGGAAGGAAGAAAAAAAAGAAAGAAAAAGAGAAACTTGAAGCCAGCGTCCGCTCTGCGGCTTGCAGGTGTCAAAGCGAAACGAGCGAGCGTGTCATGCAGACCTCAACATGTCGTCCAGACGTGTCATTGCAAGACGTGAACATGCAGCATGCATGCTTCAGCGGCCAATCCCTGCATGCATATGCCAGCAACACGTATCAAGTACGGCCCCAAGAATTCTATAGTAATATATAGGAGTACATATATGCTCCGAGGGAGGGAGCTAGCCAAACACAGTAGTGACTCCTCCTCCTGTTTCTTGTTTTTGCCCAGTTATCTTCTTCTTCATCAGCTATAGTTTTCGAGTCCTCAGTTCGATCGGCAGCATGAATCAGGCCCAGCCCGTCCGCACCGGCGACGTCTACCCGCCGACCGCCGCCAAGCGCGAGGCGAGCCACGAGCGGGACAAGATCATTGAACAAGGCCAGCAGCGGGGCAACGACCTGCATGTCGAGGAGACAACTCTTCCCGCCGGCAGACGCATGGTCACCGCCAGCGCGGGCGGCCAGGTACGCTCCGTTCCATTATGTTGCACATACACGAACAGGGGCCACTGGACCTTCAATTTGCAACGGTTCCGATCCTGCAGGTGATGGCACAGTTCGCCGTGCCTGTTCCGGGGCGGACGGTGCCGGGTGCCACGGACGCGGTGACCATCGCCGAGGCCATCGACGCGGCGGCGCATACGACGGCGGGCGAGAAGCCGGTGGACCTCGCGGACGCGGCGGCGGTGCAGGCCGCGGAGATGCGCGCGACGGGGCTGGCCGGCAACGTCCGCGGCGGCGTGGCGGCCCGCGCGCAGCAGGCCCGTGAGACGAACGCGAGGCGGGACGAGCAAGCTGGCGCGGGCGAGAAGCAGCAGGTGACGCTCAGGGACGTGGTGCGTGGCGCCTCCGGGGCGCCGTTGCCCGGCGACAAGGTGGCCACCAGGGAGGACGCCCAGATGGTGGCGGCCGCCGCCGCGCGCCACGTCGGGAAGAAGGGGACGCCGGCGCCGGTGGTGGCGGTGGCAGTGGCATCGCTGACGCTGTCAAAGCGGCAGCGGATATGAACGAGGGGAGGATGATGTAACATGTAGTAGTAGTGGACCTCTGTAATACTAGCTATAGCCTAATACCGTTTTACGTGCGTCTCTTCAAATAATAAATATAATATAATAAAATCGAGCATCGTCAT
Organism: Hyparrhenia diplandra; assembly: GCA_015847255.1. Taxonomy (NCBI): domain Eukaryota; kingdom Viridiplantae; phylum Streptophyta; class Magnoliopsida; order Poales; family Poaceae; genus Hyparrhenia; species Hyparrhenia diplandra. The sequence continues at coordinate 132,054 of JADLZK010003661.1, forward strand.
ATCATATAATATTAGCATAGCAATGAGTGACATGGAAGGCAGGGATGATAACGACAGTGATTCCCTTCAGGGAACTACGGAGCATTCTAGCTCGGTACAACTCTAAGCTCCCACGGCGACGACGATATGAGCACACCTCATCGGTTAACACGTAGCGCCTTTTTGCACGACAGGGAGTACAGCGGTGGCCTAAAGGATTATTGGTCGGGCGATGTTGTGTGGACCAAGCGCAAGGCCCCAAAGCAGAGGCTCAATTGCTGTGGAGGAGAGAATGGTCCCAAGAACACTAAATTGGCAAAGAGAAACAGAAAAAGAACACTAAAAATTGGCAAAAAGAAACTGAAAAGCAAAACACTGTGTGGAGGAGAGAATGGTCCAAGAACACTAAATTAGTAAATATAAACAGAAAAAAAAAAAAAAGCAAAACACAAAAATGGTGGCCCCAAGAACACTAAATTAGCAAAAAGAAACAGAAAAAAAGGCAAAACACAAAAATTAAATTAGCAAAAAAAAAGAAACAAAAAGGCAAAAACACAAAAATGGCCCATGCAGGTCTCGAACCTGCGACCTTCGCGTTATTAGCACGACGCTCTAACCAGCTGAGCTAATAGGCCTTTTGTTGTAATGTGCTTTCTGTATTTATAATTCAAGAATTATGTAGTTTCTGCCCTAAACCTCCAACGTGCTGACAATTGGGCTTCTGACCAGTCCAAACCTTTTGAGGCGGGCGGGTTATGTACGTGTATGTTACGTACGAAGATTGTAAGCATAACGGAGCAACAGGTTTAGTCCCACATGGGGAAACCTCAATGAGCTAAGCGTCCGTAAGCAAGATCATGTTAGGCCCCTATTGCCGGGTCCGGTGCCGTGGGCCTGTAATCCCAGGTCTCGGGAGGCAGGAGTTGGTAAGGGGAGCTTGGGTGTAGCGTCCTGCAGTCCACACAAATATTTCTCAAAAAATACCGTGTGCCGGCATACCACTAGCGTTGGCCTTTGCTAGGGAATGATGCCATGCCTCGTTTGGGTTCTCTTGGGTGACCATACAATTGGTGCCTAAAGAGGTAGGTTTGGCATGAATTGCCTAGCTGAATCCCATTGAACCGACGAAGGTAATCTGCTGGATGGTTGCCCCCTCTCCATATCAACTTCTTTTTTTTTTTCTAACAACAATTGGCGATCTATCAACATTTGGATTTGGTTTGTTGATGCCTAAGTGGCACATTTGGCATGAATTTGACTAGATGAACACCATCTACATTATCTGACGATGATAATCTGCTAGATGTTGCTCCCGCTTCCTACTGAATTCTTTTTAATTTCCTACCCCTATGCAAAAATCAGCGCGTGCAGGCAGTTGATCACCACATGTTGATGTGTGGACTCCAGATCTTTGTGGAGGTCGGAGGAGGTGGGGAAGGGTAGGCGGACGTGAGGGAGGGTAGGTTGTCGAGGAGGACAGCGATGAATCGGTCGACGAGGGTGTGTTACGACAAATACTCAGTGAAGATTCGAAGGGTACAAATATCTTTGCCCACCTTATCTCTTGAAATTTGAGAAATTGATAAAAATAATAGGTGAGGTGTGTTACGGCAAATATTATTATGGTATTTGGCATATGTGTGTTTTGGCAAATTCCACGTTTGGACGGTATCCTGCAGCAAAGTTTTACAAAAAAAAAGAACAAAAATGCAAAAGAAACATTTCTAGATTATAGGAAAAATCATGATTTTATTTATTTTAAGGAGGAGTGGTTATATAAAATTGTTGTAAGAAATTATCTGAAAATTCAAGCACTTGACTACTATTACAACTCCTAATGTTTTTAAGGCTTGGCGAACTGAACCTGTATATCAAAATCCTGGCTCTGCCCTTGGACATGGAAGGTTTAGTGTCCTTTTGTATTAGTTTTAGGGTTGATTCTTGTTTAGAAGTGAAATAGTTTCCATACATCAAGGTTTGTAGTAACCCTTTTGAGTCATTCGACCTTTTAGAGAACATTTTGTTCTGTTATTTTTAGAAAGGACTTTATTATGTTCTAGGGCTTTAAAAGTCTCAAATAACTTGAATAAAAAAAGAAATGGAAAATCAATTAATTAATTACTATACCTAAGCTATGACAACCAACCATACTTACACTACCACAAATATCTCTATTGCTCACGCCGAATTAAAAAAACTGGTCCGTGCAGGAGAACACTTCCATAAGGGCGTCCGCAACGGTTGACCGAAAGTGCTAGCTAGGAGGGACACTCGGCCCAATCAAACGGAGAGAGAAGATGAAAAATTTCCTCGCTAGCGCTTGCTCAAGAGCTTAGCTCGCACGCTTCTCGAAACTTTTCGGGTCAGCGACATATTTCTTGTCATGCTAGTGTTCTCTTTTTAATTATTTCTAGCATCCGGTCAGCTAGCGATTTGTAGAAGCTGTTGTGGACGCCCTAATAAGACTGCACACAAAAACCGTTTGGATCCATGATCCGACGTCACCTCGAATTCGCCACCAAAGCGGGTCGTGGTGATTGGTTCAACGAGAGCTTCGACTTGATATGATCGCTGCTGCAGCCCATCGCGCCTGCTGGCTCCGATTGCGGCGCAGCAAAGCTCTCCGATCCATCCATAGTGCGGGACCTGCAAACTTTGGCTCTAGTTAACGTGTACCGTGGCGCTGGCACCGCGTGGTCCCTCCCTCAACCTCTGCTTCCAGGTACGCGCCGAGTCCGTCCGTGTGAATCGGATCGCTCGCCTGGTCAGTCGTCGTCCCAAGTCAAGTCGTCCCGGCCTAGTTTAATCTGCACCGCACCGGTTGTTATGAATCGTTTGGCCGGGTCCCAGGCTCGCAGCTTAAAAATCAAAGCCGCGGTTAAGAAATTGCATCACTCGTTTTCGCGGAGTAGGATAGGAGACTGGCTCGACTGTCACGCGATTATTATCATCTCCGCACATCGCAATTATCGCTGACCTGAGGTCAAGCTCCCCTTTTGTTTTTTTTCCCCTTCGAGATATGGAGTATATTACTGATGAGACATATAGTAATTAAGAAGAAAATCGCGCTCGTGCTTCTATAAGTTCACTATTGGTCCCACGACGATGTGCCACTTGATGCGACGCCTATTTATATTCTACCATATGCCCAATCATTCGCGGCTGGCGGCGAGAGAGTTCGTTAATCTTTTTTTTAAAACGAGTTCAAAGTGTTGGTTAACTTGAAGCGATCATCCATGAAGGCAACTAAGAAACGGCACCAAGAGTGGCAGATCACGCACGTGGACGGAATAGTTAAGCAAAACGTAGCTTAATTACATTGCTGGGTGTGGCGTTGCGTGCGAAACGGGCAGTACCAGAAGAAACCCCGTCAACCACGTAGGTCCGACAAGTCCAGGGACAGACATCATACAGGGCGTCATGTTGCTTTTGCTGCCTGCCTGTGGGTGGTAGACCAGGGACATCATACAGGGCGGGTACTGTGTTGTCTGTGTGCCCATCAGTCCTACTCGTAGTAGCACACTGAACTGTGCCGCACACCCGTCCGGTCCAGTCCCCGCAAGAAGGAATGCATGATTAGCCTTGATTTGGTACAGAATCGCCGGGGATGCATGGGATCGGATCATCCGGTATTCTCTTGGCTTGATACGAACATCAGCCCTGTTTCGGGCTTCCAGTACGGTATATTCTTCTTGGCACTGTGGACCGCTGACCTGATCAATCGCCATCTCCATTTGGCCAGGTCCGATCCGATCGTGACACCATGAGCTTGAGCACCAAGGATCGCTGGAGATCGAGCGCGCGCGTCATAGAATAATCGTCCTAGCTAGCAAATGTAGTACCAGAAGAAGAACCCCGTCAACCACGCACTTCCGACAAGTCGATTGGCATACAGTTGGACTGCCCATCAGTCGTACTCGTATCGTACGTACTCCTACTCTACTCTAGTAGTATGTAGCACTGAAGTCCACACAACGACACACGACCCGTCGAGGCCCCAACCCAAGGGACACGGACACCATGGATGATTAATTGATTGATTAGCCTTGCTTGAATCGATACAGAAAAAATCACCGGGGATGGAATGGGATCGGATCATCCAGTGTTCTCCGGCCGAAGAGTAGCGCATGTCTGTCCATGACGTCGTCTTCGCCGTAACAGTCCATCTGTTTCGGGCTGGACCGATGACCTCATCGATCGCCATCGATTTGGATCGTGACAACCGTGAGCACCAAGGGATCGTCACTGGAGCGCGCGCTTCCTTGGCCGCCAAGTCGTCCACCGGACTGCTAAAATGTGCCGGTTGTGTATTGAACACGGTTTCCCTTTGTCTTTTTCGTCTGGAGGGGCCCAGCCATTAGACGAGGCGACCCTGCACGCGCTCTCCGAGTCCAAGTCTTCTCCTCTCTCCTCACAACTCACAGTGACCACGGCAACGGCCAGGTCTTAGAAAATACAATACGTCCCCTCCAAAAAAAAAAAAAAAAAAAAAAAAAAACAGCTCATCTCCCGTGGGTCCGGTCGGCTATATATGGCAGCTCAGTGGAGGCTGCTCTGCTCACCTCACAGCAGGAAAGAAAGAAAGCAAACTGCTTCATTCGAGCCTGCACAACAACCAATCGAACAGTCGGATCTCCACACCAAATCACTCCAATCCTCTTCGATCCTTGCGAGCCAGCCGGGACGTTCTCTGAACCTACAAAGCTTGGATTAAATCATCAGCCATGGCCAAGGTACCTAGCTTCATCCTCCCTCCCTTTGCGCTCTGTTCTGCTCTGCTCAGCTCTGCTCCTTGCTCCAGCTCAAAGTATATGTACTAATTGTCTCCCTGACTTATCTGTAGCAAAAGATCGTGATCAAGGTGCCGACGATGGCGAGCGACAAGTCGCGGTCCAAGGCGATGGCGCTGGTGGCGGCCGCGGGCGGGGTGGACTCCGTGGCCATCGCCGGCGCCGGCAAGGACCAGGTGGTCGTGGTCGGCGAGGGCGTCGACTCCATCAAGCTCACGAGCGACCTGCGCAAGAAGATGGGCGACGCGCACCTCGTCGAGGTCGGCGAGGACAAGAAGAAGGAGGACAAGAAGCCCGACCCCGTCGCCGAAGCTGCCGCCGCAGCAGCCTACTACAACTACAACCCGTATTACTACCACTACCCGCCGCCGGTCGCCGTCGACCCTTATGCGCGGCCGGGCAGCACCTGCGCCATAATGTAGACTCGGACACGCCTGTGCATATGTATATTTTTGGTTTTGGGGGAAAATGGTGTGTGCAAGTGTAGTTTGTGTAAGGAAATCCTTCCCTGATCTTGTTTTTGAATTGGAAAGAGTTTATATACGCCCTCCTGTTTTAGAAAAGCTTTTTCAAGGTGCTTCTATGTATAGAACTAGAAGCTGTTTTTCTAAGCAAAAAGCTGATGTTGCAAAGTACATTTTCTCAGTGCTTTGGATTTTGTTTTTGGCCTTTTGTGTTTCTACTTTGCTAAATGAATAGAAATAATAAAGAGATGTTTTATACTTGTGTTCTGTAAGAGACAAAAAACAGAGGGTACATTTTGTAGCTATTTTAAGCAAACAACTTAGAGTTTTTTCACAACTAACAACAGTTTTTTACGGCTCACCTTGTTGGCATGAGCTATGATACAATATTATTCTATCACAACGAATAAGCGTCAACTGGCTTATTAGCCTCGCAAACCATCCAGGATGACTAAATTGTTTACTCCTACTTTAACATGCTGCTTGGTTTGGCTTAGGCCTGCTAACGGGTTTAAACCCGCCCCAAATCCGCCCCAACACATATTTTAAAAACTCTAACTACAACCCACCCCGTCGGCCCATCGCCCTAACCCGCCCCAACCCGAAGTCACGACGGAAGATGATATATGACTTATACGCCGATCTATGACCATAGAGCCCCAACCCGCCCCAACCCGTTTGTGTCGTCAACCCAACCCGCCCCAACCCGTTTCACGGTGTCACCCGTTTCCACCCATCCAATAGTACTCAGATAAAACCCGCCCCAAAATACCCGTTCAACCCCGCCCCATTAGCAGGCCTAGTTTGGCTATTTAAGCCCATCATCAGATCCAGAGTCAACAAATAACATTGCTTTGCACAATTAAAACCCGAGATCCCTTGGCCGGGTTGGAGCCTCTCAGGCATCGGCGCTAAGACAAAACAACCAGACGAGCATAGTTGGGTGTCCTTGCTTGGTAAGGCAAAACAGTTCCTAGCAAAGCTGCCAAACGGACTAAGGGCCCAGTAGCCTTTAGTTTTTTTTCCTATTATAAAAACAAAAATAAAAATTTAAATACAGTTCCTAGCAAAGCTGCCAAACGGACTAAGGGCCCAGTAGCCTTTAGTTTTTTTTTTTCCTATTATAAAAATAAAAATAAAAATTTAAATACAGTTCCTACCAAAGCTACCAAACGGACTAAGGGCCCAGTAGTCTATTTTTTTCCTATTATAAAAATAAAAATAAAAATTTAAATACAGTTCGTAGCAAAGCTACCAAACGGACTAAGGGCCCAATAGTCTATTTTAAGCAAACAACCCCCTCCGGTGTCTTCCAACCGACCGTGGGGAGAGAGAAAAAGGAGTATGGTTCGCTTCCACACTACTGAGAGGCCTAAACGAGGGGAAAAAATTTCTCGTTCGACTCTTCAGTATGGTTCGAACTCGGGCAATAAAAAATTATCACGGGGGGGCCAAGGAGCCCCTTCCCGTGCTCGCACTCGTCCGACCGCCCGCACCGGGGAGGAGGAGCGTCGGCAAGCCGAGAGCTGGAGCGCTCATGGGCCTTCATCTCGACCGGTGAGGTCCGCCACCATCCGCCTAGGGCCCGACGCCACGCCGGTGGTGGTTTTTATTGCCGGGGAAAAAGGAGCGTCGGTAGGGCGAGAGGAGGAGCGCTTCGGGTCTTCATCTCGGACGGTGAGGTCCCCCCCGCCATCCGCTTGGGCCCCGACGCGTGGTGCAAACCTCGGGGGGATGTCGGGCCGGGCGGTAGGGAAGGAGGCGGAGTCGGCGGCCGGGAGCGTGGAGGAGATGAGAATGGGGTAAGGAGAGAGGGTGTTGCTCGGTTCAATTCACACTGGAGACGCGTCAAACCGTCCTCAAAATCGATTTCAGAAGACATACTTGTGTCAGTCCTCGGTTTGACTCACACAGGAGGTGCCCTTAGATTTTTCCTATTATAAAAATAAAAATGAAAAATTAAATAGGGCATAGGTCACTTCCGCCGCACGCAAGCAAGCTACAAGCCCGCAGCTCACCAACCTTTTTTTTAATGCTCAAAAATAATAATAAAAAACTAGCTGTATCTGCTTGTCTCCTCTGCTCTCTCCTTCTCTTTAGCTTGTACAATAGCATTTTAGCTCGCTCAGCTCGCGGTAGCCTCACCGTAACTCAGCTTGTTAGACTGACTCCAATAGCCAACAACTAAAACAAGACTCATTCTAGATTTTAGGTTCTCCGCGGTCCATGGGTCACTGACCCAAATCATACTTTCTCCAACAGTGAAGGCACCGAGGTCTCTAAGACTCTACCGAATGCTGCCCGCCTCGTTTTTGTCGTCGCCCCCCCTAACGACGAGCTCCTCCCTTGCACGACCTCCTTCCCTTCCCAATCGCCCTCGTCGTCGCCCCGTGAGATAGGGAGGTCGGCGCTACACGCCCCCTGCCTCCTTCACGCCGGGGCGGCGCCCCTCCAGATCCGGCGGTCGCGGGCGACAAGGAGCCCCGCTCCCCGACGACCGTGCCCCTTGCCCCACCGATGAGCCGCCTAGGCGTGCCGCGAGGTGGACCTCCCCGCTCCTCGCACTTGTCTTTGCCTTCAGGTTGCTGGCACGACAATGGTGGCCGAGTAGCAGCAGGCAGTAGACATCCTTATCGCTGTCATCGGAGGTCATGGCGCGGCCTCCAACATCGTGAGCAATCGCACTCGGCGTGGCACCCTTCTCTCCGCCCCCCCGCGTGTTCCTCGATGGTACCTCGCCACGGGCCCACCATCGCGGACGCCGGAGATTTATGTCGCCTGTTCTAGACGATGCTTTTTTTGTGTTTGGATCGATAGCTACGCAAATTGCGCCACACGAATAGGTCATCTGTTGGAGCTCGTTTTTGAGACGCAGGACACTGTGGAGGACTTAGTTTTGGGTTTGGGTAGCATCGTTGGAGATAGTCTTAGGATAATGAGATGAGCCAACCTAAAATTTTGGCTCGTTATTAGCTATTTTTTGTGAGGTCGTTATGAGTAGCTATATAAAAGAGCCGACTTGAATCAGCCAGCAACCTAACTCTAGGAATTCAGGGCGCAGGCCAGAACCTATGCCCGCCCCAGCCCACGCGTCACACACCAGGACACAGGCCCATATCCCACACGCCACAAACCAAAAAGGCAAAGCCCAAAGGCAACCCTGTTGTTGTTGATTTGTGGCGAACTGCTGAGATCTGCTCGTTATTCTAGGAGCCTGAGCCGAGCCATAAACCCTCGATATCGAAGCCGCCCTCCCCGGCGGAGTGAGTTGCGTTTGATTTGAATAGGGGAGCGGGGAAGGCATCTCCTAAACCACCCCTGCGCTCCCCCAAATCGCCCCAAACCCTACCGTCCCTTCCACGCCGCCGCCACTCTGCATCGCCAGGCCGGATCTCTTCGGCTCGGGATTCATCCAGGCTTGGATTGATTTCTCCCTCTGCGCGGTAAGCAACCCTAATCCCCTCCTCTTTTTTTGCTCGGTTAAATAGCTCTTTTCGCTCCGCGGGATCGTTTCGTTTCGATACTGCCGCTCTGATCTGATTGTTTGTTTCTCTGGAATCCGTAGAGTTCGTCGGGTTTATATGCGCTTGCTGCGTGAGTAACGGTTCCGCACAAGTGCCTTCTGTTGTTGCGTAGTCCTCTTTTGGCTGTGTTCTCTGTTGCTAATGTTAGGGCGGAGCCAACTGGAAATTACTTTGGGGCCAGATCCACTAAAATGATAGGATTAAGCTAGAGATGCGAAGGATCTGTTAAGAAATTATTGATTTCGCGGATCCTGGTGAAAGGCCCTACCTCCGCCCATGTAGTAAATAAAATCCATCTGGCCTCGCTTCATTCAAATCGTGTGAAGAACTTTGGTGTCCATATTGCTTAGCCTTAGAAGCTATGATCCTTTCAGGCTTGACTTTTTTTTATTCTTTCGATTTTAACTGAGACACAGGCTGTATGTGCTTAATGGGGTCTTTAATCTGGTCATCTCCTTAATATGTTGCCAGCATCTAGTTACTCATGATCATATTGTGCCTAAGTTTGGTGGATCGATGTATTCATACAATGTGGTCTAGATATGTTTGTTTGTTCTCTGTGGGGCGATATACCTTTGTTATCTGTTGGTCGATATAATTTAGTTTGCATTGGATGCTGATGATGTTAGGGGTTCATCCTAAAATATATTTATTTGCAATTTGAGTGTACAATGTTTACACTGTTGCATTTCTTTATGTTTTTTTTTTGGAACACGAAAGCGAACTGCATATCATTATATTAAGAAGGAATATTTATGTTTTCTTCTCATGTAATATCCAGCTGTGTCATGAATATTGTTGCTGTGTAATTTCTTCATTGACCATAGGCTGCACAGCGGGCTTTTCTGTTATTAGGTTAAAAATTGCTTGCGGTGTTATTAATTTTCTGCTCAAGTCGTATTGTATGATTTATGGCTTCTTTGAGCATGTTCTTTAGCTTTGAATGGTCGCACAGATACATTGGTTGATTTACCTGTTTATTGATAATCTTGGATTGCTGATGGGGCTAAGAAAATATTATGGATATGTGCTTTAATATGGATGAAAATTTTTGCATAGAGTGCCTCTGTTGAATGAGTTGTTTGGCTAATATCTGTGCTGTGAACAATGCAAAAGCTTTAAGCTATGCTCAACTGTCTCTGTCTGACTGACCTTTAGTGATCTGCACTGTTGGTGTATTATGTTGCTTTGATTTTCCGTGATTCCTTGCTGACTAAAAATCTATTATTTTTTATATAGGATACAGCCATGGATATCACTCAGGTTCTGCTAGCTGCACAATCTCCAGATGCTAACCTTCGAACAGTAGCAGAAGGCAACCTCACGCAGTTCCAGGAGCAGAATCTTCCTAACTTCCTCCTCTCCTTATCAATAGAGCTCTCGAACGATGAAAAACCTCCAGAGTCTAGAAGGCTTGCTGGTATTATCCTTAAGAATTCTTTTTGGATGCAAAGGATTCTGTGAAAAAGGAGCTACTGACTCAGCAGTGGGTAAGTGTGGATCCATCTCTCAAATTGAAGATCAAGGAGTCATTGCTGGTGACACTAGGATCTTCGGTGCATGATGCCAGACATACCTCTTCACAAGTCATTGCCAAGGTTGCATCAATTGAGATACCACGTCGAGAATGGCAAGAACTTGTTGCCAAATTACTGGGCAACATGACATCTCCAGGTGCATCTGCTCCTTTGAAACAAGCAACATTAGAGGCATTGGGCTATGTGTGTGAGGAGATTTCTCCACAGGACTTGGAGCAGGACCAAGTGAATGCTGTTCTGACTGCTGTTGTCCAGGGAATGAACCAGACAGAGCTTAGCCCAGAAGTTCGTCTTGCTGCAGTTAAGGCCTTATATAATGCTCTTGACTTCGCCGAGAGTAACTTTGCAAATGAAATGGAGAGGAATTATATAATGAAGATGGTTTGTGAGGCTGCTGTGTCTAAAGAAGTGGAGATCAGACAGGCTGCATTTGAATGCCTCGTTGCAATAGCATCCATATATTATTCACACTTAGATCCTTATATGCAAACCATATTCAACCTGACAGCGAATGCAGTGAAAGGCGATGAGGAACCGGTTGCACTTCAAGCTGTTGAGTTCTGGAGCGCTATTTGTGATGAAGAGATTGCTCTCCAGGATGAATATGAGGGGTCTGAGGATGGCAACTCTACTGTATACTTTCACTTTATTGAAAAGGCCCTCCCTTCACTTGTACCAATGCTGCTAGAAACTTTGTTGAAGCAAGAGGAAGATCAAGATCAAGATGATAATGTCTGGAACATTTCTATGAGTGGTGGGGACGTGCCTCGGACTCATTTCTAGAACTGTTGGTGATGCAGTTGTCCCTCTTGTGATGCCATTTGTCGAGGCCAACATCACAAAGCCTGATTGGCATTGTCGTGAGGCAGCTACTTTTGCACTCGGTTCTATCCTTGAAGGCCCCTCTGTTGAAAAACTTGCTCCACTGGTCTACGCTGGTCTTGATTTCTTGCTTAACACAATGAATGATGCAAATAGCCAGGTAAAAAGATACTACTGCTTGGACTCTTGGGAGGGTATTTGAGCTCTTGCATTCTCCAGCTGGTGCAAACCCAATCATAAATAATTCAAACCTTCCTCGTATCATGTCTGTGCTTCTTGAGAGTAGTAAAGATGTTCCAAATGTGGCTGAGAAAGTCTGTGGAGCTATTTATTTTCTTGCCCAAGGTTATGAGGATGCAGAGTCAGCGTCTTCCGTGCTCACGCCTTATCTACCTAATATCATTGCTGCTCTTCTTTCTGCGGCGGACCGTGCTGATACTACCCATTTCAGGCTTCGTGCTTCTGCTTATGAAGCACTGAATGAAATTGTGAGAGTCAGCAACATACCTGAAACTTCAGGCATCATAGGCCAATTGTTGCAGGAGATCATGAGAAGGTTAGGCCTTACATTTGATCTCCACATATTTTCTTCTGGTGATAAGGAGAAGCAAAGCGATCTGCAGGCTTTGCTATGTGGTGTTCTGCAGGTCATCATCCAGAAACTGAGCAGCACAGATGCAAAGCCCATAATTACTGAGACTGCTGATCAGTTGATGATGCTGTTTCTCCGTGTCTTTGCCTGCCACAATTCTACTGTTCATGAAGAAGCAATGCTTGCGATTGGTGCCCTTGCATATGCTACTGGTCCAGATTTTGTTAAATACATGCCTAACTTCTTCACATACCTGGAGGCTGGCTTGCAGAATTTTGAAGAGTACCAAGTGTGTTCCATCTCTGTTGGGGTGGTTGGTGATATTTGTCGTGCCTTGGAAGATAAAATTTTGCCCTTCTGTGATGGCATTATGACTATTCTTCTTAAGGACCTATCAAGCTCTATGCTCAATCGGTCTGTGAAGCCTCCGATTTTCTCATGCTTTGGAGACATTGCTCTTGCTATTGGTGAGAATTTTGAGAAATACCTACCATATGCCATGCCGATGCTCCAAGGAGCTGCAGAACTCCTTGGTACTCTTAATCAGAGTGATGATGATATGGTTGACTATGGCAACCAGCTCAGACGTGGCATTTTTGAGGCATACTCTGGTATACTCCAGGGCATAAAAGGGCCCAAAAGCTCAGCTGATGATCCCATATGTATCACATCTACTACAGTTCACTGAAGCTGTTTTCAGAGATAGGAGCAGGTGCCTTTCATTTGCATTGTAATTTCTGTTCAATTTTTTTGTTACCTGTTTCTTACAGCTATACTTCCTGTCCTGTTGTTTGTGCCATCAGGGATGACAGTGTGACGAAGGCTGCAATTGCTGTCCTTGGGGATCTTGCAGACACGCTTGGCCAGAGCTCAAAGGATCTGTTCCAGACCCACCTATTCCATGTTGAGTTCTTGAGAGAGTGCCAAGCCCAAGAGTTGGATGATGAAGTTCGGGAGACCGCAAGATGGGCCCAGGGGATGATAAACCAGGCGGTGGTTTCTTAATGAGGGATGGTTTTGGTTTGTTGGTTATGGGGAGGTTTCTTTTGTTGCGTGCCAAGTTCATTTGCAACAGATGAACGGAAGGATACTGTAGCGTCAGTGTTAGGATCCTGTAGGCATTTGTGCGTTGTTGGTCTGCCAAGCTGGTGTGCGTCACATTGGGTTGGGTGGTTTCTGTCTGGATGTCTTGAACATCTAAACCTGGCTCATTTATCTTGGTGAACAGCAAAACTTGGCTCATTTATCTTGGTTGGTTCGTTTACCTTGGTATTTTTCAATGCTGGTGATGTGTTTGCTTCCTGTTTTCCATTTCTTCTCCAGCTGATCAAATTTATATAGGATGCTGGTTATATATATATTTAATCCAAATTTGATCTGCTGGACATATTTGGTTACTGGTTATTCCATTTGTGTCATTATAGCCTCTTTTTTAGATAAAGGATAAATAATATCCGGCTTCATCTATCCAAGGATAAAATCAGATCAATTATTACAAAACACACACTAATAAAGTTTTCGCCAAGAACACAAAAGGACTCACACTCGGAACGGGATGGAAAAATTCTTGACTAAACAAGACCAATAAATCTATCGAAAGCCATCCATTGGACGAAGAACTGAAACGCCGACGTTTCCGGTGCAATGCCACAAAGATTAATTGGTCTTGAAGATCTTCATGCCTTTGTAGCCTTGCCCATTGGCGTAGCCAACGCGTTCCTCGAAACAACACCGCAAAAAGGATTTTGGTCTACATTTGTCAAAAACCACCTCGTTCCTTGTTAACCAAATTGCCCACGTAAGAGCTGCAAGAACTGCTGTTAATAACAATGTATTATACTTTTTGTTACCCACTTTGGATCAATTGGAAAACAAATTATGAATACTTGAAGGTGGGGCAATTCCAAAGAGTATGTGAATTGAGCGCCAAAGAGATTTAGCAAGGAAGCAATCAAAAAAGAGGTGTTGAATCGATTCTAAGGAATGACAAAAGGGACACTTAAGATCCCCATGCCAATTTCTCTTAGCCAAATTGTCTTTGGTTAGAATTACACCCGTTTTAGATACCACATAAAAATCTTGATTTTCATTGGTAGCTTTGTGCCAAATATCTTGTGACACTCTCACTCCATTGTTAATTAACACGGCGTACATAGACTTGACTGTAAAGGACCACGAGGCTTTTAAACCCCAAACAAACACATCTTTATCCTCAAGCAAATTAACATTTTGTAAAGAAGTTACAATACGGTTCCAATTAATTAAGTTTGCTCCCACTAAATTCCTTCGAATGAAACATTTAGTAAAGGAGCGCTCAAAATTTTTGCAACCGTATCATGTTTTTCTCCTAACAATGTTGAACAATGCCGGGAATGTGTCTTTTAGGGGTTTATTACCCAGCCAAGTATCTAACCAAAATCTCGTTTGTGTCCCATCATTTACCTTAAAGTGGCCAAGTTCCAAAAAACTATCTTTTACGTTCATTAGACTCTTCCAAAAATGTGAATCGTTGCTCTTTTTTTTACAGTCTCCTAACGTTTTGTCCTTAATATACTTATTTCTTAAAAGATCTTGCCACATCCCTTCCTCATTCAATAACTTAAATAACCATTTACTAAGTAGACATTTATTTTGGATTTCCAAATTTAGAATCCCTAGTCCCCTTGATCTTTAAGTTGTCTTAAAACATTCCATTTGGATAGCCTGTACTTTTTCTTGTGCTGATCATTTTGCCAATAAAATCGTGATCTGAAACAATCAATTTTTCCAAAACTCCTTTTCGGTATTTCGAAAAGGACATCATAAACATCGGTAAGCTTGAGAGCACCGAGTTTATAAGGACCAACCGACCCCCTACAGAAAGGAGTTTACCCTTCCACCCACTTAGTCTTTTCTCTATTCTTTCCTCAATTGTTTTCCAATCTTTATTATTTAATTTTCTAAAATGCATGGGCAACCCTAGATAGCGGAATGGAAAACTACCAATAGCACAACCAAATAGCTGCGAATAGAAATCTTCATGTTCTTTAGCTCGGCCAAAACAAAAGACCTCGCTTTTATGAAAGTTAATCTTAAGGCGGATAATTGTTCAAATGTGCTAAGCAGTAACTTCATATTAACTGCCTTTTCAACATCATGGCTCATAAAGATTACAGTATCATCCGCATATTGAAGTATTGATAATCCATCCTGAACTAAATGAGGAATTACCCCTTGCACTTGCCCTGCTTCCTTTGCCACGGCAATTAGTATGGCCAACATGTACGCTACTATGTTAAATAGTATCGGAGACATAGGGTCACCTTGCCTTAAACCTTTTTTTTGTCGAAAGTAGGGACCTAAATGGTCATTTACTTTAATATTAACATTGCCTCCTTGTGTGAATTGTTTTACCCAATTACACCATTTATCAGAGAAACCTTTCATTCTGAGCACTTGCTGTAGAAAACTCCATTTAATTTTATCGTACGCCTTTTCAAAGTCTATTTTAAGAATTACACCATCCTTCTTTTTTGAGTGAAGATGTCATTATAGCCTCTAGGTTATGCATTTTGATTTTGAAAAATCTTCTAGGTATTGCTGCGTGTGTAAAGGATGTATGTAGGGTAGGTCAGTGGTAGTTGAGGTGTACAATCTGTTACCGGCAGAAATCGGCTCGGTAAACAGATGGAGCATGGAGCAATCGAGAGAGCAAGGCAATGGCTCGGTAATGTTCCAACCTGGTGAGCTTCCCTTCCCGTGCCTCCTTGCTGACTGAGGCTTTTATCAGATTCCTTGAGTTTTATTGAAAGAACACAATATGTGAGTGTCCTGTACCACTATATTATATACTAGCTAGAATCCCCACGCTTCACGTGGGGAGAGATCATGTTTATGGATTGACTGTTATGCTTGAAGTCAGAGTAATCACAGCTCATTCAGAGAAGTAATTTGGCACGGTTACTTCTTGGAGATCAGTTGACTGGGATAATACCTTGGCCCTTTTTTTTTGAGATTAGCTGACTACTTGTTTTACCTTTGCACGCTATGAGCATAGAGCAGGAATGTAGATAATAGAATCGGAACAGTAGGTAGATAGTTTCAGAACCTGGCAATTAATATTATATTGGTAGAGGTGATTTGAGACACCATATAATTTAATGAATTCATGATAGCTGAATGTAGCAGGAGGCGGATATGGGAATTCGGAGACGTTAAATTAGAAGAGTTTTAATTGCCAATCCATATAACTGCATCTATATCTAATTGCTTTATGGGATGGAAATATGCATAATGTGAGAGATGTCGTGGCTGCATGTTAGTACGCTGATATGCCCCGTGTCCGCGGCAACGGGCTGTGACGGGAGGCGGCCGCTGCCGACGCACGCTCGTGCGTGCTGGCACGGCAGGGTTGCCCGCGCCGGTGAACACGACGGCGAGCAGAGCCAGCGCGTGAGGCGACCTAGGACGGGGTTGATTGCGTCGAGCATGCAGGCTGGCACGGCATGATGCGCGGGAGGTGGGGACGACGGCGAGGAGCGTCGCCGGCTGGAGCGCCTGCGCGCGGGAGGTGGACGCGACGGCGGGCGTTTTGCGGAGCGGCCGAGACGGCGATTTCGCTGGAGTGGCGTGGGGGCTGGTCTGCGATGCGTGTGTGTGCGCGCGCGCGGTTTCGGGTGTCTTTGAGGTGGTTCCTGGGACTTTAGATGGACCGTTGGATCTGCAGGTGCGTGAGATCCAATGGTTGCTGTTGAGTTACTGTTTTCTACTGTACAGTGCAGGGAATCACCCAGATTAAAGGATCTTTACAGGATTAAAGGATCTTTATAGATAAACTGATCCCTCCTTGTAACTGATCCCTCCTTATGAGACTTGACGCCCAAGCCTTTCCTTTTTTTTTTCCTGTGATGTCATAATATCTTAACTAGCATCCATGAACTACAACCTGGTGACAAAGTACAGCTTCGATCCTTCTCAGTCCTTGAAATAAATCTTGATATCAGAGCAGTAAAGGCAGGTAATAATGTTCCATTTCAGAGCAGTTGGGGTGGCTGCGGCTGGAATGAGAATGGTGCCATAGCAAGTGTATCCCATATCGACTTGAGAAGATTTCTGATTTTTTTTCCATGTACCGTTTGATTGTTGCATCTATTTTTATCCTCCATAGTTCCTGTTCTATCTAGACTTCAGATTAATAAAGAAGTAATATATCCTGTTAATGGCTTTAGTATTTGCATGTCTGTCCATGCAGTATGCTATTCACTTGAATAACAGAACCAATTTAATGTAAGAATAGATGGGGTTCATTAGCCTTTTTAAGTCGAATTAACCATCTTTTCGTGCACAGCTCGACGACCTCAGATCGGAGTTGCTTGCTTTGGAAGGCAGTGTGTGCGTGGTACTCTTAAAACCAGTGCGAACGACCATCTCGTGTTGACCACCCGTGTTGACCACCCGAGCCCGTTTTCCAAGATCCTACTGAAGCAGCTCTGGAAGGCAGGCTCCAAATATCATTGTGAACCCTGATTAGTGGTTGGAATATATGGATGTCCTTAGCCTAATAGAGAATTTTTTAATTATTTCCAATAAAATTTAAGAGACTTTATTCATATGTGCCAAAGGGTAGTGAAAAACTTTTAGTTTCACTTTCTAGTTAAAGCGGATGTCACTACTACACAAATTTTTTTACATGACGGGCATATCTGATTTTTGTGTGGCAGGCAAGGACGCCCGTGACGGGCAAAAACGCCCGCCACGGTTAATAAATTAAAAAATTAAAAGAACCCGAACCCTCCTAGATCCGGATCTGGGCCCATTGAGCCCTAACGCGTTGTCGCCGCCTCTAGAGTTTGGTCGCCGGAACCACATCGCCCGCCATGCCTCGCGTCGTCGGATCCGCGTCGCCCGTCGTGGGAGTGCCGCCGTTCTTTGGAGCTTTCGGTGGAGGGCGCCGCGCCACCGCTGGATCCCGCCCGTGCGCCGTGAAGCGCCACCGCCGCACCTCTAGGGTTTGGTCGTTGGATCCACGCCGCCCATTGTGGAGGCCCGCCCCCTGCGCCTCATGTCGCCGGATCCGCGTCGCTTGCCGTGGAGCACCGCCGCCGGAGCTCGGTGGAGGGCGCCCGCTTCCCGCCGCCGGAGCCCACCCGTGCCGCGCGTCCGGATCCCACCGCCGCCATCTCCCGAATCCGCTGGAGCTCCATCCACGCCCGCCTGGATCTGTGCCGACGCTAGGATGGGGAGGGAGGCGCTGGGATGTGCAGAGGAGAGGAGGGGACTTGGGAAGGGAGGGCCGGCGGGGCGGGCCGCAGCCACCGCAGCGGTTTTCTCGTGAAGGAGAGTTCGGTGTTTTCACCGCGTGGGGCGAAGAGAGGGCAGGTTGCTGCTGAGTGAGGAACAGAGAGATGTTGGGTCTCTTGGGTTTGAACTTGGTTATATAGTGGGAGTGGGTAATCAGGCTTGTATTATCTATGAGGGGCTTTTAATCTATCTGCCACAGAAAATCTATTTACAGTAGCAGAGACATCCTAATGTGCCCGCCACAGTTATTAATAACCGTGACGGACGGCCTGGTGGGAGGCTGGCCAACATTAACCGTGGTGTTGTGTGCCCGCCACTTAGTGCTTTTGGGGGTTTCACCTAAAATATATCTTGTACTAGTGTGTTGCCATACTTAAATATGGAATCCTCTCCACGTCTTTAGGTCTAAAATTAGCAGCCTTTTATTCATCTCATACTTGTTACATTACCGCCTTGCATTGTGTACACGCACATAAGAAGAAGAATCCAACCGATGGAAGTAAACAAACTGATCAAACTATATAGTCGTCACTCATATAGCTAGCTAGAGGAAGGATGAAGATTGAAGGACCTCCCAACAATTGATATATAATACTCCGGAAGCAAAGGTACGGTTGAAGGAAAACGAATAAAGTCGACCATCCACGCTTATATCTAGGCAGCGCCATTCATGAGCGGTTTCTTCATCTCCCAAGCAGTTAGGCTTGACAGTTTGACGTCCACCTCACCGTTGTTGAAAACGTAGAGGTGAGCATCTTTTCCAACGGCGATGGACGGATAGACCCGTGACAGGATGCAAGTCCTGCCTCCTGCGCCGAAGCTCTCCACCACTGACCGATCGATCTGCACAAAACATTAAAACAGACAGCAACAAAACAATAATATAACAATCGGTCAAGCAATAATGTCGTCGTAATCTAATTGCTTGACAACAGTAATTAACAATTATGACATTAATTTGCTTCGCGTTAGATTGTGGAGTACACGTACTAAGATTCTAAGAGCAATCTCCGCGCTTGAAATGTCGATGTCCACGAAGCCAGCGAAGGTCTGCTTGTTGCTGTCCAGACCTTGAGTAAGAGATGAGCTAACCAGTACAAAAAAAGGGAGAAAAACAAGTTATTCCAACTTAGTTTTGTCCAAACATTGTAATAATAATATAAAGAAGCATACTGTATGCGTCCATACATACTTGGTGGAGTCGGTGCACATGAGCACCTTAGGCTTGCCGTATCCATCCCTGAAGACTCTGAAGAAGACGGCCGTCTTCTCCTGTAGGTCAGCGGAGGCCAGCACCCACAGGCCGAAGGGCCCCACCCCACCCTTGACATCGGCGCCCTTGACGCCGCATAGCTTCTGCGCATCGTCGTCGTACGCCGGGTCGAACGCCTCCGCCTTCTCCAGCAGGCTCGACGACGACAGCTGCAACTCGAAGCTCACATCCACGTCGGCCTGCCATTCACAAGATCGACGATGGGTCAACAACTCATATAAACTATCTGCTTTCAAGGTTATTTGGAAGTCCAGATGCACCCCCAGAATCAAATTCTTTGCGTGGTTGATCATGGTGGATAGACTCAACACTAAAGTCTAAGGATATGTTGCTCAGAAGGCATTTCCACCCACAAGATGGTCCAAATTGTGTCTTATGGTCTGCTGATTCCCTGGAGACTTTAGATCATCTCTTCTTCGACTGCACTTTTGCAAAAGAATGTTGGCAGAGGTTGGGCATCAACTGGAACATGTCATCAAGTCTATTGGACAGGTTCATGCAGGCTCGGGCGACACATACAATCCCTTGCTTCGTGGAAGTAGTGCTAATTGCTTCATGGGAGCTCTGGAAACTCAGAAACTACAAGGTCTTCCAACGTTGCCAACCAAGCATCCAGCTATGGCAGATGAATTTTAAATCACAGTGTTTGCTTCAGTCGGTTAGATTTAAAGTAGATCTTCGATCTTTTTTTTGTGTTTGGCTTGATGCCCTGTATGTAACCTCTTTTCACTTTTTTTTTATAATTAATGAAAATGCCTTTTTACTATGGGATCTCCCCACCGTCTTTTTTTGGTCAAATAAATAAATAAATATAAACTATCTTTCAGTTGTTTCTCCGGTCGGAATAACAAAACATAGTAAGATAGGCTACTCTCTCCATCGCAAAAAGTGTATCGTTTTAGTTTTTCAGACCTCGTGTGTGACTGTTCATCTTATTCAAAAAATTTATGCAAATTTATAAAATAAATAAAACATTATTAAAGTATCTCCGGTGATAAAATAAGTAAAACAACAAGTTAATAAAACCTAAAACGATACTTTTTTTGGGACGGAGAGAGTACATCTAGTGCATGACATATATTCTCATGAATGAAAGTTTAATTTAAGAAAAAAACAGTCTATAATCGATCAGATTATTCTAATGTAGAGTAATTAACTAACGACCTGGTAAGTTGCGATGCCTGTGACCTCAAAATGCTCGCCAGGCTTGACTAGCTTGCCGCCCACACTGACGGGCCACACTGACGGGCCAACCTCCTCGACGGGCCACTGCAGCAACTGCTTCCCAGTGGGGTCGAGCCATATCTTCCTCGGGATCGCCTGTCAGGAGGGTGTGTTTAGTTAGTGAAATATATTGGGTTCGGCTAACACTTTTCGTTTGTATTTGGTAATTATTGTCCTACCACGGGCTAACTAGGCTCAAAAGATTCGTCTAACACTTTTCAGCCAAACTATACAATTAGTTTTTTTATTTACTTACATTTAATACTCCATTTATGTGTAAAAGGATTTGATGTGACAGATATCAGAAGCACTTTTTGGGTCGCCTTTTCATCAACTAAACATGGCCGCTAGCCGACGATTCAGGCAGGAAGTAGTAAAGTCGACGTACATGGATGCCGGCCCAGCCCCTTTGGCCTCGTCGTTCGGCCCGTTGTCCGACTCCATGACCCACGCAGCAGCACCTGCCGCCGCCGTCGGGTCATAGAACGTCTTGGATGCGTAGTAGTTGCCGTAGTCGTAGCGGAGCCGGTGGTCGTAGTCGCCGTTGGGGTTATCCGGGTAGTACCGGCCGGTGCTCTTGTTGTAGGACCCGATGGTGTAGTAGTCGACGGGATACCGACCGCTCTTGAGCACGCATTTGGCGCCGTGCTCCGAGGTGTCGAGGCCGTCCCTGAGCCCCGACGCGACACCGGGAAGAAGTCCGGCACTCCCACATCCCCGTCCGCGCCGCCGAGTGCAGCGGGTGCTTGGCTTGGGTCCAACGCACGAAGTCCCGGCCCGGACACGACGCCATGCCGTGGCCGTCCCGCACGCTGCCCACCAAGATCCGCCAGTGCCGTCCGCGTACCACGCCGTGGTCGGGTCGCGGAATCTGGTTCGGTCGATGCCGCCCACCGGCGTCGCCAGCGGGTTGTACGCCGGCGGGCTTCTCCCACTCTGGAGCATCGGGTCCGACTTGTTCTTGGGGAACGCGATCACCGCACCTGGTGATTCATGTCGTTGACCCAGGTAATGGGAGGATCGCCGGCGTGCCGATCTTTCAAGATCGTCGCCCGAGCGGACCGGCAGCCATTTTGGTCGGAGGGATCTTTGGGGGTAGATGGCCGACTCCGTAGCGATCAATTGATGAGGTCGCGTGACTCGAAGTGAGCCCACACGATGTTGCCCCATACCGCGCCCTTGGGATTGTAGCGGTAGAACAAGTGATACCATCCCTTGTAGTACATTGGACCTGCACGTATATATCACAATGTCGAGTTGTCAACCAACTGCTATGTTATTCCTTTTCTATTTTTTAATATGTTGAAAACGTACTTTGTTACTCTTGGATACTTCCTCCGTTTCAAAATAAATCAGCTTCTAGAGTTGTCCTAAGTCAAACTTTTTTCAAGTTTGACCGTCTTTATAGGAAATAACACCAATATTTATGACATCAAATTAATATCACTAGATACGTAATGAAATATATTTTCATAATATGTTTATTTGGTTTCATAGATATTATTTTTTCCTATTTAAAGAGTAAATTGGGTGTGGAGAAAGTCTTCGACCAGAGCATCCACGGTAGTAAAAAAAAAGATGCTGTCCGTTGTAATTTGGATCTACGGTTGTAAAGAGCTGACCTTCGGTGCATGGCGGGATGATCAGGCAACGTACGGGCCACACAGCGCTGTCCTCCTCTCATTGACCCACCCCATGCGTTGTCTAGCGTCCATTGGTTGAGCGGCCGGCCAGGCCCTCCCGTCAACGCTGCTAGGGGGCGCACTGCTGCAGCTGGCACGCCTTCGTTTCGTTGTCGTCTGATCACTGGCTGAGCCTCCGTGGCCCCAATGGTCAGCTGCTCCGCGAAAAGCACCGTCCGTACCGAGTTCCCGGGTGGTTGCGAGGCCGCGTTCGCGACGCATGGTGCGTGCACCCATGTGAGGCTGTGTACGGGCCCATGACATTTGCACTGCATGCGGGGTCGGCGGACCAACGTGGACTGGTGGCCGCGGGCCTACTGTCACAGCGTGGGGAGTGGCACAGATAAAATACGCCCCCACCTCGTCTTTCGCTCTCTCTCCCGAGGTATGTAGCTCCGGCTCTCCCAATCCTTCCTTCGTGTTCTTCTCGCCGTCCCACCCGTCGGGCTCACCTTGTGCTTCTTGGCAACGGCGCACGTCCGCCAGCGGTTGGTGTGGTTTGCAGGTGCTTGGGTTGGGGCCAAATCCAAATCTGCTGGCGAGCTGCGGTCCGTGGCTCCTGGCTTGGAGGAACTTCGCGACACCTGAATCGGGAGCTGCATCTCATCCTCGTCCTCTTGCGTTGGTATGGTTCTTGGATAGTACCGTTGTCGCATTGGTCGTTTTATAGACAGTACTGATATTTTTGGTTTTTTTTCTATTTGTCCTGGCGCCCTGCTCTCCCCCTCCGCCCTTCACTAGTAACGAAATGATTTTGCGAGCACTTGCAAAATATTTTCCGTGGCGGGCACTTTTTTTGCCCGTCGCGGAAAATACCCGCCACGTCCAGCTTTTTTTTTTTACGTGACGGGTGTTTTTTGCCCGTCACGGGGAAAAGATTTTTTGCGTGGGAGACCTTAAAGACGCACGCCACGCAAAATAAAATCTTTTACGTGGCGGGCGTGTTAAGGTGCCCGCCACGCCAAAAATCTTTCGCGTGGCGGGCATCCTAAAAGGCCCGCCACGCAAAATACACGGGCCCAAATGTCCAAGGCGTGGCCCGATAACCATCCACGATATAAATATAGGAAACTAGGGTTCACTTCACTCTATTCTCTCCGGCCCGACACTTCACGCAGCGTCTCGGTCTTCTCTCCCGACACTTCCCGCCGGCCCTCCTATCTTCCCCCACGCGAGGGACGCCGGCGGCTCCCTCCCTCCTCCCGACACTAGTGCCGAGATAGCCTCTTCCCCATGGAGCCTCCCCCACCGCTTCCCACGCGAGGGACGCCGGCGGCCTCTTCTCTCTTCCCAGCGTCCGCGCCCCAGAGCCGGGGTGGTGGCCCTCTCCCGGCGGCGGATCCGACGCTGGCGGCGCTCCCAGCAGCGGCGGATCCGGCGCCGCGGCCTCCCTCGGCGTCGGATCCGACGCGCGGCGCTGCCGGGCGGATTGCGGGGCGCGGCGGCCTTCCTTGACGCCGGATTTGCGAGCGCGCGGCAGCGTCGTCGGGATCCAACTGGGGCGGCGACGACGGTATGCGCGGATCCACCGGCGGTCTCCCCTCTCTTCCTCTCCCATCCCTCTCCCTCCTCACTCTTCCCTTTTCTCTACGAGATCCAACAACGGCGGCGACGAGCCATCTCTCCTTCCCAAGGCGCGGGTCCGAAACCCTAGGTGTCAGGTGGCGGCGGCCCCGAACCCTAGGTGCCGGGCGCGGCAAACCCTAGGTGCCGGGCGGTGGATCCGGTGGGTTCCCTCCACCACGACGGCGGATCGACGAGCGCGCGGCGGCGGGTCGACGGCGGCGCCGTGATCCGCATCCGGTGGAGGCGACTCACTGGGCTCGGGGTTCCGGGCTTTTTTTTTTTAATTTCCCAAATTCTTTTGCGTGGCGGGCGTCATAACGGCCCGCCATGGATCATAGATTGCGTGGCGGGCACTATAGACCGCCACGGTTAATCGATTAATTAACCGCGACCTTTCATTAGTGACGGGCTACAGTGCCCGCCACGCAAAACTGAATATGCCCGCCACTAAAGTTCATTTTGTTACTAGTGCTTGCAGTCCACGCGTGCCCGACCGAGCAGGAATGGGTGGAGGCGAGCGCGGCAGCGGGTCCCTGGTGGTAGCCGACCGAGGGGGCGCGGCAGCGGGTCCTCGGCGGCTTCCCTGTCCGATGCAGCGACGGGAGCGGAAGGCGGCGATCAGGTCGAGGGCGCGGAATGCAGCGGCGACCTGGTGGTGTGGCCCTCCCGACAACACCAGCTGGCTCTGGCGTGCGGTGGTCCGCCGATGTAGCACGATGCATCTGTCTGTGCCCTTCTTTGTGTTTCTTTTTCTTCATTTAGATTTCTGTGTTGCTGTGGTTGCTGAGCTATTGGCCATGCCCAATCCAAAATGCAGCGATGGATGGCCATAGGAAGGTCAACAGTTAAAGCCGCGCACAGTCACATAGACACATGCCTCTTTTTGGCTCCGTTGCGAGGAGCTGGTGGCCGTCTCTGCCAGGCAGCCTTGCCTGGCGCGATGCCGCACCGGAAGAGATTAGAGGGAGGCACAGGCAGGAAAAAGGTTTATGGATATCTGCTACTGCTTTTTTTTTTGTTGGTTACCTTTTCATATATCAGTTGCTTTTTACGTTTCCTTTATTTTTCTCTCCATTTGAGCTGGTTTTCAGTAAAAAAAAAAAAATGGGATTCTGTTCCATGGGTTCCTTATGCATTGATGCCTGCTCATGTTCCTTCAGCCTCTTGACAAAAAAAAAAAAAAAAAAAAAAAAAAAATGTTCAGGTTCAGCCTGGCACAACAAGAAGCTTGTTAGAAAATTCGAGGGCCTTTCTCTAGAATTCTAATTAATGCTATCAAGTCCTTATTGCACTATTGGTTGATAGCGTTTAGACATCTTGGTCGATTGTATTTGTCGGTCTATTAATCTAAGGATACATTAGTTAGCATATCTGTTTGGGTCGACACTGTTTCACTGCACGGATGTGAGGGAGGGCGTTTATAGTCATTAGATGAACATCGGGTTTGTATGTACTAATGCCGTGTCCTATGCGTGACAGACTGCTACCGCGTGTCAAATAGCTATGCTTATCGTTTAAATATCTTTATTAGTCTACTGCTCGGCCAACAATATTGTGCCTGTTTAGATTCCACTACATAAATGCAATGACGAAGCGCGGCAAGAAAAAAGACTAGGTATCAGGTGTGAGCTTCTCTGCCTCGATGCAAAGGCTTCACCCTCAAATGTTGGTTACACGTTGTGTGCCAGGGCTTGAACCGCCAGTGGCGTAGCTAGATGGGTGGCACCGTGGGCCACGGACCACCCTAGAATTCAACAAAATACCTATTAAATATTAATCCTAAGATATCTAATTTTATTTAGAGTTAAATTTTATGTACGATAAGGAGATTTTAGGGTATTTTATGGAACATTTTATTTTGCTTTGGTACTTCTTATGATAAATTAACACAATACATTTGTAATATTAAAAACATAATATAAGTTGGACCACCCTAGCGTAAGATCCTAGGTACTTGAGAATCGGTATGGTATAACCGCTGGCCATCACTCGCGTGCATGGGCGCCAAGCACAAATCACTAGTAAAGTTGGTCAAATTTTAAAAAAGTTTGACTTAGAAAAACTCTAGAGGTTGATTTATTTTGAGACAGAGGGAGTAGATAACACTTCAAAATACGCCATTTCATCCTCCCACGAGTAAAAAACACAAGTACAATTAGCTTGTTCATGATAATCACTAGATACATAATGAAATATAATTTATAATATGTTTATTTGGTTTTATAGATGTTATTATTTTTTCCTATAAAATTAGTCAAATTTAAAAAGTTTAACTTAAGAAAACTTGATTTATTTTTGAGACAGAGGGAGTAGATAACACTTCAAAATACGCCATTTCTTTTGGAGACCACGACTTCACGCGTTTTTCATTAAGAAGAAAAGCCGAAAAGAAACGGCAAAGTAATCGGGTACAATGGGTTCGCAAGTAATCCATAGATTACCAACGAAATCCACAACACAAACACAAAGCAAGAAAAGAGAGGGGGACCCTCCACCTAACAACCCCAAGAACCGAGCCTAATACAAAAGATAACTCAACATCTAGGTAGCCCGTAGTGAAGGAGCCGCAGACGACACACGATTGAGACACGGCGGCAAAGCATCCGCCCGACCACCCGACGGCCAAGCATCCGTCCCCACCTCCGCCGACCTCAACGGCCAACCCCGAGGAGACGCCTCCCTCGGTGGCAAAGCAACTCGACGGCCATGCATCCGTCCCCACCTCGGCGACCTCAACGGCCAACCGCCTGAGCCTGCATTCTTGGTGGCAAGCGACAACGACACGGGGCGGCCAAGCATCCGCCCCACCTCGGCGACCTCAACGGCCAAACCGCCGGATACGCGTCCTCGATGGCTGGTACCTCGGTGGCAAAGCATCCACCGGAAGACGACTGATGGCCATGCATCCATCCCCACCTCACCGATCTCGACGACCGGACCGCGGAGATGCTTCCTCGATGGCAAAACGACCCCTGCCGCAAAGCATCCGCCGGGAAGAAAGACCGCACCACCGCAGCTACAACAAGCACTAGCCGGCAAACCTAGGTGAGGAGAAGTATGGAGCACAATTAGGCGCAAAGACGACAACCGACGTGGACCGCACGCTAGCCGAGGCTTGGAACTTCACGAGCAACGCCTTCAAGAAGGATGCGACGCGGGAGCGCCGCGTTGCTCGCCCACGCCGGCAAGGTTTTCACCATGAAGCTCCACGGGGGTGATGGGTGACGCGACAACGGATGCCTCCAAGGAGGAACGGCGCCAAGAGGGCGTCGCCCATTGTCGGCCGCAAAGAAGCTTTTCGCCTAGCGCCACCCCACCACGCGAACCAAGCCAACAACGAGGAGAGGAGCATACGCCATCCAAGCCGCCATGGCATCAATGGTGCACCACACGCGCGCCGCCCGCACCACCACGGTGGCCCGCGGCGTGCATTGCGCACGCCGGTCATCCGAAGGAGTTGGCGCCGGCCCCGACCGCGCTCCGTCACGCAGCCTCCCACCCGCCAGACCCCACCACGGCCGGGGGGGGGGGGGTAGCCGGAGCCGGGCGGACGCCGGGCCGCCGCCGCCGCCATGGCGGCACCACCGACGCCGCAGGGGAGAGGGGGGGGGCGGAGGACGGATCCGGTGCCTGGGGAGGCCGGATCCGCCGGTCCCCCACCCGGCCGGAGCCGCCGGAGCCACCGGCCAGACGCCGGAGCCGTTGGCCATCGCCATGGCGGCACCACCGACGCAGGGAGAGGGGGTGGGGCGAGGACGGATCCGGGGCCCGGGAGGCCGGATCCGCCGGTCCCCCACCCGGCCGGGCCGCCGGCCGCCGCCATGGCCGCCGCCGCGAGGAGTAGGGTAGGGTGGAGGGGGAATGGGGGAGCGGCGGGGAGGGAGAGGCCGGGAGCGGGCGGCGGGCACCTTTGAGTGAGCGTTGGCGGGCGCCGCCGCCCGCGAGCAAGGGCGGCGACGGCGGCCGGAGGGGGACGGGGCGCGGGGGAGCTAGGTGCGGCGGCGGCGGCCGCCCGAAGTCGCCCTACGTGAGGACGACGCGGGGCGTGCGTTCTTTTCAAAAAAAAAATACGCCATTTCATCCTCCCACGAGTAAGAAACACAAGTACAATTAGCTTGTTCATGATACTTGCAGATATTATAGATCCATAGCAGGCAACACAACACAGGGATAACAATAAAACAACTGGCTTAAAAAAATATAAGATAACTGTTAGAAACGGGCTGGGTAAAAAGCGTACCGTTGGGGTCTGCGACCGATGAGTTTCGCGGCGACCAGAACCGCCAACAAAGACAGGAAGACAGAAAACAACACCATGTTAGAATAAAGTTTCTGCAGCGACCGTATAGTACTTAATCATATCACAAGAACTATTAGCATATAGAGTACTTAATCGATCAAAACCTAAGCATGTGCATTATCATTTAACCACCACACGATAGCTGCAAGTCTTCGTCGTTTGTCCGGCTACTGTCAAAAAGCTTAATAGCTTTTCTGTGAGGCTACATTTTGTTGCCGCTTTTCCAAGATACAGGCGTGATTTTTTTCGAAAGATCCCCATGGGGGGATGACAAGAGGAGATCAAATTAGTATATCACTGGTATATAAAGTTTTCCATTCCTACTCCCCGCTAGCATTCTGTCGTCCATGGTCAGACACAATTTAATCGCTTGTAGTACAGCAAGCAACATGAGCAACACGCGCGCATAGCTAGGTAGCTTGAAAAACAGAGAGATTAGAAGAGGAAGGAGCACAAGGAGACCAATCAATTAAGCGGGAGGGGTGATCCATCCGGCCAACTTCTAACTTCCACAGAAGTAGCTAGCATACCGTTGATCCAGTGCATTGGCGGCTGGAAATGGTATCCGTCCTGAGCAGGGGGCTGACAATGGAGGCTAGCACCG
The DNA here is from genome assembly GCA_015847255.1 of Hyparrhenia diplandra. NCBI lineage: Eukaryota > Viridiplantae > Streptophyta > Magnoliopsida > Poales > Poaceae > Hyparrhenia > Hyparrhenia diplandra. Next base: position 160,691 of record JADLZK010003661.1, read on the forward strand.
GCGGCGGTGCCGCCTCAGCCTTCAGGCTCATGATATGGGAGGCACCGGCGGCGAGCAGCAGCACCGCCCATGGCGCGAGGATCCGCGGCCAAGTCCCCATTGCGTTTCGAGGAAGAGGGAGAAGGGTGCGTAAGAGACTGTTTTGCATGGATGTTGAGTGCTGAAGACCAGGCATCGGGTCCTGCGGTTTTTATAGGGAAAAACTACAGCAAAGCAACGGCACGAAGAGCAATCTTGAAGCCAGTCCATGGAGCTAGCTAAGCAAATCAACGGCACGAAGCTAGAGTGGCAGATCACGCACTTGGATGGAATAATTGAGCAAGCTGTAGCTTAATTACATTGCCGCTGGGTGTTGCGTCGCGTGCGAGACGGGCGCGACAAGAATAATCCTAGCTTAGCTAAGGTAGTACCAGTGTGATGTGAAGAAGAACCCATCAACCACGCATGTTCGTACGGTACGAGTACGAGTGATCGGCAGAGACGGTCCAGGCCCCAACCCAAGGGACACGGACACCATTCATGATTAGCCAATTGGTACAGAATCACCGGAAGTGGGACTGGATCATCTAAATTACCACATCTGCTATTATGGAAAAGTTTAAATAACCATATTTACATATATGTTTTTAAATTAATTACTCACTTCTATTAATGTTAAATATACTAGAACTAGGTAAAGTAAATATGCATTTTGACCCATCATGCAGATCAAGTAAATTTTGCCACATGTAATTGTTAAACATTAAAAAAAAACTAATGCTTATGTCTCCTAAAATTCTAGCCCTTGTGGAAAGCAAGGACCATTAGTCAATTAAACATCATTGTGAACCCTGATTGAGCAACATGGACTGGCTCCATCAGTTGCAGAGCAGTGCAGTGGTTTAGAGTTGTGATGGTGATGTAAGCAGAGGTCTCAATCCAAGTATCCACTGTCTATAGCCCAGCCCTTATCCCACACCGAAATTAGTGACAGAGCAGCGGTGTAATTAAGAAGAAGAAGTGGGCAACCGAATTGCCCACAACATTAGCACGTACGTTAACGGAAAGCAGAGTAACCTTGCTGGGCTCCTATATCTTGGTGGCGAGTGGCGACGATGCATGTCAAACGTGGGAATTGCATGTAGCAGTGAGCCCGTCAACCACGTTTGATCGGAGGTGTACAGCAGTACTCCAGGCCGGGTGTGGTACTCTAACCCTGCAGTGCAGCAGTGTCGAACGACCATCTCTCGTGTTGACCAACCCGAGCCCGTCTTCCAAGTTCCTACTGAAGCAGCTCTGGACTCTAGAAGGCAGCCTCCAAATATCACTGTGAACCCTGATTATTAGTGTTGGAATATATGCATGAATATGCATGGCCGGCCTTTGGCCTCATAGAGGTTTTTTTTAATATTACCCCATCCAAATAAATCTCAAAGGGTCATTTATATTGTTCCCAAAAAAAAAAGGTCCTTTGTATGTGCATACGAGGGCAGCAACGCAGTGGGAAACATTAATTCCAATTTGTTGTGGAACGATACAGTCATTCCACATTAGGTCCTTTGTCCTATTGAATTATCCTATATATCCGGCTGTTTGGAAACAAAACTTCCATAGCATGCATCTGTAATGACATTTCAGTACTTTGTGTTGGAGAACAGTAGACCATTATTCAGTTATGTTTAAAACTTTGTTTTGTAGAAATGCACTACATTATTAATTATCTTTGCATTTGCAATGTTTTATGTCGAACATTTGTTGCATGTTAATATTGACCTAATACTAGATTTTGAGTTTTTCCTCTATTGATCATAACTCCATTTGATAAATACAAATTACTAGTTAATTTAGCAATAGGTGTGCAAGAGCAACCGAGGAGTACGTGGCCTGAAAGTTAGTGCTTACGTAGGTTAACTGGAATCAGAGTTAACGTTGCTGCCTACTCCCTCCGTCCCTAAATAGATGTCATTCTCGCTTCCCGAGAAGTCAACGTTTTCAAACTGCCGGCAATTATATATTAAAATATATAAATATTTATGCTAAGTAATTAGTATCATCGGAAAGATCTTTAAGTCTAGTTTTTTTTAATAAATTTATCTAGAGATATAAATGTTACACATATTTTCTACAAACCTAGTCAAAGTTGAGAAAGTTTGGCCCAAGACGCACCCCAAAACGACTTCTAAAAGGGGACAGAGGGAGTACTGCCTTGCTGGGGACCTCAGCTCTTAGCTTGTTGAATCTCGATCGGTGGCCACGGTACTTGTGAAATGTGGGATTTACAGCCAGCAGTACTGTGGGTGTGGTCGTCTTGACCAGACCAACCGAGCCCGTCTTCCAAGTTCCAAGTCTCTAAGCCGCCTCAATGGAGAGTTTGAACTCCCGGTTTTCAAGATGTAAAACTTTGTTAGTATGAAATAGGCGCTCTCTCAACGCACGCGGTTTCATTACACGTTTTAAAGGCTCAAGGGTCTCACTGACTCTCTCTCATTACATGGTTTAATTGCATAGTTTCATTGTGAAACGTTATTTTCTGTCTCAATAGGGGTTTTATCCCGTTTCTAACGCACGTGAAACAGTGCCCAAAGGTTTCACCATGATGAAACTTTTTTTTTTCTCTCTCCTAAGCGTTTCTTAAACAAATGAAGTATTGCGATGTGACGCTGCTCAGTATTTAATGTGCATAAAACACTCATATAACCCTATTGAGACCGGCTAAACTCCATGCGTAACATTGGAGGAGGATCGATCGGCACCTCTGGTCTCCCAAGCGTAGTTGCAGGATAGGAGCCCGTCTTCCGTTGACTTGACTTGCAGTACTATCATCAGACGTCGTCGCACCATGGGTGTGGCATGTGCCGTTACCGTGTGGTGCGTGTGCTCTGGAACACGGTTTCTGCTCCCGCACAGCGCGTTGGCGGCTATTGATGCAAGGTGGGTGTGTTTAGAGACCCAATTTCTGGCCAAAATTTTGCATGCAGGTCACGTCCATGCTGGCTCCCGCACAGCCCGACGCTCGCACAATCGAAGACGTTTCGTTTGTTAGTGGTAAATATTATCCTACCATGACGTAACTAGGTTCAAAAGAATCGCCTCAACGCGTACATCTAAACGTGTAATTAATTTATTTTTTTAACTATATTTCGTCTCGGACACATGTCTTTTGGTGCATTTAATGCTTCGATGTGATGGGATGTGACGGGGTGCAGGAAATTTTAGAGGGAATCTTTGGCCTCTAAACACACCCTAGAAAACTAATCACATGCGGTGCTGGCTAAATAACTCCACTCCAAGTGCTGCGGCTACTAGTATCACTTAGTCAGGCACCCACCATTGCTCTATCTATATCTATATATAGCTCCGCCCCGCGCAGGCAGGGCAAGCAATTGCTAAGCTCCCCGCCGGTGTCTCTTTTCCCGTAGCACATCACCGGCCACTTCACCGTAGGCGGCACTTCGTTCGATTCCGAGGCTTGCATTGGAGCGCAATCCGCCGCCGATCGATCAGGAGAAGCAACGTACGACGATGAAGGTGAATGCCTGATCATCATCACTTTCCTCTTCCTGAACTGAAATGTCTCCTCGTCTTCCCTCTTACTGAAATGCTAAGCTCCCCGCATGCAGCAAAAGATCGTGATCAGGGTGCAGATGGAGTGCGACCGGTGCCGGTCCAAGGCGCTGGCGCTGGTGGCGGCGACGGGCGGGGTGGACTCGGTGTCGCTCGCGGGCGACGGCAGGGACCAGGTCGTCGTCGTCGGCGACGACGTCGACTCCGTCAAGCTCACCAACGCGCTGCGCAAGAAGGTCGGGCCTGCGGAGATCGTGCAGGTCGTCGCCCAAGCCAAGAAAGAGGGGAGCGGCGGCGGAAACAACCCTCCGGCTCCCGCTGCCGCGCTGCTGCCCGAGTTCGTCGCGGCGAGCGCGTGGTACTACCAGCAGCACTACCCGCAGCCGGCGGCCGTGGTGTACGAGCAGCCCGCGGCCGAGTATGCGTGCGCCTACGGTTACCAGACGCGGACTGACAGCATCTGCTCCATAATGTAATGTGGTAGAGAGCCGGGATCCATGGAAGGATTGATTTTTTTTTTTTTTTTTTTTTGTCTTTGGGCCGTGATTGGTGATAGGTATGTCTTTCCGAGACAAGTTTTGTATGGGCTTCAGGCCACCACCTTAGGCCCCGTTCGGTTGCTCAGGTTTAGTTCCTGGCACTGAACCGATCCAGGCTAGGATCCAGTGCAACCAGCAGGATCCACTCATTCCTGGTTGTCTTGCAATCCTGGACATGATCCATTCCAGCAGCTAAAAACTTGTGTTCGGCTAGACCAGGAACAAGACCAGGAACAACATGCATGATTTGACTAGCTGTGCACAGCTCAACAAGAATACAACCAAAGCTTCAGACATGACATGGGTAACTTCATGCAAACAAGAAACAATTGGAGAATGTGTGGCCACTTCCTAAGCTGAACCAAAATGCATCTCGCAGATACACACTTTGGTGAAAGCATAAACACTTTGAAGTACCGTTTATCATATGAACTAATAAAGACTGCCAAGTTCATGACATGCTACTTAGTTCAACGATGACAAAACTATTAAATATTGTTTAGCATCTGAAACTACAAGCTGGAAGCGAATAAACATAGTAGCCACAGCCCTGTAATCAAGATCCAAGGGGAAGTTCAAGCATGTGCTCGAACACTTCACAGCAACTCTAACCGCTCAGCAAGTAATAGTGCCTCAAGCTCTCTCCGTTTCTCCAGCCCTGAAAGATCACACATTCAGTGAGTATATGGATTAAGCATTTAAGCTACAAGCAGGTAGCTCGCAAACATCATCGAGATGCAATGAGCAAGCAAAGAATGAAACTATCATATAACAAAGTATTCCTTGGATTAAAAACAGTAAAACTAATGTAACTATCACTGTGAACGCTTAACTTCATGAGAAAATAAAAGGGAAACAGAAGACTAATAAGCTTATGCCCACCCCCATTATATTGATAAAAAGACATTAGGCTGCAGGATTTCAGAGTTTTAGACTGTTTCAAAACTAGCTGTGCCGCACCTAGATTCCATTTTCTAAACTGAAAAGTAATAAATGATGGAGTTCTACGATTCACAACTATTGAATCCATCAGCTAAAATTGCAGGTTGGTAGCCCAAAAATCCTTACTTTGAATTGCATTAAGATACACAAGTCAAAAGATGGATGTCAGGTCAGCCCATGATCTGTCCAGCTAGTACATAAGCATGCTCAAGTACTCAAGTACTGAACTCAAATTGTAATTCAAACAACTTCTATCAGTTTTCTACCCATATTTTTTCCAGAAATGATATGATGCTCAATTTCAATGACAGCTAGCATGATCATGTACTCTCAAGTACTGAAATGCTCCAAAATTCAGAAACTCAATTTGTGACCAGCAACATTACAGAAACTATTGTATAGGAAAGCATGTACAGTGAACAGCAAACAACTGGAATCTATTGTTCAGTGAACACAAGTACAAGTACAAGTACAAGAAGTCAATATACAAAGCAATAAACAAGCTTAATTCAACTACAAAACTATCTAGGTATGATTTATTGAGCATACTCCCTCCGTCCCTTTTTGTTTGTCATTCTCGCTTCCCGAGACACTACTGCCGGCAATTATATATTAAAATATATAAATATTTATGTTAAGTAATTGGTATCATCGGAAAGACCTTTTCGTCTAGTTTTTTAATAAATTTATTTGGAAATATAAATGTTGCATATATTTTGTACAAATCGAGTCAAAGTTGTGGCACGAACACCAACGACGACAGTCAAATAGGGACGGAGGGAGTATATATCTAGTTGAGGGCAATAAGATGTGGCTGCAGCCTTCCTGCTGCTGCACAGCAGCTGCTGCTTTTAAGTGCAGCCGAACAGCTCCCAAATGCAACCAAAAAAATGTTCTATGATTAATACAAAGAGAACCCTCAGTAGCTATTTTATAGAAGAAGAAAACAATAACAAGTCATTTGAGCTATTCAGGCAACAAATTCCAATCACATACTATAAAATAGCTCTAGCTCCTAGCTGCATGCATCAATACTCCTGAGACAAAGAAATTGACATTTTGTACAAAAAAAAATATGCTCACTATACAAAACTAGTGCTCACATGATGACTCATATTATTCTAATGATTATTGGAGCCTCACAAACACACAAGTAACCCAAAGAACAGCAGGAATCATATGAAGGAAATGAAGTGCAGTGACACACAAGTAACCCAAACTATCGCTATAGGACTAGACATAGGACTCGACATACTGAATCTTCAAATCTGCATGAACAATAATTAATATACTGAGCTGGGCTTCACAAACACACGTTAGATGACAGAAACTAAAGCCTAGAACTTTTAAACCTGAACTCAGTTTCATTTTGGAGCTCAAACTGATCAGTTATGCACTTGTAGAAAGGATATATAGGATGTAGAGAATACCAAGCATAAAACTACTGATTACAAAAAGAAAAACATGTATGATAATAAAACTTCATAGAACGATGGGACTGAGTCCACTCAAACTCTAATTTAGGATACTAACCTACATTCTACAGACCTAAACCTGAACGTTGAGGTTCAGTTATTAGCAATATTAGCAATCAATTACATCCCTAAGCAGAGGTCTAGAATGAAAATCTGAAACTAGTTAAACAACAGTTTGATCCCACTATGATTCACATGGATTGGAATATCTGAATTAATGAAGCAAGTGGAAAAGCACAGTACCAGTTTCATGACAATTCATTCTCTAATTAGCTCATTGGATCCCTGAAAGTTACCCTCCCTATTAGTTTTATTCATATATAAGAACTAAATGAACACATATATGCTCGAGGAATACAACAAATTGACCATGTTATCATATTCGTGAAAGCCATACAAAACTACAATTGATCTTGCCGTAGAGTACGTGCGTGCCCATCCGATGGATCGAGCCATGCACGGTGAACCGAACTAGAGCGAGCAGCCGGCGGCCGGACCCAACAAGGAAACATACGCATCAAAGCGATCGATCGAAGCTGGAGACTACGTACATTGAAGCTGTAAACTCAGAAGGGGCCGAACTGAACCGGTGGGCGTCGAGCGACCGGAGGCCGTCACCGCCGCCGTCGGCTGGTGGCTGCCCGCGACTGGAGGCCGGATCTTGCCGCCGCCGCCGTCCCAGCCCCAAGAACCAAGAAGGCAAGAACCCTAGAGGAGAGGGGAAGGACGAGTGCTTTACCGGAGAGAAGGCGGCGGGAGCGTGGACGTCGGATAGAAGGAGGTCGCCGTCGCCGCCGCGCCGGCCCCTCGCGTTGCAAGCCACGCCGTCTCCTCGCGCCGCCCCTCACGCCTCGGCCCCGCGTCGCCCGCACACGAGAGGATCGGATCCTGAGGGTCGGAGGTCAGGATTGTATCCGGGCCGGAACGAGGCCGAACCATGTCTGTTTCCATTCCGGGTGACCCAAAACGAACGACCATTCCGGCCCAGGCCTGGTTGCAAACCGGGCCACTTCGTTCCGGCCGGAACCGAGGCCGTTCCAGGCCGTTCCGGGCCGAACCGAACGAGGCCTTAATGGGCCCAATTCCATCATGCATTCTGGTCCTTTTGTATTGCCGCTAATTAAGTTTACAATACAATATATGTGGTCAGGCTATTCCAAAAAGCAACCAAATAGAGACTTTGGCTCTTCTGATTTTGGATAAGTCGGCGGCGGCTGATTTTGGTTGTTTCAATAATGTTCTTCAAAGAAAAAAAACGTGGAAATGTTCTGCTAGCTGTAACAAGGACTAATAAGTCCAAAGTCGCAAGGCATTCACGGATTCGGTTCTGAGGCGTGACTACCCATCATCCATCCATCCTGCTTATCATCTAGAGGATCATTATCATCTGGATTCCCATTCTACTTTTTAAGCACTAATGAAATTAATTAGGACTCCTCAAAGTCTCTACAATATAAAATGAACAAAAGTAAGACTCCCAAATGGTGCGACAAATTGTTCAGTTCCCCTCCTCCACACGCCGTGCGATCCCTGGCTCCTCCCCTGTCCGCATTGTTTAGGAAACAAATTAAACACCGGGGAACATGCGATCGGTCATTAATCACCGCATGCATGGCTACGCCTACTTCTCCTTTCCTTTTCTTGCAACAAATTCAAAAGGAAAGAAAAAAAAATGGTCGGCCATTAATCGTGCATGCATGGCTAACTCCGTCCTCTTTCCTTTTCTTGCGACAAATTCAAAAGGAAAGAAAAAATCGATTGGTCATTAGTCATTGCTAACGTCTTCTTCCCTTTCCTTTCTTGCGACAAATTCAAAAGGAAAGAAAAAAATGATCAGTCATTAATCATGCTTGCATGGCTAACAAATAGTCGCCATTTACTTTTCTAGCGACAAATTCAAAAGTGAAAAAATCGATATGGTATTTTTCTCTCTTATCTTTTCCCCAGAAACGTAAAACAAATAGTCGTGGACCTTTCATCTCTTTTGCAAACGTCGTAGCTTGCCGAGGCCCGCCCGACGTCAATCATGCTCATTCCAAATCCGGATTCACGACCCGGGCAACAAAAAAAATCTCTCACCGTGAAAGTTTCTCTAGCATACCCATCCTCCGCCTCGTGTGCAAACGACCGCACACACCACCCGGCTCCGCTACCCTCCCGAAATCTCATGTTTGGTTTTGGAAATTTATGACACACTTGTGGACTAATCCTTTGCTCTAAGTGTGTGACTTGAGATAGGATTAGGTTGATGACAAGGAGCATGATGATCATGAATATGGACAATGTCGGTGGACTTGATGGATCGTCAAGCTCGGTGATCGGCTTGAGAGGAACCCGGAGATCAAGGCAAAGGTATTCTTGATAGGGTTTTCCTTTCGGTGATCAAGACACGATAGAGCGTGTGATCACATTATAGGATAGATAGCCGACTATTAAGAGGGAATGCCGCGACAATCCTTTGGTGAAGTGCTTCTAGGTCCAATTGACTTGCATATTGCATTTAGGACAATGAGAGCACTAACTTCGTTCTTGCCTAACATCTCGACGTGATAACGTGGTCATCTTCGACGTGTTGGCAACCTATGGCAAGAGGAGAAGCAAGTTTGAAGCAAAGAGCAAAGAAAAAGAAGAAGATACTGGTTGCTTTCAGGCGACCGGACGCCGACGAAGTGGCCGGACGCGACCGACCGGTGGCTCCGGTCGGGCGCGTTTGACAGAGAGCCCCCGCAGTCGGATTTGGCCGGACGCTTCCGGTGCCCGACCGAAGCACCGACCGACGCGCGGAGGAGGGCGCCACCGTGGGCCCGACCCTTTGTCGGTAGCGACCGGAAAAGGGGATCGACCCACGACCGACCCGCTGGTGGTTCCGGTTGGTGCGTCCGGTCACCCCACAGAGAGAGCAAATTTTTTTGGAGCAACGGCTCCATTTCGAGAGGAGCCCTATATATACTTGGTTGGTCTGGTTCTTTGGGACCTCTCTTGGACATTTGAAGCTTCCAACTTGCTAGTGAGCATTTGATACTCCTCTCCACTCATCTCCCCAACTCTAACTCGAATTCTTGGTGAGATTGAGAGTGATAGAAGTGCATTGCATTGCTTGGTTGTATCTAGAGCACTTCATCCTTGGAGAAGCTGCGGGATTCTTGTTTCTTTTGGGAATTTGTCCGGTTCCCTAGCGGCTTGGAGCAAGAGGCGGTGTTGAGCTCAAGTGGAGCTTGTTTGAGGCCACACCGGTGGTGATTGTGAGGGGTCGTTCCTTACCCCGCGGGAGATTCGCGAAAGGAGCACTAGTGGATTGCTCGTGGCTTGTTGGACCCTCTCTTGTGAACGTTTGCTTGAGCGCCCATAGGGTTTTGGCACCGGCCATTAAGCTTAGCATACGTCAAGTGAGTGTGTCGCCACAACAGGGGACTAGCGTGCCGGCAAGTCGTAAGGTCCTAGATGGCTAGAGGGGGGGTGAATAGCCTATAAAAATTTTCTACAAGCTCAACTAAACAAACCAATTAGTATAACACACGGCGAAAAGCGGTTTGCACTAGCTCTAATGGTCAAGCAAGCCTTCTAGTGACAAGACTAAATAATTCTATGATCTCTAGTCCACACAAGGTCTATGTCACTACTCTAGCTAATGAACAAACCTAATATGATCCTTAAGCTAGCTAGAACAACTTACACAAGCAAGAGCTAGCTCTCTACTCAAAGTAAACTAACAAAGTAATGCAAGAGTGAGAGACTTGTTATACCGACTTGTAGAGGATGACAACCAATCACCGGGAGGAAGAAAAGCAATCAATCACTCGAAGGTGATGATCCACACAATGAGACAATGAACAAGTCGATTTGTTCACCCGGAGTTCGTTGTACACCGACAACTACTCTCCGGTTGTGCCGACCAACACAAGGATGGTGTTTGAGCTAGGCGGTGCCCTTGCTAGCCTCAACACACCACTCACCAAGTGAGGTACCCAAAGCACGAGCAATGTATTCCTTACACTTTGTCTTCCCGACGAGGAGTGCGTAATCCTCTCACAAACCAACCGGAGGTGGCCAAGAAACAATCACCTCTTCTTGCCAACGCCTCCACCACTTCACCAAGCCGGCTAGGAGCGGTGCCTCCAAGAGTAACGGGAAATCCACCGTCACAACACGATCCTCAAGTGCCTCTAGATGCAAGAACTCGATGCAATGCACTTGGATCACTCTTCTCTCAAGAATGAAGCTCAAATCAAGAGTGAGAGAGGAGGGAGGCTTGCTTGCTTGCTCAAATGTGTTAGGAGTGATTCAAAATGACCAAGAGAGAGAGCAAGAGGCAGCCAAGGGGGTATAAATACCCCACACCACGAAATGTGGCCGTTTGGGAGGAAACCCACGGTGCCAGCAGCCCGATCGACGCAAGATCGACCGGACTCACCGCTGAGTCCGGCCGGTGGGTCCGGCCACAACCGACAACCCCGAACAATGGGTTTTGCCCCCTCGTCTCACCGGGTCCGACGCTGTCCCGTCGGTGTTTTTCCCGGGCCAGACCGGAAGCATCCGTCATCGCGTCCGGTCGCCCGAGGTCGAATCCCGATTGCAGCAGCTTCGCCAGACGCGATCGACCGAGCGCCCGGTCACATTTGACCAGCTTCCGGCCGGCGGCGTCCGGCCACGCCGAGCAGCGAAAAGTCATCGTTTCGCCACCGTTCCTTCGCCGTCTTTTTTCTCCGACATGCTGTCCAACAAATATACCAATTTGTGCACGAGGACTAGCATGTTCTCATCTCCACGATGCATCCGGCGCAATAGAAAATAGACATTTCATTTTCTCAAAAGCGCCGAATCCGCCCGCAAGCTTCGGCGGGAGGATGAGCGGTTCCCAAACCCAACTCAACCCCGCAACCATCACCGCCTTCGCAAATGTGCCAACACCACCATGTGTACATCACCATGTGCTTGTGTGTTAGCATTTTCACAATTCATTTCGAAGGTTAGGTCAGCTCTTTAGGTTAGAATGCATGCATATGAGACTTGAACCTAAAGGCACGTGAGGATCGATATGTACGAAAGTTTTCCCCTCTTTATAGTACGGCTTATCGATCCTATAACCACCCACACCCTCTATAGTGTCTTGGGTGTGAAATCAAAAGCCCTATGGTTATACCTTTGCCTTGGGACCTTTGATCTCCGAAAACTCCACCGAGTTGCATGCTCGATCATCTTTTGGATCACCTCGATCCATCCTCCATGATCACCATGCACCAACTACGGCACGACCAATCTCCAATCTAATCAAACACTTAGCATCGAGAGATTAGTCCTTAGGTGTCACTAATTAGCCAAAACCAAACTAGAGATCTTCACAAGCACGTGAACCTCGGTGAAAAATCATCGTGTCAACCTTGTTGTGCTCGTTGGAGATTTCTTGTACACGGTGATTGGCCACAACCTCTACTCGACAACGGTGGTATTGTATTCGAGCACCTCTTTGCATTTTCTTGGTAGTATATCTTGCTAGGGTGCTTAGCTTGTTAGCTTGAGTAGTGTGTTAGGTTGCTTAGTCTTGTTAGCTCCTAGTTGTAATCTAGTTAGAATTGCTTGTTCACCTGGGAGTAAACTAGCGACATAGCCTTTGAGTGGATTAGAGACAATAGAATTGACTTGTGGCTTGCCTAGACAGCTTGTTGCATTGCTTAATAGCTTCGCCATCTTATTTACTAATCCGGGTGCTTAGTGTTGTTGCAAGATTTTTTAACAGGCTATTCACCCCCCCTCTAGCCATTAGGATCTTTCAAGTGGTATCAGAGTCGAGGCACCGTATTTGAGTGGCTTAACATCCAACGGTGACAAACAATGGCTACGTTTCATGTCAACAACACCAAGAAGGCGCCACCTTTCGATGGCACCAACTTTGGGCATTAGAAGTTGAAAATGACCGCACACCTCAAGCAAATCAATAGAGAAGTATGGATTGTGACCGAGAACAAGTTTGAGGTGGCAAAGCCAAATGAGCCAACCGCCGCGAAAGAGAAGAAGATATATGCCAATGATGTGGCTGTGAGTGCTTTTCATGAGGCATTCAATGATAGAGTGTTTGAGCAAGTCAAGTCACTCACCATCGCCCATGACATTTGGAAGAAGCTAGAAGAGTGCTATGAGGGCACCGAAGGTGTCAAGCAAGCCAAAGCCTACATCAAGCTAGAGCAATTCAATAGCTTCAAGATGGAGGAAGATGAAAGTGTGCCGGAGATGTTCCGCCACATGCAAGTGTTGGTGAATGATCTCAATGCACTTGGTGAAGATATCAAGGACACAACATTCAACATGAAGTTCTTGAGGTGCTTACCGGAGAGATTCGAAATGCTCAAGACGGTTTTGGTGAAGACCAACTTGAAGACCTTGACACCAAACCAATTGCTTGATGAGGTGATGACCGATGATTCATTTAGAGATGATTCAAAGAAGCAAGAGCTCATCAATAAGGCCAACAAAAAGGCTAAGGATGAGGACAAGAAAGATGACAAGAAAGGGCTAGCACTCAAAGCTAGTTCTTCATCCAAGGGCAAGAAGAAGAAGGAAGAATCAAGTGATGAAGAGGATGGCACTTCTATAAGTGGGAGTGAGGTTGATGAACAATTGGCTCTCTTTATGAGAAGATTGGGCAAATATGTGAAGAAGACATACATCAACAAGAACAAGAAGAAGCAATCATCCAAGAAGAAGACCAAGGATAGCAAGAATGAAGGCAACATGACATGCTTTCGTTGCCATGATGATTGTCACTTGATTGCCGAGTACCCATATGAGAGTGATGATGAGAAGGGCATCAAGAAAGCAAGAAAGAAGAATGATGCCAAGAATAAGAAGGAGAAGAAGCCCAAGAAGAAGAATGAGTGACATGTGGCTATGTGGGATAGTGATGGCTCATCCTTTTCAAGTGATGAAGAAGAGGAGAAGAAGAACAAGAAGGGACAAGCTCACCTTGCTATGCATGACAAGATATCCCTCTTCGACACTCCTTCTTCATGCTTCATGGCTAAGGCCACCAAGGTACAATCTATCACTAGTGATGATGATGATGATAGTGATAGTGATAGTGATGATGAGGAGCAAACACTCACTAGAGAAGAATTGCAAAGCATGCTTGATGATTGCATTGTTGTGTTCAAGCAAAGTAGAAAGGAATACAAGGGCTTGCGTAAGGAAACAAAGAGCCTTAAGCAAGAACTTGATGAGCTTCGGGCATCTTATGAGAGTCTAGAGGTAGACCATAAGAAGCTTGAGAAATCTCATTCTAAGTTAGAGAAAGCTCATTCCTCTCTACTAGAAGAGCACAAGTTGTGCCTAGTGGTTGAAAATGTTGATACATCCAATGCAAGCATCATATGTGACATTCTTGTTGATGAATCAACCCCCAAGTGTGAGACCTCCACTAGCTCTATCACTAGCATATCCATCTCTAGTGAAGATAATGACAACCCTATGCTTATTCATGAGAATGCTTGTTTGAAAAGGGAAGTGATGGAGCTCAATCACACCTTAGCTAAGGCTTATGGTGGTGAGGACCGCTTGCTTATGTGCTTGGGTAGCCAAAGGGCATCCTTGTATAAGGACGGCTTAGGCTATATCCCCAAGAAAGGCAAGGCCGCCTATGTGACTCACAAGACTCGTTTTGTGAAGAGCAATGGTAGCTATTACAAAGCTTGCAAGCAAGTTGGTCATGTGGAGCAAAAGTGCATGAACAAGAGAACCAATGTTTCTTCCATCAAACTTGATCATTCTTATATGCTTATGAAGAAGAACAATGGTGTTCGTGCTAGGTACATTGGTACACCATGGATGGGCTCAAGGAAGAAAGCCATTTGGGTACCAAAGGCCTTGGTGACTAACCTTGAAGGACCCAAGCAACATTAGGTACCTAAGAAGAATTGATCTCTTTTTGTAGGTCAATTACCGTGTCGGAGGAGAGCATTGGATAATGGATAGTGGGTGCACTCAACACATGACGGAGATTCTCTTATGTTCAAGTCAATTAGCATCAAGGGCATTGATGAATTTGAGTCAATCACTTTTGGCAATGACAAGAAGGGTAGCGTTTTGGGTCTTGGCAAGATAGCAATTACACAAGAGAAGACTCTATCCAAAGTGTTGCTAGTGGACAATCTTGATTACAATCTCTTGTCGGTTTCTCAACTTTGTGATCTTGGTTACAAATGCATATTCACAAGCCAAGAAGTTGAAGTGGTTAGTGGTGATGGTGTCAATATGATCTTCAAGGGATTTAGATATGGTGATCTCTACCTTGTTGATTTCAAGTCAAAAGAAGACAAATTAACAACATGTCTACTCTCACAAGCTAGCAAATGGTGGTTGTGGCATAGAAGGCTTGGTCATGTTGGAATGAAGCAATTGAACAAGTTAGTAAAGCATGACTTGGTTAGAGGCTTGAGTGATGTCAAGTTTGAGAAGGACAAACCTTGTGGAGCATGTCAAGCCGGGGAAGCAACATGGCAATGCACATCCAACCAAGAGTATAATGAGTACAAGCAAGGCATTTGAGTTGCTACACATGGACTTGTTTGGGCCAACATCATATTCTAGCATTGGAGACAACAAGTATGGTTTTGTCATAGTTGATGACTACACTAGATACACATGGATGTTCTTTTTGCATGACAAAAATGATGTGTTTGAGCTATTCAAGACCTTTGTCAAAAGAGTGCAAAATGAATTTGAGACATCCATCAAGAAGATTAGGAGTGACAATAGAAGTGAATTCAAGAACACAAGAATTGAAGAGTTGTGTGATGAGCTTGGAATTGACATCAATTCTCACCAACCTACACTCCTCAATCCAATAGTGTAGTTGAGAGGAAGAATAGAACCTTGATTGAAATGGCAAGATCAATGCTTAGTGAGTACAATGTTAGCCATTCCTTATGGGCCGAAGCAATAACACGGCTTGCTATTGTAGCAACCGTCTCTATTGCCATGGGATGCTTGGCAAGACACCATATGAGTTACTCAATGAAAGGAAGCCCAACATTGGTTACTTTAGAGTCTTTGGATGCAAATGCTACATTCTCAAGAAAGGCATAAAATTAGACAAGTTTGACAAGAAATGTGATGAAGGGTTCCTAGTTGGATACTCAACCACAAGCAAAGCATATAGGGTATGGAACTTGGGTAGTGGCAAACTTGAAGAAGTTCATGATGTGGAATTTGATGAAACCCAAGGCTCTCAAAATGAAGTTAAAAATCATGATGATGTGAGTGGTTCCAACTTGGAGAATGCTATGAGGACAATGGATATTGGTGACATTAGACCAAGGCAAGTTGAAGATGATGAAGACACTCCATTGCCTACCACTACAATTGAGTTTGATACAAATGAAGCAAGCACTAGTGATACTCAAGATGAAGATCAAGAGCAACAAGCTAGTCCAACTCCCCATCCTAGTCATCAAGTGCAAGTGATGCAACCATCCAACATAGCAAGAGACCATCTAATTGATCAAATTATCGGTGACATCAATAGTGGAGTGATTACTAGAAGAAGATTACCATCTTTTTTTGTGCTCACCATGCCTTTGTAGCACAAGAAGAACCGGAGAACATTGAAAATGCACTCAAGAAGGAAGATTGGATCAATGCCATGCATGAAGAGTTGAACAACTTCAAGAGAAATGATGTATGGGAATTGGTGGAAAGGTCAAAGGACTACAATGTGATAGGAACCAAGTGGGTCTTCAAGAACAAGCAAGATCAAGATGGAATTGTGGTTAGAAACAAGGCAAGGCTAGTAGCTCAAGGGTACACTCAAGTAGAGGGTCTTGACTTTGGAGAAACCTATGCACCGGTTGCTAGACTTGAAGCAATTAGAATCTTGCTTGCTTATGCATGTGCTCATGACATCAAGCTCTATCAAATGGATGTGAAGAGTGCATTCTTGAATGGCTTCATCAATGAGTTGGTGTATGTTGAACAACCACCGGGATTTGAAGATGAGAAGTATCCCAACCATGTCTACAAGTTGAAGAAGGCTTTGTATAGCTTGAAGCAAGCACCTAGAGCATGGTATGAGAGGTTGAGAGATTTTCTCCTCTCTAAAGGGTTCAAGATGGGCAAGGTGGACACCACCCTCTTCACCAAGAAGATTGGCAAGGAATTGTTTGTGTTACAAATCTATGTTGATGACATTATCTTTGGGTCAACCAATCAAGAATTTTGTGAGGAGTTTGCTAAGATAATGGCCAATGAGTTTGAACTGTCAATGCTTGGAGAGCTCACATTCTTTCTTGGACTTCAAATCAAGCAATTAAAGAATGACACATTCATTAGTCAAGGCAAGTACATCAAAGACATGATCAAGAAGTTTGATCTTCAAGATGCCAAGTCTATGTCCATACCAATGGGAACCAATGGAAGCTTAGACCCCGACCCTAGTGGCAAGATGGTTGAACAAAAGAAGTATAGGTCCATGATTGGTAGTTTGCTCTATGCAACCGCATCAAGACCGGACATTGCATTTAGTGTGGGCATGTGTGCTAGATATCAATCCAATCCAAGAGAAAGTCACCTCAAAGCAACAAAGAGAATTATGAGGTACTTGAAGGGCACACAAGATGTTGGACTATGGTATCCAAAGGGATCCAAGTTTGATTTGATTGGATATTCGGATTCCGATTATGGAGGGTGCAAGATCAATAGAATGAGCACAAGTGGCACATGTCAATTCCTTGGAAGGTCACTAGTATCATGGTCTTCAAAGAAGCAAAATAGTGTTGCTCTCTCAACCGCCGAAGCCGAATACATAAGTGCGGGAAGTTGTTGCACTCAATTGCTATGGATGAGGTCAACCTTGAGGGATTTTAGATTCAAATTTGACAAAGTTCCATTGTATTGTGACAATGAAAGTGCAAGGAAGATGACCCAAAATCCAGTTCAACATCCAAGAACAAAGCAGATTGATATAAGGCACCACTTCATAAGAGATCATCAACAAAAGGGTGACATTTGTATCATGGGCATTGGCACCGAAGATCAACTAGCCGACATATTCACCAAGCCACTTGATGAGAAGAGGTTTTGCATGCTAAAGGGAGAATTGAACATTATTGACTTCTCCAACTTGAGTTGATGCACCCCACTAATATGACATGCCTCTCCTTCGATAAACCCCAAGGTAAAAGTTGGTTGTCATGGCATTCATATATAGCTAAGGACTTGTTAGTGCATCTAGACATCATGCATGCTTAATAGGCTCATTCATGGAAAATAAAATGTTTTCAATGTATGTGTGGCACCACTATTGCTTTGATTGGTTCTATGAACTAGTGGTGGCATATGACATGTTTATGTGCTTGCAATCCTAGTGTCAACTCTAGAAAATGCGCTATTGATGTGTATTCTAACATGGTGCAAGATAACCCTTATGTATATGAGGTGTGAAAAAGCTTGTCCTTGGTTCAAACTTGAATACATGGAAAGACAAGTGATCTAGATGAGACCACATGTGATACTTTGATTGACTTGATTTCTCTCATTTACACCTTTTTGGTGATTGTTGACAAAGGGGGAGAAATAAGTCACAAAGATGAAAGGATCACACAAATAGGGGGAACAAGCTCATAGACTATTTGTGTATTTGTATGTGCATGATCATAATGAAATGTTGCATTGGCAATCTAAATTCAATATACATGATTGCTTGGTGTATGCTAGTTTTTGAAATTGTTTGGTGTATTGACCAACTAGCATGCATAGGATGTATCTAGACAAAGCTCACATCTTAGCCTATAATGTTGATCTCATGGGGTATGTTGAGTTTTGATGATTGTCTAGTTACATTGATGCTAAGGACTCCGATGGTTTCACGCTTCAAAGGTCCAATTTCTAGAACCTTAGCATCCCTTTTGGTATTAGTATCTCTCCCCAAGATTTCTATCCATACATATGTGCCAACTTGATCCAAACACATGGAAGCACATATGTAGGGGGAGCTACTACTACCAAAACCGAACCTTGAAATGTTTGTCCATCTCTTGATTCATGATCAAAACTCTATGGGCAAGCAATTCAAGTTCAATTGAATTTTATTTCAAATCTTTGTGAGTTTGGTTGTCATCAATTACCAAAAAGGGGGAGATTGAAATCTCATGTTTGGTTTTGGAAATGGATGACACACTTGTGGACTAATCCTTTGCTCTAAGTGTGTGACTTGAGATAGGATTAGGTTGATGACAAGGAGCATGATGATCATGAATATGGACAATGTCGGTGGACTTGATGGATCGTCAAGCTCGGTGATCGGCTTGAGAGGAACCCGGAGATCAAGGCAAAGGTATTCTTGATAGGGTTTTCCTTTCGGTGATCAAGACACGATAGAGCGTGTGATCACATTATAGGATAGATAGCCGACTATCAAGAGGGAATGCCGCGACAATCCTTTGGTGAAGTGCTTCTAGGTCCAATTGACTTGCATATTGCATTTAGGACAATGAGAGCACTAACTTCGTTCTTGCCTAACATCTCGACGTGCTAACATTGGTGATAACGTGGTCATCTTCGACGTGTTGGCAACCTATGGCAAGAGGCGAAGCAAGTTTGAAGCAAAGAGCAAAGAAAAAGAAGAAGATGCGGCAGTTTCAAGGCGACCGGGACGCCGGCGAAGTGACCGGACGCACCGGCCGGTGGCTCTGGCCGGTGCGGCCCGCGCAGAGCCCTACAGGTATTAAACCTTTTTATACTCATATACATTTGTCACTAATAAATTCCACTTGTAGTGTCTTGTATTTTATTTTGCAGATTTATAATAAAAGCAAGTGGAAAATCGACCAAAGTACGCCTTCCGGAAAGCATTATTGCAAAAATCCAAGCCCAAGAGCAAATCGACCCAAAGCATCAAACGGGCCGAGCAAAGCCCGGCCCACAACTTTTCAGGCGAAAGACGACACCCCACCGAGACCGGGCCAGGCCGAGCCCGGGGGTGCGCCAAGCGCACCACTGTGCGGCCGCACCCTCCCCGAGGCGGTTTCGCCCGGCCTCGGGAGGCGGTTCGTGCACCTTCCAAACGGGGTTTCCCGCCCTTAGTTGGTCGGTTTGCGCATACAAGAAAGGTTTACCAGGTCGGTTTTGGTGTAAATTAGCACTTAGGCCCCTCCTCCAAGTGTATAAGTAGGCCCCCTCTCTCCCTCTCTCAACACACACCACTTGGAGTCCAGCAAACCAGCAATCTCTCTCTCTACCACCTCTACCTCTCTCTCTTCTTCTACTTCTTCTTTCTTCTTCTTCTTTCTTCTTCTTCTTTCTTCTTTATTCTTTCTTAGTTAACACTTGGAGTAGAAGAGCTACAAGGAGGGCTTGTCTCCTAGAAGAAAGTGCTTTGGTAATACATCTACTCTATGGAGTATTCTTCTATTTACAAGTCTTATATCTATGTTCTTGGCCTAACTTATGAACTAGAGTATAGTTTTGTTCATGTTCTTGTGTTGGTATATGAACTAGCATATAGTTTACATATCATAATCTTGACATGTTCATCACATTTCTTCATCGATCATCATATGCCTAACTTGATTAGAGGTGGGATATCGGTTCGTTGTTCCTTCGGGTTTGCTCTTGTTCTAGTCCGTCCATTCGACGAGTGGGGATCCCAGGGGGGGGGACAAGAGTAGTGCTCTAATATGCGGGCATGGTGCTCGGGTATTACGACACCGCGGATATGAGGGCATGCCACGGTTGAGGGGGTAGGCGGCTTGGTCGTGACAAGCCTTGACCGTCCCTTGAAATCCCCCACGTTCGTATGTTCCGTAGGAGTTCAGTAAATGCTTCCTATCGGGCCGTATGGTATCCAGGAGTCTCCCGCTATCCTAGACCTAACCTTGATTAAATCAGTTTGCATATGATCCTAACTATTCATTTGTATGGCCATGACTAGATACATTAGAACTACTCCATTAGGTTATTCATTTATTCATTTATTCTTTATCTATTTTCTTTATCCTTTTCTTTGGTGGATTCTTAAGTGTGTGTCACACTATCCATGAACCATTATTGCTTACCTGTTATGAACATTTTGGTCTAAGCAAACACATGTTCCTCTATTCAGATGCCATGCTAATTTATTAATCACATGCCTTCCTTTGGGAAAATATAAATAACGATACCCCGAATACTTCGGGGTGAAATGCTACAATGATAGATCCGCGGCGCTTTGCGGATGAATATCTAAGATGGCAAGATCTATCCGTTGATGAGTTCCATTTCGGATCACCGACATGGTGGTTTACTTGGAAATGTCAGCGACGCATTTCTCGACGCTCTTATTGGGGATGAGTTTTATACCTATTTCCTTTGATTGCGTTAAGAAATGCCAACACATACCCTCGTGGCCTTGCCGGCCATTCGCCCACGTGCCGGCCACAGGCGAGCTCGCCACGCCGAGGATCCACTCCGCCGGACGCAACCACGCCGCCGAGCCCTGTCGCCGTGCCACGATCGCGCCGGACGCCACCACGTAGAGGGTCCGCCTGCAAATTTTCCAGCATTGTTATCTTATCTTGCGATCTATGTGTTTTTATATAATATTTAGTTATCTCGTAGCAATTGTTTATCCCGTAGCTCATCATAAATAACTTATCTGAATTTTCCTGAAATCAAAGCAGTCAATTGTTTATTCCTTTTGCCTGAACACAGTCATTATTAAATCTATATGCAGTTAAGGTGTTTTCCTAACTTCAATTGTTTATGCAGAATGACAAGTCCTTGATAATATTTAGTAAATGTATTATTAAATTTTTAATCTATATATGTATATATGCAGATCACTCTTCTGAAATTCAGCTCTGTAAAGCTTGTGTAGGTGCTATTGTTTTTGCAAGCTATTTCTGTAAGTGTTGAACGAGAGGGTCTACTCTATTACTATTGTTCATTACTGTTCATTGGCAGACAATCCCTTGTTGCTTTGAATTTTAGAGATAAAATGGAATTCCTGTATGGTTGTTTGCATCCCAAGGTCTATCTGTACAACATTAATGCTTATTGCACTAATTTAAGGCATGCATAGTTTAAAATATTGAGACCTCGTCACTGTTCCAATTCTAAATAATTTTAATTTTTCTATTCATCTTGATTGTACCAAAAAATAGGAGTCTTAATTTTTCTTTCCTTTTCAATATTTGCATACATTTTAATGTATACAGGATCATACAAATAGCGTTGGTACTTATTAGTAGATTTACTAGTGCACGCGAAATAAATAGACAATGAAGATATCTTCTAGCCAATATAAAACAATATCTTAGGCGAATCATGATAAAGCATATACAATAGAGTTTATGAGCATGCGACACCACAATCTTCGTAGTTATGTTAATTTCACAATATTTATGTGTTTGGATTAAATGTTACTTTAACGTTATAATTTAATTTCACAGTATTGTTATGTTATCATGCGATCCATGTGCATTTTTATAAAAATATAGTTATCCCGTAGCAATGCACGGGTGTGATACTAGTAACGAAAAAAATTCAAAACAAGCGAAAGTGGATCGTCTTCACAGTTGAACTCGAGATTACTGGGCGTTAACGGCGACAGTGGTGCGTCCGGGACTCCGGGTGCCAACACAGGGTGCCAACACAGGTCATCCTACGTCCGGGACTCCGGGTGCCATTTGATTTCTCTTAGATCCTATCCTCTAAACTTCGGAGCTGAACTCAAAATAAGTGTATAAAGTTAGCTCTAAACTTTAGCCCACCTCATATTAGAGGATTAGACTTCAGAAGTTAGCTAAAGTGCTTTAATATTTTTAGACCTCTAAAATTTAGAAGAGAGGATCCAAATATGATCTTGGAGATGAGGTCCTTGCTCACGCTGGTCGCGTGGATGGACCCTCTGGGGAGGCAGATGGTCAGGTATTTCATTCATGTTGGATGCCTCGCATTTTTTGCTTTTTGTTTGTGTCGTGGGATTTTGATGGTCATCCATGAATTACTCACAAGTCTTATGTGTTGTATCTGTTGCCATTCTTTTGGCAGTTCTTTTGCTTAATGAAATATGTAAAAGTCGTGATCTCAAAAAAGAAATAAATATGTAGGGCCATAGTTAAAACCGCTAGTGAAAATTAGCATAGGCATTAGGAGGTTTGCAACAGCTAGTAAGTTGAGTTGGAGTTATTTGTTATCCCCTACACACAATTATCTCTTTGTGCTCTAGTTTAGACAATTAGTAAAAGCATTTGGATTACTGATTTAGTCTAGTTTAGGCTGCATTAGAGCTTTGCTTTAGTTTTAGGTGCAGAGTTGAATAATATTTGTATACCTCATGGTCTTGGCTATTGGTGCTTGCGCCGCCATACTTGTGCATTCGAGGCTTGTAACTCTTGCGAGATCACTCTAATGTCACATTTGTGGAGTGGCCATCGGTTGTATATATATGAGAGAGGAGAGGCGTCATTTAGTGTATTGGCCGAAGTTCTATAAAGTGGATACGACATAGAGCGTCTGGGAGAGATTTGGTGCCGATCAGCTTGCACTTGGGGTTAGAGATAGCAGCATCTAGAAAAAAACTTTTCGCAAGAAAAAAAACATCTAGAAAAAACTTGTGCTAGTTAGAACATGAGTAGATATTTATAAGTGGTATTTGATTTAGCTTTTAAGCAATATAATTATAACATATAATGCACCCCCTCGTCACCATCCCCCGGAGAGCAAGTATAATGAGGATGATTCAGCAGACGACTGAGGTATCCATGTTACTATATTTCTATGCGGAGGAGTGAGAAAACTGGAGGGAGAAGAATGCTGCCGTCTCGCGAATCGCTGTCACTATATTCCTATGTGGAGGAGTGAGAAAAATGGAGAGAAGAATGCTGCCATCTCGCGAATCGCCGCTCAAAGCAGGCATATGCGGTGCATGCAGCTGGGATAGGCTGCTGCCTCTGCCCACACAAGAAAATCGTATTAATTGGATGTGGGGCCCCCGCCACTACTGCTGGTAAACTCGGATGAGGTGGCGCCCGAGTCGTCGGTGACCGAGCGACTTTACTATTCTTGCACTGAATATCGCCAAGAAAAATCTTGTCAAGTTCATATGTTTATTGAGTCATTTACTTTCATTCAATTAACTGAAACAATTTAAACTTGAGATAGAATTGTTGCGACGCCCTAGGATGCAAACTTTCTCGCACCAGAGTACGTTAGTTGTAGATAATTTGTTACAAAAAAGTAGTTGGAAACCATTGGAATAGTTTCTCATAATTAATTTTATAAAACTCGAAAACCGAGCAGAAGAGAGTGGAAAACTGCTTGAAAACCACGAAGGGAGAGGACGCCAAACGCATAGCAAGGAGGAGCGCGGAGAGAGAGATTTACCAAGTGATTATCTTTACAGAGTTCAGATATAAAATTGTTGGAGCTTTGAGGTTTTTTTTTTCTTATCCCTAGACTTTGTATTTCTTTTTTCCGGTTTTGTTCCTTAATATAGGATCGAGTTCTCTCCCGAAAATTAAAACCTTTAGTTCCTTAATATAGGATCGAGTAGTCGCTTGCAAACCCACGGATTCTCAAAACCCAGTCTCTCCATCATACGCTTCAGAAATGGCCACTCTACTCTATCGTAAGCCTTGCTCATGTCTAGTTTCAGAGCGGCATAGCCATCACCCCCACTTCTCTTGTTCTGAAGAAAATGTGTCAGTTCATAGGCCACCATAACATTATCCGTAATAAGACGACCCGGAATGAATGCACTTTGGTTCGGTGAGATGACCTCATCCAGAAGCGGTTTCAGTCTAGCAGCTAGCACTTTAGAGGCAATCTTGTATAGCACATTGCATAGACTAATGGGTCTAAGATCCTTTAAATTCTGGGAGAGATTTGGTGCCGACCAGCTTGTACTTGGGGTTAGAGATAGCAGCATCTAGAAAAAAAAAAACACTTTTCGCAAGAAAAACATCTAGAAAAAACTTGTGCTAGTTAGAACATGAGTAGATATTTATAAGTGGTATCTGATTTAGCTTTTAAGCAATATAATTATAACATACTCCCTCCGTATTGAAATAGAAGACGTTTTTGGAAAAGGTTTGGGTCAAACATTGGGAATATAAATGGTGAATAATTTTTAAGTCATTGAGTTTAGAAATGTGAAAATCATATAAATAGATTTGTCTTGAAAATTACTTTCATAAAAATATACATATATAACTTTCCAATAAATATTTTTATAGAAAAAAAGAAGTCAAAGTAGTGTTTTGGAGACCGTGTCGCTGTCCTAAACGTCTTCTATTTCAATATGGAGGGAGTATAATTCACCCCTCGTCACCATCCCCCGGAGAGCAAGTATAATGAGGATGATTCAGCGCACGACCGAGGTATCCATGTCGCTATATTCCTATGTGGAGGAGTGAGAAAACTGGAGAGAGAAGAATGTTGCCGTCTCGCGAATCGCCGGCTCAAAAGCGGGCATATGCGGTGCATGCAGCTGGGATAGGCTGATGCCTCTGCCCACACAAGAAAATCGTATTAATTGGATGTAGGGGCCGCCACTACTGCTGGTAAACTCGGATGAGGTGGCGCCCGAGTCGTCGGGCGACGAAAGTGACTTTACTCTGAATATCGCCAAGAAAAATCTTGTCAAGTTCATATATTTATTGAGTCATTTACTTTCATTCAATTAACTGAAACAATTTAAACTTGAGATTGAATTGTTGCGACGCCCTAGGATGCAAACTTTCTCGCACCAGAGTACGTTAGTTGTAGATAATTTGTTACAAAAAAAGAAGTTGGAAACACCTACTCAACCATTGGAATAGTTTCTCATAATTAATTTTATAAAACTCGAAAACCGAGTAGAAGAGAGTGGAAAACTGCTCGAAAACCACAAAGGGAGAGGACGCCAAACGCATAGCAAGGAGGAGCGCGGAGAGAGAGATTTACCAAGTGATTATCATTACAGAGTTCAGATATAAAATTGTTGGAGCCTTGGAGGGTTTTTTTTCTTATCCCTAGACTTTGTATTTCTTTTTCCGGTTTTGTTCCTTAATATAGGATCGAGTTCTCTCCCGAAAATTAAAACCTTTAGTTCCTTAATATAGGATCGAGTAGTCGCTTGCAAACCCACGGTGTGAATGCAAACGAAAAATTATCTCATTGCAATGTCAAACAAGTTTCTTTCAGGTTGAGTCATCGTAAGAGAAGTGCACAGATCACCTCAGCATGACAGCGCGCATAGAAAGAGCCATTTGTCTTATGTGTGTGTTTGACATTTCATGACAGCGCACCCTGTATGTCTTGGTGATGAGAGGTCATAAAAAGACCAACAATTCGCTTTTGAAATGTTTTCCTGTTTGGAATTTAAAACCATCGACAAAGGCACTGTGGTCTACGCGGTCTACGTCTCCCTCTACTAAATTAGCAGAAAAATCAGCTCACTGCTGCTATTTAGAGACCGGATTCACAGCTTTCGCTGTACAACAATCCGCGTCACCGCGGGTTACCGTTCAACACAGAATCATGTCACTGTAAAACGTCGGTAGCTTGAAATAAAATGTCTTCGTAACATCTCAGACCTGCATGTTGGGACGTGATCGACGATGGAGCATTTCTTGTGTTTTTCTAATTTTTTTAATAAAGGAAATTATATATTTCCGGCTTCAGTCATGTTCTCATGAGAATACATCAGACTAAATTATTACAACAGGAAATTAAAAAAAACAAGAAATGGCGGAAGAGAATTACATCCCCAATAAGGGGCTCGACTAGTCCTACGCGACACATGATTTGCTACGTGATGTCCACCCCTCAAGAATAAGGCTACCAACGCCGATACGCACACCATTGCCACACGTCTGTCGACCAAAAAAAAAAAAAGATACTAAGAGATTGTCGACATTGGCCACCATTGAAGACACGTGCATTGAAACTTGGCAACAACACGAAACCTCTAGTGCAGCTACAGTGGAAGCGACCATACAAGGGGTCTTGTGTTTTACTAATATAATAAGTTATCCGTATAGGTGGGTGTCACCGCCAGCCTCGTGAGGGTGGCAAGGTATGTGACGGCCGAGGGACTAGACCGGGCAGGGGCCTAGACCGGAGAGGGGTTTAAGCCCACGTATACAAACCCTAATGCCTTATAGTCCATTAGCATTAGCAAACTAATTATAAGACAATCAGAGACCTGGTCAGATGGCCTAAGAAAATAATATTTGCATTTCTCGGCTTTCTTTCTTGGGTTCCCTTCGTCGTGGCCCTCGAATAGAGCAGAGTGAGGAGCCGCAACGCAAACACTTTGATTGCGACTCAGAAGTTCACAACGTGCCAAGTTCACAACGTGCCAACGCGCGCACACATGTGGGCATGCAGCGAGTCGCTGACCCCCGGGGTTCCACGCCTCCGACAACGACATCTTGTTATCGGTTTTTTTTTTGCTCCTTGGATTCTTGCGAATTGTGATCACCGATGGGGCGATCAGTTGTTCCAGTTCATGCCCAGCCTCTAGGTATCTTTTCTCTTTTTGTAGTTTTAATCAAAGTTAACTATTATATAGTACTAAGAATATATTATAGGTTTTGCTTTCACTTTATAAGTAAATCAACTCATATATTAAAAATTTTATACATAGGGGATGTTTGGTTCAAGGCCACACTGGGCCTCGCCACAACCACTCTCGCCGCGGCGGACGAATCGCTCGCCATGGCCTTGCCACGACCACGCTGCAATTATTGACAAGCGATAGGAGTGAACAAGAGCAAACGCCATGGGCCACGCCACGCTTATTGACAAGCGATAGGAGCGGGACGAATGATGGATGGCGGCCACCAGTGTGGCATGGCGAGTGTGGATGGAATCCAAACAAGCCAATAGTCTAGAGGGCCATCGCGACGAGTTTGCCAGAGGCCCCTCAAAATCCTATGGCTCGACACTCGGGTGGGTGTTCGTATTTTTAAGTTTACAATTGCGGCTTGGTCAATGTCAAGAGTCAAGACGTCCATATCAAGATTCATCGACTTTTCCTTTTTCGGGCGATGTAGGTACACAGTGTGCTTGTAACGTGTATTATGCATATCGTACATGAAATCTCCATTTGTGATTATAAAAAAATATATTTCATAATAATTGCCGCGGCGACGCAAGCTTGGTAAGGTTCGGCTATTTGGGGGTGTCCTCGGGGGTTCTTGTTTGGTTTTGGTAATTGAGTGACAACATTAGGTGAACTAATATATGTGATTATGAGAATACACAAAAAGTTAGTTCACATATGATGATGCAACGAAGGAGCTTATTGAATATGAGACATGACATAGAGTCATATGACCAAGGTGGAGAAAATCAAGATAAAACATGGGTTGATGGACCGGTTGCAAGTTTGAAGGGCAAGTCGAAGGCTTTGAAGTGATGCACCGCGAGCCAGTGAAGCTTGGGCAAGACTTGGCGCCGATGGACCGACAAAATGGTGAAGAGGAAGTGAGGTCAAGATTGATGGACCAATATGGTCATGTGATGATATGGAGTGGATCATATCATTGTTAATTGTCTGGCTGCAAGTGTTGCATTGATACCGAAGGACATGGAATGGAATGCGCAAGGCAAAGGTAGAACTTAGGGCATTTCATTTCAGTGGTCTAAGGTTAAATGCACAATTTATTTTAATATATATTTATGAAGTTAGCACTGGAGGATAAAAAAAGGAAAGAAAAAAGGAACCGATAACTAAATTTCAGGTTAACCCAGATGTATTTCCGGGAAAGGGCTCTATGTTGGTTGAGCCATTGCCTCATCCCTTCGCGTTTTAAGAGTGTGTTGCTGGAAATATATACCACATGAGCTGGAATTTCGTGTGTGGGAGAGAGCCGTTGTTCCTGCAACTATTCTTGGCGGGCCTAATTGTCAGCGCATGCAAGACCGAGAGAGGAAAAGAGAGTCACTGCTTGTCTGCTGCCTTGTTTGACATTATTATAGATGGCCACGCAGTCCAAGGCACAAAGGCATGGCCCATGGCCCTACGATTTGTCCTAGCCCAAAGAAGACACGGGTATGGTGGCCCAACCCGAGGCACCGAGGCCATGCATGGGCCGCCACCATGGCCCATGGCACGGCACAACCAAAGGCCGGCACGCAGCCGCCCGGTGCCTAGCCCTGCCCAAGAGCCTATTTGCACTTAAAGCCCAACGACCATCACATCCTCTCCCTATTCCCTAACCCTAATTTCGATCTCCTCCACCCCGCTGGCCGCCGCAGTCCCTCTCCTGCGTCCCCGCGCCGCAAGCCGCGACAACGCGCTCCATGATTCTCCCTTTCCCTCGTGAAACAGGACGCCGCGCCGGCTGCCCACATTGCCGCCTCGCCGGCTCGCCCCCCGCCGCCGCCCGCTTCCTCCCGGTCTCGCCCGCTCACCGGCCTCGCTCACACACCAAGCATCGGTGGCGACATCGTGGTGCTAGCGAGGTCCAACAACCATCGTCCGTCTCGTTTCTTTCGTGAGCGCCGCCACAAGTAGAACTAGAACACGAACACAACACCAGGAGCAACCACCCAAGCGGATGCTCGGGGCTCATACTTGACCGCGACGGCGGTGGCCGGATCGGGCGCCCTCATGCTAGCGTCTTTGTCGGGCCTCTCCCGCTAGCCATGCGTTGGCCGGGCCCGAATGGCCTAACAGGTCTTGCCCAGGCGTAGGCCGAGAACCCGCCCGGCACGGCCCGACAGCACGACGACCCGAGGCGGCACGATGCCGGCCGGCGCGGGCACGACCCAATGCCCATGTATATTTGCCGTGAGAGAACAGGGAGCGCTTGGGGGCCACTTGCATGCATGCATTTTGACTTTGCATGACGACGTGAGAAGGAAAAAGCATGTGGAGAGAGAGGGCTGCGGTTCGCCGACCGCCGTTTTTTTCCTTTTCATAACTACGATCGTCCGTGCGTTGCGACACGATGAAGAAAAAAAAAAATCATTAAAAACATGGTTGTGAGACGGGAGCAAGAAAAAATCATAAAAATACATGGTTCATTGTGCAAAGCAAATGTAAAATAGTAGTATCACATCACAATTTTATTCACAAGAAAAATTGTTAAAATGATAAACTATGACTTCGAGCTTGCGACGCTATGCGACAACACATACGACTCCCCTAGCATCATATCCCAACCGCGAGCTAGGAAACCCTAACTAAAGCCACAACCCCCATGGCACATCTTCTCTTGACCGTGCTTCTCAAGACCATGTATGTAGGTGGAGGCTGCAAGCTAGCAGAAGTCGAGGATGAGACACAAGGCGATGCATAAGAAGTCAATGAGAAGGATGCAACACCTTATCTACTTTTGAAACATCTAGACATTGCAACATACGACAAAAAAATAGATGAAATATTTGGAATATGTGTTTGAAAATAGATGAAACATTTGAAATATGTGTTTGAAACGATTTGCAAAACCAACTAAAAACACTTGAAATCATATGCAAATATGTACGTCTCTCATTCTAGATGTCCCGCCGGCTCCGAGAGAGAAAATACAAATGTAGTGGAGGAGATGAGAAATGCAACCCTACATATATACCTTTGAAACATCCAAAAACATGTTGCAACAAACAACGGATGGCTACTAAATAAAACATTCAAAAAAAAACATCCGAAACCCTCGCAACATCCGAACAAAATGCATGTAACATATGTGTGAAACAAATGCAATATCTAGATAAACACAACTGCAACATGTGTCAAAAAAACAAATAAAACAAATTAGCCCGCGGGGATGATAGTGGTAGGGAGGACAGGCGTAGGTGGAGGCAACCCTGCCCGAGTGGGGTGGAGCGGCGTCGTCGCAAAATTAGCACGGTGAGGATGGTGTTTGGATGAGGACGACCAGCGCCGACAAGTGGCTATGGCACGTGTTTGAATTTGTTAGGTGTGGGTGGTGGTGCAGTAAAGGTGACTTGGGCCGGATTACAACCGTCCGGAGCATCGTGACATAGGTATCTAACAATTATTGTAATTTCCGTAATTGTCGTATCTCCTTGACCGCACACGATAGAATTAGTAATGTATATATATCGTTTATACATTGGAGACACAGCTGCAAACTAGGGGTGTGTTTAGGTCACGAAAAGTGAACCTAAAAAGTGCTACAGTACCTGTTACATCGAATCTTTTGACGCATGCATGGAGCATTAAAAATAGATAAACAAAAAAGTTAAATTGCACAGTTTAGCTAGAAAGTGAGAGACAAATCTTTTGAGCCTAGTTTATCCATTGTGGAAAAATAATTATTAAATACAAACTTAAGGTGTTACGGTAGCCGAACCCAAATATTTCACTAATTAGACCCTGTTTGGTTCGAAATAAGTTACTGAGTTATAAAACAAGTGACCTAAAATCAAAGATTGTTTGGTTGCAAATAACTTATAAGTTGTTCTATGCATATAAAAGGGGTGACTCATATGTTTCAAGTCTTATTGCCTATATATAAGTCTCATGACTTAATAAGTCACTGCTGTTTTACAAAATAAGTCACTTATTTTATTTTTTATAACTTATAAGTAGGAGACTTATTTAAAAGCAAACAGCGCAACACCCTTACACTATAGGGTTTGTCGATACGCACATCCACTGCTCCTCGATGAACAGAATTTTTTAGCCAAAAAAAAAAAAAAAAAAAAAAAAAAAAAAAAACTCCAGAATCTGACGATGCACACGGACGGACAGACTGGGAGATAGCCGGTGGAGAATCCGTTCCTTTTTCTTCCTACTCCGCTGCGTAGGCAGACGGCAGCAGTCTGGGTGCTGGGCGGACCATCAACGGCACGGCGCGCTGTAGAGTGAGCCCGTACGCCTCCTCCATGTCCAGCTTGTCCGCGGTCATGCCGTCGGCGAGGTCCCAGTCCATTGCGTGCACGAGCGTGGCCGTCATGAGCGTGACCATGCGCAGTCCCCAGCTGAGCCCCGCGCAGATCCTCCGGCCGGCGCCGAACGGGATGAGCTCGAAGTCGCTCCCTTTGACGTCGACGCCCGCATGCTTGCCGCCGGACAGGAAGCGGTCCGGCTGGAACTGGAGCGGCTCGTCGGGCCACGCCTCCGGGTCGCGGGCGATCGCCCACACGTTCACCAGCAGCGTGGAGCCGGCCGGGATGCGGAACCCGTCCACCTCGCACTCCTCGGCGGCCAAGTGGGGCAGCGACAGCGGCGTCGACGGGTGCAGCCGGAACGTCTCCTTGATCACCGCCGTCAGGTACGTGAGCCGCGGGAGGTCTGACTCGGAGACCAGGCGGTCGCGGCCGACGACGGCGTCCAGCTCCCTGCTGGGCCTTCTTGAGCACGTCCGGGTGCCGGATCAGCTCGGCCAGCGCCCACTCCACCGTGCTGGACGTCGTGTCCGTCCCCGCCGTGAAGAGATTCTGTGGTCACGATATTCCCACAAAGTACAAGCATCCACAAATAAGAGGGCGGAAAAACATGTCAGTGTCTCCTTGTGCACGGGAAAGGCCGGAATATTATTGAACTCACGAGGAACAGTGCTTTGATGTCCGTCTCGTTGATGATGCAGTCCTCGCCTTCCGCGAGCGATTGCTGCTTGCGCATCTTGGCCAGCAGCACGCTGAGCAGGTCCTTGCCTTCCTCGGCGGCCTTCCTCTCCCTGATAATCTCATTCATCATATTGTCGTACCTGCGGTGCAGCCGCTTCATCTTGCAGACCACGCCCTGCGGGTCGAGCCATGCCAGCGCCGGCACGAAGTCCCCGATGTTAAAGACCCCGCCGACCTGCATGAGCTCCATCACCATGTCCTTGAACTCCTGGCTTGCCCTCCGTCGACCGCGAACACGCGCCGGCCCACCGTGGCCCGGGCCAGCGTGTTGGTTGTGCAGACGTTGGCCACCTGGCCCAGCGGCACGGCGCCGTGCTGGTGGTGGTGCTTGGCAAGCTCCCTGATCATGAGCGCCACCTCGCCCTCCCTGATGCCTCGGAGGTCGTCAAGGGCCTTTGCCGAGAAGAGGTGGAGCGCGCACAGCTTCCGCAGCGCGCGCCACCGGGAGCCGTAGGGCGCGAACACCATGTCCTGGTAGTTGTACGCCACGTGCTTGCCGCCGGAAATGAGCGGACGGTTGCTGAAGTTGGCGTCATGGGCGCGCAGGAACTGCGCCGCCACCTTCGCCGACGCGGCCACCACCACCTCGGCGCTGCCGAACCGGAGCCGGAACAACGGGCCGTACTCTTTCGCCAGCGCGCACATGGTCTGGTGCGGATGAGAGCCCAGCTGCGGCAGGTTGCCCAGCACCGGCCAGCCCTGGGGACCCGGCGGCAGCGGCCGATTTCCCTTCTTCGCGTCGGCCCCGCCGCGACGGCGGAGCAGGAGGCACCACACCCCGACGGAGAGGGCCAGGAAGCACAGGAGCAACGGCGCCAGCGACGCCGACGCGTCCATGGTTTGATGACTTGACTGGCCGCTCGCGCTCGGTTTCACAGGAGGCTGCCGCTCGCGCTCGGTTCACAGGAGGTGCGCTTGGCGTTGGAGTGAGTGCTGAGCGTGCGGTTATCGAGTGGATCGGAGTGCGTTGTTCATCAATATATACAGCTGCTACCTAGCGTGCTTCAGGCTTCACCTACTTGCCTTGCATGCCTCCTGTTTCACTGAGAGGATGCCTGTTTGTGAACCTCTCTTCTTTTTTAAAAAGTTTTTATTTTACAAAATGGCTAAAAATAAAATTTAGCTATTAAGTTTTTTTTGAAATCATGAGGAGCACATTTTTCATTATGAGAAGTGGGAAACATTACAACCCTAGAAGGCCAGAAACGAGATGCTCCTAGCATTGCTGGAGAAAACACACGACGTAAGGCAGCGGCTTTACGTTGATGTTTAAAGGTTGTGCCGTGGATTACAACAATTGTGCGACGGGAAGGAGCTACGCTATAGGCTAAGCGGCGCAGGATCGCCCGCGACAAACGCTCCGCCGTCTTCACACTAGTAATGATTTGATTTTGCGAGCAGTGGCAAAATCTTTTCCGTCGCGGGGACATTTTTTTTGCCCGCCACGGAAAATACTCCGCCACATCACCTTTTTTTACGTGGCGGGCGTGTTTTTGCCCGTCACGGGAAAGATTTTTGCGTGGCGGGCACCTTAACACGCCCGCCACGCCAAAATAGCGTATTTTGCGTGGCGGGCATGTTAAGGTGCCCGCCACGTAAAATGTCTTTCCCGTGGCGGGCATCTTAAAAGGCCCGTCACGTAAAAAAAAAAAATCAGGCCCAAAAAACCCGTGCAAGGCCCAATCGACAGCCGGCTATATAATAGAAAGTTAGGGTTTGGGTGCTCAATCTCCACAGTCTCCTCTCTCATTTGGGCCTTTCTCTCCGGTCACTTTCTCCCCATCTCCCGTCACTTCCTCTCCCCAACACGCACGGCGGCCCTCAGCGGGTTAGAAGAGACCGCGGCCGCCGGGCGGCGGCCACAAGACGGCGGCGCCGGCGGCGCGACGGGACGCGGCCGCCAAGACGGGCAGCCTTCCTGGCGGGCGCTGAATCGCGGCAGCGACGGCGGCGCGTCGGCGGCGCAGACGCGGGCGTCCACGGCGGGCGGCGCACGGCAGGTGTCCACGGCCACGGATCGCATCTCCGGCGGCTATGGCGTGCTCTAGGCGGCGGATCCAGCGCGCGGGGCCCAGGCGAGGCAGGCGACGGATCCGCGGCGGGTTCCGGGGCCAGCGATGGCGTGACCCAGGCGGCGGATCCGCGGTGGGACTTCTCCGCGGCGATGGCGTCACCCAGCGGCGGGATCCGGCGGCGGGCTGGGCAAAGCGCAGGTGGATCGACGGCGGCTCGGAACCTAGATGGGCTCGGCGGGCCCATGGATGGGCTTGGCGGGCCTGTCTAGGGTTTTTGCTCTTTTTTATTTTTTGAACCATACCGTGGCGGGCATCCTAATGCGCCCGCCACGGATATTATCTTTACCGTGATGGGCACCGTGAAGCCCGCCACGCAAAGTCACGCGACAACCGTGACCTTTCATTAGTGACGGGCTACAGTGCCCGCCACGCAAAACCACTCTCGCCCGTCACGCAAAATCTTTCAGTACTAGTGTCAACCAAGCACTTGCTGTGCATGGAGTAGAGCGCGCGACATGGCCTCCTTCTTTTTCCGGGTGGAGGTGGCCGGGTCAATGAATGCCGCCCTGAATTTTTCAACAATCATCGGTCGCATGCATGGCGGATGGTTGTCGGGCCGTCCTCACTCCACTTGCTCAACAAAGACACGGCGAGCCTTCTTTCCGGGTTCGGATCACGGAAGGAGGATTTGGCGGCCAACCGTACTACGCCGTGGCACCCAATCGTCGTCGCCAGTTTGTTGCGGTGCATGTGCATGAGGCTGCGGGGTGGAAGGGATGATCGGGCTCTAGGCGGGTAGCGCGATGGAGTCGATGAAGTCGCCCAGCGAAGCTCGGCTGGTGCCCGGCCGCCGGTGGTATGGTGGTGACAACCACGCCCTCGAAGACACCGGATGTGGCTCGAAGAGAGCAAAGGTTCCTCCGAAGCAAACCCATGCTCGACTCCACGATAGGTGCGGGTGTTGCGGCGGCGGGAGCCGGTGGAACGCCAGCGGCCGTGGTGTTCTCGACGCCCGCAGCCGTGGGAGCAGTCCCGCAGCCGGGCGTGGGCTGAGTGGCTGCCTCTGGCGCCGGCACTGCTTCCCCGTCATCCGCCTCCAGCGCCACAATTGTGGAGGTAGCCGACCGTGGAGAGCAAGTCGGGCGCGACATCGACAAAGATCCTCGAGCACCTCACCATTACATGGCGAGCCGGTCACTCGTAGTGGTGACAGCGGTGCCGATGACGCCGTCGGGTCTACCGACGGATAGCGGCGGAGTGGATAGGCGCACGACATGGGAGGCGGCGAGCTCATCAAGCATCGGGTCGACCCAAACTTGTGGCCCCTCACCCTCGTGCACCAAAACAGTGGAAATTTAGCTATTAAGTTTATCCAACCTATTGGAGTTGCTCTTAGAAACAAATAGCTATAGTTGAGTTAGAGGCCATCTCTTACTGCTCTATTTTATACAATTAGTAAAAGTATTAGGATTAGTGTTTTAGTCTAGTTTAGGCTTCATAAGAGCTTTGCTTTAGTTTTAACCGAGAGTTGAATAACATTTGCATACCTCTTGGCTTTGGTGCTTGCGCCACCATACTTGTACATTCCAAGGCTCGTAAGTCTAACGAGATCGCTCCAATCACGTTTGTGGCGTGGCCGTCAGTGGTGTATGAGAGGATGGACACTCAATGTATTGGCCGAAGTTCAATCAAGTGGAGATGACAGAGCATCTAGGAGCAAGGATGAAAACGGTCGAACTCGGTCGAAAAGTATCAGAACTGTTTTCTACTTTTACATTTGAATACAAAAATGAAAGCAAAAACGGTAAAATCGGATACGCAAATGAACGTGAACTTACGGAATTTTGGAAACAAACTAATTCGAGCGGACTTACGTCGAACACGGTCGGTATATGAAAAATTCAATACGGAATTTCGACACACATTGCATAAAAATTAATAAGTGTCATTTTGGCAAATTTCGAGGGCAAAAGAGCAAACTTATCATTTTGGTCCATCTAACTTTCTATCTTTCGATTAGCCCAATCATATGTAACGCAATAACAACGCCGCATGAAGCCAGATGTAGCCATGCAGCGCCGGGCGAGATGATTAGTCCCTCCCGGCGACTCCGGGGAGGCACGACAAGGTCTGTGTTGCCTATATAATGTGTCTATAACCATAAGTGCTCCACACTTATCTTTGCATAGTTGCCTAGTCAAGAATGATCGACATCAAAATTCAAAATTTTAAATCGGGATATTTGGAACTAAAAGTAAAAAAGTAGAAAACAGTCGAACTCGGGCGAAAAACTCCGGAACCGTTTTCTACTTTCATATTTGACATATGAAAACAAAAATGGAAAAAGTCGGACAAAAAAATACGAATTCGATCGGATTAAATACAGAAAACGAAACGTTCCATTTTCATCCTTATGTGGGAGAGGTTTGGTGCCGATCAGCTTGCACTTGCGGTTAGAGATAGCAACATCTAGACTTTGCACTTGCCGACAATTTGCAAGTTGTTTAAAGTAACTCTCGGAGATGCTCTAACTGTTTTTCTTCTCTAGACTTTGTACTTCTATTTCCGGTTTTCTTCCCCACCGTGTAAATGCAAAAAAAAATTATCTCATCGCAATGTCAAACAAGTTTCTTTCAGGTTTAGTCTTCGTAAGGGGAGTTGCTTGCAAACCCACCGTGTAACAGCGTGTAAATGCAAACAAAAAATTATCTCATCGCAATGTCAAACAAGTTTCTTTCAGGTTTAGTCCTCGTAAGGGAAGCGCACGTACAGATCACCTCAGCATATGACAGCGCGCATAGAAAGAGCCATTGTCTTATGCATGGAGCGTCACTCCCTGGCGCACGCACGCGCACCAGGAAAATTAGCAGCGCACGCCGCTACTTGACAAATCGGTGCACGTGCACTAGTTCACAAAGCAGCGCGACGCCCACTGTCCCCCGTCGGGCTGTCTTGTTCTCTTGTCGCTTCATTCGCCAAGTTTTTTTTTTGCAAACCCATATTGTTTTCTTGTTTCTCCCTGTCTAGCTTCATTGGGCCAAAAAATTTATTGTCTACAAGCTAGAATTTTCTCTCTTTGGGAAATCGGATTTGAGGGTAAAGTAAAAGGGCGGGGGAATGGTTTCACATCCATATGGAAGTGAAAGTACAAAACCATTACCCCCGGGGGGGGCATACTTTTGAAAAGACACTTAGCCCAAAACACATTGCCAAGTAGGGGGCATGCTTTTCAAAAGACACTTGCCCACAAAACTCATTGTCTAGTAGGGGAATGCATTTCAAAAGACACTTACCCCAAAACTCATTGTCTAGTAGGGGGCATGCTTTTCAAAAGACACCTGTCCCAAAACCCATTGCCCGGTAGAGGGGCATGCATTTCAAAGGACACTTGCCCCAAAACACCATAAACCCTAATCTCAGAAACGTCATGAACCCTAATCTCGCAACGCTATGAACCCTAATCTCAACAAACGCCATGATCCCTAATCTCAGCAAGGTCAATGAACTCTAATCTCAGCAAAAGCCATGAACCCTAATCTCGACAACGCCATGAACCCTAATCTCGACAACGCCATGTACCCTAATCTGCCTAGTGAACCGTATAGCATATTGGGCCTGAGGCCTGGTGTGCGAAATAAATAGAGCACTAAGAGATGGCGTGCTGTGCGAACTTCACGAAATGAGTTCGGTTCTTGTGGCTTACCTTACTAAATCCCTTTGGTCCAAGGAATCAGGCCTTGTTAGTATATGAAAAAGAATGTCTGCCCATATTGCTTGTAGTTGAAAAGTGCGAGACCATATCCGCCTCATAAACCCTTCATTATCAAGACTAATCATAAGAGCTTGCAGTTCTTAACTAAACAAAGGGTCTCTTCTAGGTTCCAACAGAAGGCCTTGTAAAAATTGATGGACCTATAGTATTCTATTCATTACAAAAAGGGTATATCTCATGTAGCAACTCATGCTCTATCAAGATGTGAGGCAACAAATGAAATTGTGGCAATCTCTCGAATGTGTCCCTACATGGATTGCCAAACTGAAAGAGGGCTATGATGATGACCGCCCTGAAGCAAAACAATTGTTAATTGAGCTAGCTATCTCAGGTACAAATTATATGGGATTTTCCCTGGTTAATGGTATATTGAGGTGGTTAATGGTATATTGAGGAGGTATGAAAGAGTATGGGTTGGGAACAATGCCATTGCACAACAAGCATATTCTCATTGCCTTGCATGATAGTGGAATAGGTGGTCACTCTGGAATCAATGCGACATACATGAGAGTGAAACATCTCTTTGCTTGGCCTGGCTTAAAAGAAGATGGTCACACAATTTGTTAAGCAAAGGTCGACTTGTCGATGGCTAAGACTGAAAAGAATCAAGTCCCCCGGCTTGTTGGAGTCCCTACAAATTCCTTCACAAGCATGGTGATGAGGACATTGTCACGCTGGACACGCCGACGCCATGGTCTTCCCCAAGTTGCAACTCGTCCCAACTCAGCTGCTACGTCACCCTCGGGTTCAAGCAGACACGCGTCGTCAAGTTTCGCCATAACTTCCTGATACGACATCGAAACGGGACGTTCTTGGATGCGTTGGAAAGGGGACGACGACGCCGTCGTTTTGGATCTGGTCCCAGCTCCAAATGGCCCGTGGATCATTCAGTGTGACCTTGGAAAGGTGCTATGTCACCTATTTTTCGGCCAACTTGGCCATGTATCGAGTCGGGCCTTAAGCCCAAGTTGTAGGCGCCGTCTTGCTATTCGCTCCCAACCTTAGCATCCTCCCCCTCGCCTTATAAACTCAGTATCCTCCCGCCATTTAGACCCGGGTTTTGTTTAGTTCAAGTTTTCCAGCGAGAAACTTTGATTGATTGATTGTAACCGTGAAGACGATTCCTTTTACAAAGTGATCCAGTGGCCTGTTCTTGTTTGTCACCAATGTCGAACCCATATTCATAATCACTTCATTCAAATTTGCAATTGTCGATTTGCGTGTTTACTTGTTCTTGCTTGTGTTCTTCGATTCACTTGCGGGAAAGTCTTCTTGGTGAGGTCGGTCAAGTCGTGCTTGGTTGATAACCATTAGAGCTGTGGTGTAGCCTGTTGCGGGGTTCGAATCGTGTTGATTTGAAGCTGGATTGTCAACGTCGAGTTCTCCACCAATCGAATTTACCCCTTACCTCACGGAAGATTGGGTCGTGCCTCATCAATTGGTATCAAATTTCTAGGTCTACCGTGAGGTATAATCCCTCATATTTGTTCATTACCTAGAGTCCACAAAAAGCCCAAAAAATATTTTAATTTCCAATGTTGTATCACCCTTTGTGCCTTGCAATTTCATTTTCAAATTGCTTTTGCTGAGGAGTTTGTGTCCGTGGTCGAGTCTAGCTGCTGGTTTAGAATTGTGTTCGTCGTCGTAGTTC
Organism: Hyparrhenia diplandra; assembly: GCA_015847255.1. Taxonomy (NCBI): domain Eukaryota; kingdom Viridiplantae; phylum Streptophyta; class Magnoliopsida; order Poales; family Poaceae; genus Hyparrhenia; species Hyparrhenia diplandra. The sequence continues at coordinate 200,182 of JADLZK010003661.1, forward strand.
AATTGCACATTCTTTGTGATTTGTATTTTTGCGTTGCTTTCCTATCCACTTGATTCCAAAATACAATTCGACTTCAAAGGATTAGGATGCCCAAGAGGGGGGAGGGGGGTGAATGGGGCTAATCTAAATTCTTATCGCAAATAAACAACCTACTAGCTCATGTTCACCCACTTGTGCCTAAGTGTGTTTCTAACAACTACCGCACAAAGTTTTGCACCCTAGGTTCCAATTCCTACTCTAGCATGATAATTCTAGGAATGTAAAGACATGAATTGAATTGAAAAATGTAAATGCTCAAAGTAAGGAGAGGAAGAAGAACGCGCGGCGATGTTTTTTGGCGAGGTATTGAGAGTCGCCACTCCCCACTAGTCCTCGTTTGGAGCACTCTCGGAAGAGTATCACTCCCCCTTAATCCGCGCATGGACTAAGTGCTCTCTACGGGCTGATTCTTCGACACTCTATCGTGATGAATCGTCCACAACCGCTCACAAGCTTGCTTGAGTCATCCACAAGCACCACCCAGATGATCTTCAACCACCGAACCAGCACCAAGCCATCTAGGTGATGGCGATCACCAAGAGAAACAAGCACGAACTCTCACTTGAGCTAGACAAGCCTAATGAGAAGAGTGGATGCACAGTTGAATCTCTCAAAGCACTAGAGAGGTCCTTAATCTTGCAACTATGAACACCTCAATAGGCTCTTTTCTCTCCTTTGCACTCTCATGATGTTTCTTCACCGAACAAATGGGCAAGAGAGGGAGAAAGGTCGGGTAACCAAGTATTTATAGGCCAAGCCCAAAAATACAACCCTTACCCCTCAAACACGCCGAAATACACTACGCCGGATGCACCAGCAGCCTGCGCCGGATGCGCCAGGCGCTGTGTAATTTTCAAACCGGCAGTCGACCGTTGCACGGTGCCGACGTGCCAGGCGCGCTAGTCAACTGCATACCTCTCTGGTGTGCTTCCGTCGTGGCACCGGACACGCCAGCGCTAAACCCCTAGCTGCCCGGGTGCACCCGTTTCTTCACTACAGAGCGCACATTAACGGTGCTCGACGCTAACTCGCGTCCTAAGACACCATTTTGAAGCCCTTTTCACTTCCGATTCAAATCCTTTGTGAACGACATCAACTCCAATCAATCTTCGGGACAATTTGAGGCTACCTAGTGCTAACTTTATCAAGTGTGCTCCACATCTAAACATTAGACTCACCTAGGTCAAGCTACCCATTCAGAACCCCTTAATAGTACGGCCAAAAGTGAAAAACAAACTCCTAACGACTAATCGATGTCACTCAACTCCATCGACGGAAATAGCCGCCTTAACCTTGTCGTCCAACCTTTGAAAACCGAAAATAAATTCCATAGTCGGGGGCATGAAAGCCATATTGCCCGAGATTGCCATTACCATGACCTAACTCACCCTGCTTCTCGCAGAGCACACATTAGTCATGGTAATTTATGTTGTCATCAATCAGCTAAAACCCACACTAGGGGCCTAGATGCTTTCAGACACCACCACATCACTCGACTTGCCCCCACTAGCCGCCTTGTGTTTTTTCTCACCACCGCGCTAACCCTAGATAGTTTGCTAGCCGCGATCTATTTCACATGCATCGCGGCCCTCCTTACATCATCTAGTGATTACCTATTCTTTGTTAGTCATAGGGAGGATTCATCCTATGATCGGTGTTAGAGTTTGCGGTCACTTTGCCCTAACTATCGCCGCCGAGTTATGCCTACTTAAAAACATAACTTGACATACCTTCTGGTCAAACAGCATAACTTTTACTGTTTTGTTAGAAAATCTAAAAAAAAATACAAGAGCTTCTTGACTCGATTCTGAAAAATCTAGACTATATACGCTCAAAGGTCTCGTATAAAGCTAGAAGTTTAAGTACTTCCCAAAAGTTATAACAAGCAGTAAAAGTAAAGTTTAGACGATACTTTTGGGATTGATAGCTAAGTTTAGGGATTGAGATGATTCTAATTTAGCTATCAAAATTTACTCTATTTGTCTAAAGATGATTCCTTTTCTTTTAATTGGTGGTCACAAAGAATGCAAACATGAGGGTTCTACCCATTAATAAAATTAAGGGTAAACCTTGCTTTACTAGCAGAAAAGGAAATAAAAGTTTCTCCATAGGTCGTATAAAATATACAACCTTCCTAGGATAAAACCAAAGTTCACTACCCTTTGTAAACGATATGATCTAGATATCGAGGTTAACTACAGCTCCTAGACAGTGTTGATTAAAAATGATAACTAATCATAGGCATAGCTCATAGCTTGATGTTAAGATAGACTTTAAAGATTCTAATGGTCTAAAGCTAATTCTTATGGGTGTAGCATATTGATAGATAAAAATAAAAAAATGGCAAACAAAAAGTAAAGACAAATTAAATTAAAATTAAAACTAAAAAATAGAAATGAAAATAAAAGTATAATACAAGATTAAGTCAAACTCTTCATTAATATCCAGCAAAACCACCGTTAACGCTTACAAATGCTTGTTGATATTTATTATATGCACATAATAAAGATAAGATATTTGCAAGCGCATTTAAAACAAATATGGTTATAGCAATTCACCAAAAGACGAACTCCCGGTTTTTAATATCAAAGCCAAAGGAACAAAAGAGGTGAATATAATTAAGATCTAACTTAACACAACTTCACAATCAAGGGGCTTAAGAAACTAGCAGATAAAGGACACATCAAGTGTATCTAATTCAAACCTCCATAAACCTTGTTTCATATTGTTCTATCTTTGATGCTAATTTTAATAAAGTAAGACAAAATTACTTTACTAAGAACAAACAAAATTCTACCGTCTCGTGACGAGAGGTGGGCTACACAGAATCAATGAAGCTATAAAAAGTAACCTTCACGATAATACCACCAACTCGGGCCAATAGGGGCATTCACAAATAACCATAGTCTAAGCACCATGCTTACACTAGCAATTACTCCCTTAATCAAATAATGATAAAGATTAAAGTACTCAAAAGAGAGTTGCAAACAAGAAGAACATATAAACCAATGCTTACTTTAATAAGAAGTTGAATCACCAGAGAATCTCAGGAGCAAGTCCTTCTCTCGAAGAACTTGATTCCGCAGAATATATCAGAGAAGAACCGACAAGCCGGAGCTCCTCTAATCTACTCATTACTAGATCTAAACTATTTCTAAACAAAGACTAATTCTAAGAACTAGTCTAATCTTGATGGCTAATCATATATGTAGTAGCTAATCAGAATTATGCTCTCAAGCTCTGACATGAAGATAATAACTTGGGGTTTCAGGGTGTGGTCTGCCACTTTATTTATAGCCCTGAGCGATGAATCTGAGTCGTTGGATCAAACCGACTTAAATCAACGGTTAGATATGATTTCCACGATCTCATAGGTCGATGGAGGAAGCTTCTAGAAGCTGGTGATGTGGCACCTCGCTGGAGGGCTGGGCGGCCCTACCCGCTAGGGCCGTGGCCCCACATTATGATATGTGGCCCCATCTTTAACGTGGTGTCTCCATTTGTCCTTTAGGTCCCTAGAATTTATACTAATGGTCTAGCTCGTCCCTGTCCCCGTCCGGTTCTGCTGGGCTCACTCGGTCGTCCGGTGGTGCTGGTGCTGGGGGCGAGGACCTAGCACCCAACACCGACGATGAGCTTGAAGCCGCGGCCGAGAACGACGACGACCTGGGTGAGGACGCCGCCGCCTTGTTCGGCATCCACGTCGGTGACACTCCGGTTGGTACACAGCCGGAGCACATCGATGTCGATGACGACGACGACGGTGTTGCTCCCTCTGGTGACACTCAAGCTACCACTGGTAAGAAGAAATCTAAGGTTTGGACCTGGTTCCATGAGATATGTGAGAACAAGGTTCGTAGCCGCCATCCGTAGTTAATCGTAGGGCTAAGTACCGCTAGATCCGCCGCCGGCACCGGGCATTTGATTAGGCATATGAAATCCTGTTCTACTAAATGTGATCATGCTACTAAGATCCAGGCTAAGCTTGCTTTGAATCCTGATGGCTTGAAAAACTGGGTTTATGATCCTATGGTTGCTCGCATGGAGTTGTGCATTTTCATTGCTAAACTTGACCTTCCATTAGGGGTTGGTGAGACCCAAGCCTAGGAGGATTACATTAAACGTGCCCATAATCCTCTATTTGAAAAGGTTTCTAGGACCACCACTACTAGAGACATGGCTAAACTGTTTGAGCAACAACGTAGTGTGCTTGTTAAGTCTTTGTTGCCTGATACATCCTCTGTCTCTTTGACATCTGATATTTGGTCTGGTAATGCTAAGGAGATTATATTTTTGTTGTTGCTCATTATGTTAATGCTGATTGGGAACTACAAAAAAAGGTTATTGGTTTGAGGCTAATTGAGGCTGCACATACTAGTCAAAATATTGCTGATAGCATTGCTAATGTGGTTGAGGAGTTTAATTTGATGAATAAGGTGTTTGCTGTGACTTTATATAATGCATCTTCTAATTCTAAAGCTTTTGATATTTTGGCTCCTACCTTCTTTGGTTATTTGGGTTCCTATCCTGCACCTACTCGTGATGATCCTAACAAAGTTAGATACTTGCTTGTGCATCAGCGCTGTGTTTGCCATATCATTAATTTGATTGTTAAGTCTGGCTTGAAAAGGATTAAATCTTATCTTGAAGATTTTAGAAGTGCAATAAGCTTTTTAAATCCCTCTAATCAGAGAATTGCATTGTTCAAAAACTATTGTATTGCTAAGGGTGTTAGACCTAGAAAGTTTGGGCTGGACATGGATGTTAGATGGAATTCTACTTATTTGATGCTTAAAGCATTGCTGACTAAAGATGAAGATGCAGGCCAATATTTGTATAAGGAACTATTTTCTGTGTTCATTAATTCAAACTATGGTAAGGAGCTTTTGACTCCTTTGCATTGGCATATTCTTTGAACAGAGATAATGAGTTTCCCTAAACTTTTTTATGAGTGCACTGTTGTTCTATCTGGTGTTTACTACCCTACTTCTCCATTGGTTCTTCATAACATTCTTGACATTGTTGAGCTTTTTGAAAAAAAAGCTGAATCGATATTAATTTTAGAAGCATTGCACTACCTATGAAGCTAAAATTACTTAAGTACTGGGAGACACCTCCATTGCTATTTTCTTTTGCTTTAGTTCTTGATCCTAGAGGTAAGATGCCTGCCTTGTATTCATTGCTTGATCTACTTGGTAAGGCTTTAGGAGTTAATTACAGTGTATACTATGGTGATGTGAAAGATGAGTTGAGTAGACTGTTTTGCCAAGTATGTTGAGAAATTTGTGCAACAAAGAAGATCTACCAGGCCTGTATGCCTTCATATCCTCCCTGGTAAGAGAAAACAGTCATGGGGAAGGCTCTTTGGTAATTTCCGTGCACTGACTCATCTTCAACATCTGTTGTTAGTGAGCTCCAGACTTACTTAGACAAAGACTGACAGTCTTTCCAGAAAACTTTGATATCTCCATACTTGTACCTCGGTGGAAGTTAATCTACATTTGGAATTACTCTGGTAATCTACTTCTTCTTTTAGTAAGTTATATTGTTTATATTTATTCTTATTGGTCTATGAGTCTCTCTTTTGAGTACTTTAGTCCTGTTGCAATAGGTTAAGGTAATATTCGTAGTGTAAGCGTGGTGCTTAGGCTCGGGTATCTCATAGATACACCCTACCTTCCGGAGCGTGGTAGTTCGTGGTAGTGACAGTACCATTGATTCCTTTGGATTCCACATCCTGTTGGATAGGACTAAGTAGGAACAAGTTACTGGGGGAATAGTGAGTTTCAAGCCTTACTTTCCTTTGAGTACATCCCCATAAGAATATTATCAATATCACTTACCGAATTAAGATTTAGCTATCTTAGTAAACCTCTCTATACCTCAACCTTTTTAGTCTTGTGCTACTCCGGGTTAAGATTAGATCGTAGTCGCCCTCACCCGCTTCCCTGTGGATTCGATATTTAAACTCTCTCCCGGGTGATGTGCTCACCGGTATCCGTGCGCTTGCGGATTATACAAATTATGAATATTTCTGTGGGCTTAACAAATACCAACAGTGGCATGACCACAAGCAAACCTAGCCTTTCTTGTCTATTTTGGCCAAAGATATTATGTCTATTCATGCATCTACTATTTACTTTGAGTCTTGTTTCACTTAAGGTGTAAGATACTGAAGACCGGGCGGCGACGCTTGTTGCCTGAGCATGTTGAGATGCTCACATGCATCAAGGATTGGGAGCTAGGAGCAAGGAGAGAACAACATACGTTGAGGACTTCGACCCGATGGTGTCCTTTGAGAACCTCCGATTGATGATGTGGGTCAAGGCACCGCAGCTGCACCGGCACCGGCACCGGCACCAACAGTTCTGTTGGTGGTATCAGTTCTGTTGGTGGCTAGATCAAAGAAGAAGAAGACAGCGTTGTAGGTAAAGACTTTCACTCTCCGGTCGCATTGCTACATTCATTTGCTTTAGTTCTTAGAAAAGAAACCGATCCGGTCTTTTCCGGGGACTTTTGGTGATTTTGGTATACAATACTTAGTCATTCTCAGTGAGTGTGTGGTCAGTGGTTCACTTTTGCTAGAGCCTAGATGTTGAACCTCATGTGAATCTGTGATTCGCTTTTGCTAGAAGTTGCCACCGAGATGGCTATTGTAATAGGGCTAGATGATTGACAATTGACATGTTTGAAACTTGAATACATTTTGAGTTGGCTGTACTCTTTTTTTTCCTTTCTAGGGTTTCTCCCACAAGGGTGGGTTTACCTAGAAAGGTTTTAATGAGGCAAAGCATTGCACTACAACTCTTTTGAAACCCTTTGTCCTTGTCTTTCATTTTGAATTGTCAATTTGCTATGAATAACCTGTCAAATTTTACTTCAATTTGAAAAACTGTACAAAATGTGATGTTTATGTCATCGGGCCATGGGCCGGCCCTAAGACGGGGGAAACCCGTGCTCACCGGGCGGCACGGCTTCGACGGTTTTTTGGCCCGTGGGCGTGCCATGGGCCGTTGCCTCAACACGGTGGGCCCGCCAGCACGCCAGTGCACGCCACGGCCGGCACGACGGCACGGCGCGGCCGACACGATTTTAACGATCGGCGGCCGGCACGACGGCGCTGACACCGTGTCCGCCGCGACAACACGACGGGCGGCTGGCCGGGCGGCACGGCCCAATGCACATATATACTTGGCGGGCTAAATTGTCGGCGCATGCAAGACCGAGAGAGGAAAGGAGAGTCATTGCTTGTCCGGGCCGCCTTGTTTGACATTATTATAGATGGCCAGCGGCCCAAGGCACAAAGGCATGGCCCATGGCCCCACGATTTGTCCTAGCCCAAAGAAGCCACTGTGTACGGTGGCCCAACCCGAGGCACAGGTCGTGCATGGGCCGCCACCATGGCCCATGGCACGGCAAGACAACCAAAAGGCCGGCAGACGGCAGGCCCGGTGCCTAGCCCGTCCAGAGCCTATTTGCACTTAAAGCCCAACAGCCATCACATCCTCTCCCTATTCCCTAACCCTAATTTCGCTCTCCTCCACCCCCGGCCGCCGCAGCACCTCTCCCCGCCATCCGCGCCGCAGCCGCGACAACGCTCCATTATTCTCCCTTTCCCCACGTGAAACCGGACGCCGCGCCGGGCCGTCCTACTCCGCCGCCTCGCCCGCCCCACCCCGGGGCCGCCCCGCCTCCCGGTCTCGCCCCTCACCGCCCTCGCTCACACACCGACGCCGGTGGCGACATCGTGGTGCTAGCGAGGACCAACAACCATTGTCCGTCTCGTTTCTTTCGTGAGCGCCGCCACAACTAGAACTAGAACACGAACACAACACCAGGAGCAACCACCCACGACGGAGACAAAGAAAGGCTCTGGGGCTCATACTTGACCGCGATGGGGCCGTGGCCGGACGGGCCCCTCATGCCGGCATGCTGTCAGGCCCTCCGCTAGCCATGTTGTCGGGCCGGCCTGAGTGGCCTAACAGTCTTGCCTAGGACGTAGGCCGGGCCACGAACCTGCCGGCACGGCCGATTGTGCACGACAACCCGAGGCGGCACGATGCCGCCGGCCCAATGGCCATGTATATTTGCCGTGAGAGAACAGGGAGCACTTGGGGGCCACTTGCATGCATGCATTTTGACTTTGCATGACGACATGAGAAGGAAATTAAAAGCCTGTGGAGAGAGAAGCTTGTCCGGCCGACTGCTCGTTTTCCTTTTCATAACTACGACCGTCCGTGCGTTGCGACACGAGGAAAAAAAAAAATCATAAAAAACATGGTTGTGACGGGAGCAAGAAAAATCATAAAAATACATGGTTCATTGTGCAAAGCAAATGTAAAATAATAGTATCACATCACAATTTTATTCACAAGAAAAATTGTTAAAATGATAAAATATGACTTCGAAGCTTGCGACGCCCATGCGGCGACGCATACGACTCCCTAGCATTATATCCCAATCGCAAGCTAGAAACCCTAACTAAAGCCACAACCCCCATGGCACATCTTCTCTTGACCGTGTTTCTGAAGACCATGTATGTAGGTGGAGGCTGCAAGCTAGCAGAAGTCGAGGATGAGACACAAAGGCGATGCATAAGAAGGCAATGAGAAGGATGCAACACCCGATCTACGTTTGAAACATCTAGACATTGTAACATACGACAAAAAAATAGATGAAATATTTGGAATATGCGTTTGAAAATAGATGAAACATTTGAAAAATGTGTTTGAAATAGTTGCAAAACCAACTAAAAACACTTGAAATCATATGCAAATATGTACGTCTCTCATTCTAGATGCCCTGCCGGCTCCGAGAGAAAATGCAACAGAAGTGGAGGAGATGAGAAATGCAACCCTGCATATACCTTTGAAACATCCAAAAACATGTTGCAACAAACAACGGATGGCTACTAAAACATTCATAAAAAACATCTAAAACCCCTGTTGAAAAACTGTTGCAACTCGTCGCAACATCCGAACAAAATGCATGTAACATATGTGTGAAACAAATGCAATATCCAGATAAACACAACTGCAACATGTGTAAAAAAAACAAATAAAACAAATTGCCTAAACATCCCTCTCAAACAATTGCAACAGGACTCTTAAACAATTGCAACATCCATATGATTATATTGAAACATACCTCTAAAAACATCTGAAACAATTAAAACAAATAACTGAAACATTGGGGAGGCGCATCAAGTAGGTTGACACCGCTGAGGTCGGGGAAGGTCGCCGTGTCGCGCTAGGGGCACCCCACGGGGGAGGACGACACATCGGGTGGGTCGACGCCGTCGAGGCGGAGGAAGGACCCGTCGGGTGAGGGAGCTTGGTCGCCGAGGATGATGCTGGGCGGGGAGGGCGCCACGCCGTGCCAAGCGGTCCCCATTGGGGAGGACGCCGCACCGAGTAGGTCGACACGCCGAGGCCGGGAAGACCGCCGCGCCACGCAGGGGCGCCCGGGGGATGATAGTGGCAGGGAGGACGGGCGCACGGGGAGGCAACCCGCCAAGTGGGGAGGAGGGGGTCCGCCGCAAAATTAGCACGGTGAGGATGATGTTTGGATGAGGACGACCAGCGCGGACAAGTGGCTATGGCACGTGTTTGAATTTGATAGGTGTGGGTGGTGGTGCGGTAAAGGTGACTTGGGCCGGATTACAACCGTCCGAGCATCGTGGACGTAGGTATCTAACAATTATTGTAATTTCCGTAATTGTCGTATCTCGTTGACCGCACAAAATAGAATTAGTAATGTATATATATCGTTTAGACATTGGAGACACAGCTGCAAACTAGGGGTGTGTTTAGGTCACGAAAAGTGAACCTAAAAAGTGCTACAATACACATTACATCGAATCTTTTAACACATGCATGGAGCATTAAAAGTAGATAAACAAAAAAATTAAATTGCACAGAGTGAGAGACAAATCTTTTTGAGCCAAGTTTATCCATTGTAGAAAAATAATTATTAAATACAAATGTAAGGTGTTACGGTAGCCGAACCCAAATATTTCACTAATTAGACCTTGTTTGGTTCAAAAAAAGTTAGTGAGTTATAAATCAAGTGACCTAAAATCAGTGACTTATAAGTCATAACTGTTTGGTTGCAAATAACTTATAAGTTGTTCTAAGCATATAAAAGGGGTGACTTATATATATAGGTTTTAAGTCTTATATAAGTCTCATGACTTAATAAGTCACTGCTGTTTTACAAAATAGGTCCCTTATTTTATTTTTTGACTTATAAATAGGAGACTTTTATAAAACCAAACAGCACAACAAACAGCGCAACACCCTCAGCGCCTAGAGGGTTTGTCGATACGCACATCCACTGGTCCTCGATGAACAGATTATTTTAGCAAAAAAAAAAAAAAAAAAGTCCAGAATTTGACGATGCACACGGACGGACAGACTGGGAGATAGCCGCTGGAGAATCCGTTCCTTTTTCTTCCTACTCCGCTGTGTAGGCCAGAGGGGTTCGCGCCTCCTCCCCGTAGATCTACGGCGGCGGCGAGGGGGTCGGGACGGAGGAGCGGGGAGGGTATGGCCGATGGTGTGGGGCGGGTCGCGCCGGGCGTGCTCCTCCTCTTCCTTGCCTTCTTGCAGCAGGCCGGCGGGGCGCAGCGGCGTACGAGGCAGGACGCCGGAGAGGTTCGCGCCTCCTCTCCGTAGATCTACGGCGGCGGCGAGTGGGGCCAGGACGGAGGAGCGGAGCGGGGACGGCTAGCGGTGTGGGGCGAGGCCACACCGGGGCGTGCTTCTCCTCCTCCTTTCCTTCTTGCAGCAGGCCGGTGGGGCGGCGGCCGGCAGGGCGGGACAGGGACGCTGGCGAGGTCCGCGCCTCCTCTCCGTGATCGGCGGCGGCGGTGAGCGGGGGGCCAGGCCGACAAGCCAAGGCGACGGGCGGGCGGGCGAGCCCCTCCTCCGGGCGGCTAAGTCGGTGATGATCTTTAAATTGGTTTTGGCTAATTGATGAAACCTTAGGACTAATCTCTATGCTTAAGTGTGTATCTAGCTTGAGATGGTTCTATCCAAGTTGTGAAGCATGGAGGTCATGGTGGATGCATGTGATGATCCAAAAGATGATCAAGTGCTTGGACTTGAGGAAACGAGAAAAGAGAAAATGAAATGGGCTCAAGGCAAAGGTATGTCCATATGACCATTTTATTTTGCACTCAAAACATCATAGCGGATGTGAGTGATTTAAGTTTGATAACCGTACTATAAAGAGGAGAAAATCATAATTATTTTACTCACCTAGTGTCACTAATTTGAATTACAAATTGCATATGCATATGAGGTTAGTGACGTGGTGATTCGATGAGAAACTCCTTAGAAAAGGCTTAGAAAATGCTATCTATTTGTGCTCAAAAGGATTGACATGTTTGGAAAAGATAGCAAACATATTTGGATCAAGGTTTGAATATTTGAAAAAGGAAAAAAAAAAAAGAAAAGAGAGGTGGTATGTTTGCTTGAAATACATACATGTATATGTGTATATATATGGTCATATGCTCACGTACAAGAACGTGCTACGGTGCTAGTTATCTTGCTTCCTGCGTTGTGACGTGCTTGTGCTGGACTGCCGCCGTCGGCTCATTTGATGCAAGAAAAGGAAATGGAGAATAAAAAAAGAGGGAAAAGAAGAGAAGAGCTGGGCTGGCGCTGCTGTTCAAGCTAGCTGGGCCACGTGCTGCCACTTGGGCCACTGGTCGCCGCCCCAGCTGGGCCTGCTGCTCGCGAGCACAGCTGCCAGCGCTGCGCGCTGCCGCTGCTAGTTAGCCAAGCAAGCTAGCAAGGATTTTGAAGCCGATACTGATTCCTTCACTCTCTATCTCGTTCTTTTCCCTGCTAAACCCTGCGCCGCCGCCGCCCGAGTGCTAGAGCTGCTGCTCCTCATTTCTGCACGTTGGAGCGTGCGTGAGAGAGCTCGGCTGCTAGCCGTTGGGAGCCAAGCCAGGAAGGGTATTATAAAACCAAGCTGCTGCACATCTGGCTCTCTCTCTTGCAAATTCAAAATACACCGTAAGGTTTTGTTCTTCTCCTCTCCCAAACCCTAGAACAAGAAAAGAGAAGCTCTCGTCCTTCCCTCTCTTGATCTATTAATTTGTGCTGAGCTTGTGCATGAGATTGATTTAAGAGGTCCAAGAGGATTGCTTCCCTCCTCTCCATTTCCTTGCTGGATTGTTGCTATTGAGAGAAGATTGAGAAAACCTAGTGTGCATTGCATTTGTGATTCAATTCGTGGCACTAGGTAGTGATTGCAATTGTGGTAATCTCTTTACTCTTGTTGATTGCCGTCACCTAGACGGTTGGTGTTGGATTGACTGGGTGAGGGGATTTGGTCGACACAACGGGGACTAGCGTGCCGGCAAGCAAGTGAACCTTGGGGATAAATCAATTGTGTCATCTCTCGTCTCCCGGTGATTGTGATTAATTGATATACATTGTTGAAAGCATTTATTTGGTGATTGACATCATCCTCTACATCTCACCGTCGGTATAAAAGTCAAATTCCCTTCTCTTTCATACTTGCAATTTATATTGTTGTAGAGTAGCGAATAATTTTGCTGTCATGAACCAGAATTGGGCCACCCGAGAGTGGCTAGATGGGCCGACACGGCCGCCGCCGGCCCGAGAGGGGCCAAGGGCGAGCGCAAGGGGGCCGGCGCCCCTTGCCGCCGCTGCCTTCCCCTCTCCCATAAGATTCGGGTTTGCTTCATATTCAAGTTAGGATTATCTTAGGTAATTTTTGGTGTGCAAGGGGATATCTCATCTATAAGGAAGACCCTTATTAGGAAAAGAATAAATTAGGATATGCTTGTAAAAGGTATTCCGATCGTATAAGGAAACCTTATAGAGATTGCTTAGATTACAAGTCCCACTAGTCGGGCTATATAAGCAAGATGCATGTAATCTCTAGGGGATAAGCAAGCAAAATAAAAAATATCTTTCGCCTTCAGCTCTTGACTCCCCGCCCCCGCCCCTGGCCAAGGCGCCGCCACCCGCGCTCAAGCGCCGCCAAGGCCGCCGGCCGGCGCGGCGCCGCTGCCGCCGCCCGCCCGCTCCCACGGCTCCCCCCCTCCACCTCGTCGCTCGTCTTTGCTGCTCGCCGCCGGGAGAAGCTGCAGCCCCCACGCCATCTCGAAGCTTCAAGGACGAAGAACACGTGTCAATTCCGCCCAATCTATCCGAATCGGCAGCGGGTATACAGAGACCGGGCGATTCCCACCACCCATGGCTTTCCGAGATAAAGGAGTTCAACGCGGCGCTGAAGGCGCCTCGACGACAAACTGCGCCCGGATCAGCAAGCGCGGGACGACATGGAGGACCTCCTTCGTCGTATGGAGCACGCCTACATCGCCGAGGACCCCAGCACGCACGATGACCACGCTGGAGGATCGGCGAGCGGCGGCCGCCACTGGCACAGAGCCGCCCCAGGCACAGCCCTGGCCGCCGCCCCCTCCTCGCCTCGGACCTCGACGTCGGCTCGACCGCTATCCTCCGCCTTGAGGAGGCAGATGACGCCAGACGTGACACACCGGCCATCATCGATGTCATCCTCGACGACATCGCAAGACCGGCCGCCCTCTCCTCTCCACCGACACCCGCGACCGCGAGGACTCTCCGGCAGAGACGGGGCGTCACCCGCGGCGCCCGCCCCGCCCCAGGCGCCACCGCGCCGGGGCGCCTCGTCCCCGTCCGCGCCACCCGCGGGCGCCCAGACCGTGCTGCCACCGCGGCATTGCACCCTCCCCGCTACGTCACGCGCCTACAAGTCCAGGAGTTCGACGGCACCAACGACCCCGACCTCTGGATTCGCAAGCTAGAGCTCTTCTTCGAGCTCAACTTGGACATCAACCCGGACTACTACGTGAGTTACGCTGCCTTCCACCTCACCGGTCTTGCTGCAGTCTCGTACATCGACCTGTCCAAGAAGAAGTCCCCGCTCGAGTGGGACGAGTTCACCAGGCGCCTGCGACATCACTTCGGCCCGCCCCAACACCTCGACGCCTTGGGGGCATACGCGCCGCCTCCCAGGGGGGCAAGCTGGACGACTACATCGACGCCTTCGAGGTCTATGCATCACGCATGGATTTTGAGGGACAGCGCCACCGCGTCAGCCTCTTCGTCGAAGGCTTGCGCACCTCGCTGCGGACGGCACTCGAGTGGTTCGAGCCCCGTTCGATGGAGGAGGCCATCGACCTCGCCCGCCAGTACAACGACGACGAGCGAGGCGACGAGGCCGACCGGGCGCCGGCCACGGCGGCCGGGCAACGCCGGCCACCACGGCTGCACCGCAACATCGACAATGACATCATGGCCGCCCTGGTTGATCGCATACCAGGCCAGCAGCATCTCGCTGTCGCGATGGACGACATCGACGGCCTGACGTCGAATGACATGATCACGGAGCTGCACCTGGCCACGACGACCAACAAGGAGCTCGGGATCATCGCCAACGCCATCGAGCTGCGGGCTACAGCGCCAGAGTGGAGCCTCCACTATGGCATCATGAGGTACTTCCACCGCTACTACATCCCCGCTGCTTCAGAGCTTCTCCAGGACTTCATGATTTGGGAAAACGTCCCGCCGCATGGCGTAGCATGGGCTTCCACCTCCCAATCGCCCCCGGGAGGATCGGGCGTTCCCTCGCGACGTTCTCCTCCTTCAGGCACGCCCCGACGAGTGGATCGAGGGTGCCACCGTCCTCCTCTTCGACAACAATGGCGACGTCTTCTTCCGCATTGGGAACATCACCGTGGGTGCAGCATGGACGCAGGAGATCCAAGCTGGGACCGCCCGTGAGCACGCCCAGCTGGGATCCGAAAGGACCACGGGCCCGCCGCCGGCTAGCGCTTCGCCTGCCACCGAAACCCAAGAACCAAGAACCGGATTTTGCCGGCGCCGAGTCCCCAGTCCCGTAACCCTAGACTAACCGGAGAGGAGGTCGGATGGTAACGAGGCGGCGAGGAGCGTGGATGTCTGATGGGAGGAGGTCGCCGTCGCTGTCTCCTCCCACGTGGTCGCCTCGCGCCGCCAGTCGCTCGTCCGGAATGAAGCCCGAGGTTGGGAGGTCAGGCTTTGTTCGAAGCCGGAAGGGAGTGGAATGAGGATGAACCGGGTCCGTTTCCAATCCAGGCGGCCCTAACCGAACAACCATTCTAGCCCATATCCGGTTACAAACCGGCCCAGCTCGTTCCAGTCGGAATAGATCCCGTTCCGCCCATTCCTGGGGCAACCGAACGAGGCCTGAAGCAGCTCTGGACTCTGGAAGGCAGCCTCCAAATATCACTGTGAACCTGATTATTAGCGTTGGAATATATGCATGAATATGCATGGCCGGCCTTTGGCCTCATAGAGGTTTTTTTTTTTTTTAATATTACTCCATCCAAATAAACCTCAAAGGGTCATTTATATTGTTCCAAAAAAAAGGGTCATTTGTATATGCATACGAGGGCAGTAACGCAGTGGGAAACATTAATTCCAATTTGTTAGTAAAGTGGAACGATACAGTAATTCCACATTAGGTCCTTTGTCGTATTGATTCCTGTATTCCCGGCAGTTTGGAAACAAAACTTCCATAGCATGCATTTGTAATGACATTTCAGTACTTTGTGATGGAGAACAGTAGACCATTATTTATTCAGTTATGTTTAAAACTTTGTTTTGTAGAAATGCACTACATTATCAATTCTCTTTGCATTTGCAATGTTTTATGTCGAACATTTGTTGCATGTTAATATTGACCTGATACTAGATTTTGAGTTTTTCCTCTATTGATCATAACTCCATTTGATAAATACAAATTACTAGTTAATTTAGCAATAAGTGTGCAAGAGCAACCGAGGAGTACGTGGCCTGAAAGTTAGTGCTTACGTAGGTTAACTGGAATCAGAGTTAACGTTGCTGCCTACTGCCTTGCTGGGGACCTCAGCTCTTAGCTTGTTGAATCTCGATCGGTGGCCACGGTACTTGTGAAATGTGGGATTTACAGCCAGCAGTACTGTGGGTGTGGTCGTCTTGACCAGACCACCTGAGCCCGTCTTCCAAGTTCCAAGTCTCTAAGCCAGTCTCAACAGAGAGTTTGACCTCCCTGGTTTTCAAGATGTAAAACTTTATTAGTATGAAATAGGCGTCTCTCTCAATGCACAGTTTTATTACACAGTTTTAAAGGCTCAAGGGTCTCACAGACTCTCTCTCATTACATGGTTTAATTGCATATTTTCATTGTGAAACGCTATTTCTGTGTCAATAGGGGTTTTATCCCGTTTCTAACGCATGTGAAACAGTGCTGCATTTAATGTGCATGAAACACTCGTAAAACCCTATTGAGATTGGAACTCCATGCGTAACATTGGAGGAGGATCGATCGGCACCTCTGGTCTCCCAAGCGTAGTTGCAGGATAGGAGCCCGTCTTCCGTTGACTTGACTTGCAGTACTATCATCAGACGTCGTCGCACCATGGGTGTGGCATGTGCCGTTACCGTGTGGTGCGTGTGCTCTGGAACACGGTTTCTGCTCCCGCACAGCGCGTTGGCGGCTATTGATGCAAGGTCGAGTCATAAACAAGAAAACTAATCACATGCGGTGCTGGCTAAATAACTCCACTCCAAGTGCTGCGGCTACTAGTATCACTTAGTCAGGCACCCACCATTGCTCTATCTATATCTATATATAGCTCCGCCCCCGCGCAGGCAGGGCAAGCAATTGCTAAGCTCCCCGCCGGTGTCTCTTTTCCCGTAGCACATCACCGGCCACTTCACCGTAGGCGGCACTTCGTTCGATTCCGAGGCTTGCATTGGAGCACAATCCGCCGCCGATCGATCAGGAGAAGCAACGTACGACGATGAAGGTGAATGCCTGATCATCATCACTTTCCTCTTCCTGAAATGTCTCATCGTCTTCCCTCTTTTACTGAAATGCTAAGCTCCCCGCATGCAGCAAAAGATCGTGATCAGGGTGCAGATGGAGTGCGACCGGTGCCGGTCCAAGGCGCTGGCGCTGGTGGCGGCGACGGGAGGGGTGGACTCGGTGTCGCTCGCGGGCGACGGCAGGGACCAGGTCGTCGTCGTGGGCGACGACGTCGACTCCGTCAAGCTCACCAACGCGCTGCGCAAGAAGGTCGGGCCGGCGGAGATCGTGCAGGTCGTCGCCCAAGCCAAGAAGGAGGAGGGGAGCGGAGGCGGCAACAACCGTCCGGCTCCCGCTGCCGCCGCCACCGGCACCACGCTGCTGCCCGAGTTCGTCGCGGCGAGCGCGTGGTACTACCAGCAGCACTACCCGCAGCCGGCGGCCGTGGTGTACGAGCATCCCGCGGCCGAGTACGCGTGCTCGTACGGTTACCAGACGCGGACTGACAGCATCTGCTCCATAATGTAATGTTGAAGAGAGCCGGGCTCCATGGAAGGATTGATTACTTCTTCTTCTTTTTTCTTTTTGTCTTTCGGCCGTGATTGGTGATAGGTATGTCTTTTCGAGACAAGTTTTGTATGGGCTTCAGGCCACCACCTTAATGGGCCCAATTCCATCATGTATTCTGGTCCTTTTGTATTGCCGCTAATTAAGTTTACACTAGTTTACACTAGTTGCTTGTGTGTGTAGTTAAGAGTACAAATCGATAATATTATATTGTGATTAAATAAATGGACTTTTAATAGTGGAGTGAATATATATAGTCCCCTGCTGATTTATTTTGATGTATTGTTAGAAAAGATATACTTGGTACGTACTCCCTCCGGGATGGTATTAGAAGTCGTTTAGGATAGCGACACGGCCTCCAAAATACAACTTTGACCTCTTATTATTCTCCAAAAAACATGCCCGCTGCGTTGCACCGGGATGAACAACCTATTATTCAGTACTGCGTTCCAATGGAAAATACGTGTCTTATAAGGCCTTGTGGATTGAAGGCACGTCTTAACATTTGTACTACAAATACATGGATTGTACTACAAATATCTCATGACATAAGGCCATGTGGGGCTTAAGATTTATTTTGCTCCATCTCTTTACGTGTGCGGCTATCTTCCTGCCACCACATCCATTACTTTAATTTTTAAATTTCAATAACTAAAGATGCAAATAATTTTTGAAATAAGAAAATACAGCCAACTCACGTTTATAAAGTAGATTTTCATAATTTATTTTAATGCTTTACGTAGTTTGGGGCAACAGTAATATCTATCTTGAGCATTGTACGAGTAACGACAGGATATCGTTTGTGTCAATTATTAAAAAAAAGTTTTAGATCTGCACGCCAACCTCACCTGCGTATCCGATCTGATTTTCGGATGGTGTCTTGATTTTTTGTCTCATACCAGATCCGTGTTGGTCTCAATTTGTAGCATACCATATATGCTTACCTTGGTCGTGCGGATCGTTGGAGGAGTCCTACGCGGACTGGACTGGCGGAGGCATACTGAAATTTCACCGTAAAAAAATATTGGTGGGAAGCCAGACCGAGACGAGGGTAGGTTGGACGACGGAAAGCCGGAAATTTCTGTCATGACCCAAAACGGAGGCCCATGGGGCAACCGTCAGCGCGAGCCGCCCTAGGGCCGGCCGCCGCCGCCGCCGCTGCAGGTCACATCATCATCCAATTTTTTTTAAAAATAAATATTAGGGAATAAATATTTAGGAAAGAAATAGGTTGCTTTGTCAAGAGGTATTCCAATTTATAAGAAAACCTCCTAGATATTTCTTAGCGTGCAAGTCTCCCCCGGACTATAAATACAAGGGACGTGTAATCAGTTGAATCTTAATCAAGAAAAAAATTAAAAGGGGTAACACCCAACAGCTCTTGTCTCTCGGGTTCTCTATCTCTAACCCTAGCGCACGTGCGCCGCCACTCACCCCGGGCATTCGGTATTACCGAACCGATCGGTTCGGTTCCTCGGTACCCATGCTAATTCGGTTCCTGAAGAAATAGGTACCGATCGGTTCCTCAAAGAACTCGGTACCGAGCAATTTCGGTATCGGTAATTTCGGTTCGGTTCCGGTAAATACCGAAAGAACCGAACAAACAGAGAAAAACAGAGCAAAGGAGAAATAGAAGTGGCCGCCTCGCCGCTGGTTTGCGGCTTCACTTGGTCGCGCCGCCCGCTCGCTGGTGCCAGCCGCGGCGGGCGCGTGGGGCCGAGGGGCGACGCTGCCATGCCCGCGAGCTCGACGTGAGGGCAGGGCAGGGCGGTCGAGGGGAGGTGTGAGGGGCGGCGCGATGGAGGGCCGGGCGGCCGAGGGGCGGCGCGAGGGCCGGCGGTCAAGGGAGGGCCGGCGCGAGGGAGGGCCGCCCGGCCGGTGGCCAAGGGGCGGCGCGAGAGCCAAGAACCGAGGGGGCGGCGCGACCGTGCGAGGACGAGGAGGCGAGCGCCGAGCGGTGCGGGATCGCGGGTGACGGACGGAGCGGGGCGAGTGGAACCGACGAGTGGGTGAGGTTGGCCGAGGGTGCGCGCCATTTTTCGCCCGTTTTCTAGGGTTACGACGATGGGCCTTATGTTACATGGGCTCTTTGCTGGGCCTTCTTGAACAGTGTTCGGTTCTTTCGGTTTCCCTTCGGTTCTTTCGGTAAAATACCGAATTTACCTCGGTTCTTCGGTTCTCAAGAAGCAGGAACCGAACAGAACCGATTTTTTTCTGGTTTCGGGTTTTTTTCGGTTTGGTTTTCGGTTTTTCGGTTTGGTTCGGTTTTCGGTTTTTCGTGCCCAGCAGTGAGCCGCCACCACGAGCGCCGCCGCCCTCGGGACGACGATGCGCGCCCTAGGGCGCCATCGCGCCGCCGAAGCGCCAGTGCCGCCCAGCCGCCCCGGGCCGCCCGCCGCCATCTCTCTCGTCATCGCCGGGAGCTGCTACATCGTCATCTTCATCGTCTTCTACCTCGTCGTTCTTCATCAGCCTGCGTCATCTACGTCATCACGCCGCCGATCGCCTTCCTCGACTGCCCGCCCGCCGCCCCATCGCCATCCTCAACACCCGACGATCAACAATCGGTGTCAATTCCGGCCCAATCTAGCCGGAATCGATATTTTCTCTCTTTATTAGTAGATATAGACTAGGAAACATGCCCGTGCGTTGCAACGGGGAGAATAAAAATATTAAACATTCATGCAAAGATGTGAATTGTAATATATATTTATATTTTATCCTTTCATAAATCAGAAATGGTCATTTATTTCATGGTAATATCCAATGTTGTATTTGTTACTTAATGTTCATTATATTATATACTAATATTAAACCACAAAGAGTTTTCTAGTTACAATATTTTTATTTTATTTTTTTCTATTTTTATTTTCTTGATTTTATTTTTATAGCAAAATTGTGCGTGCGTTGCAACAGGTAGCTATATTAATTTCATATGTTGTTAACCTTTTCCTCGTAGTTGTTATATCTTTGCACCCGTCATCGGTAATATGTATGGGCACTACGTAGCAATGGAACCGAAAGTCTAGCAGTAACTATGGAAAGGTATACGTGAAAAATCCATCTCTTGAACACTTAAAGAAAACCCATCCTTGGTCATAGAAGGATAAATAAAGTCTTTGGTAGCATTGGTATACTACCATGTACGGGCATTCCTGATCTTTGTTTCCCTATAGTAGATACAGACTCATGATTTTTTGTCGATGGTAGTAGATTTATGATCACGAAATTTATCATGTACGTAAAACTATATGTAAAAGTCTAGATGGGATGGGATGAAAGGAGAGTACTACTTAAAATTGTACCATCGAGTAGTTTGTACAGTCCTCTTGTAGATCGGTTCTGTACGTGGTAGACGTTTCCGTTTTTTTTTCTTTTTAAAGTCCGATCGTTTTACAGTCCAATACCGGAGACTTGGTGGAGGTTTCCGACTGTTCTAATCGGCGGAATCAATTTTGTTACCGGATTTTTTTTTTTTCAGAATCCTTTTCTAACCGTCCTAGTCACAATTTTGACCAGAGATTTTTATTTCGAGTGTCCCTATTGTTTTAACCGCTGTATTCTATTTTTTTACCGGGTTTTGTTCTGCGGACGGGAGAACCTGTGAAGGATTTCCCTTGCAAACTATTCTTTTAATAAAATATAATTGTCACGACCCAGGAAATAGGGCCTGGGAGGACAGGCCCGACGACCTAAGGGCCGGGCGCCGCCCGGGCTGCGCGAGCCCCCGCCGCCGTCCCTCCCTTCCGCGGATTCTTCGGCAACTAATTCGGAGATAAAGGAGGAAAATATCTAGGATTATCTTTAGGTGTTTTGGTGTGAAAGGGGCTATCTCATCTATAAGGGAGACTCTTATTAGGAAATAAATAAATAGGACATGCTTGTAAAAGGTATTTCAATCTATAAGGAAACCTTTAGAGAGATTGCTTGAAATACAAGTCCCAATAGTCGGGCTATATAAGTAAGGGGTCTGTAATCTTTCAGGGGAACAAGCAATAAAGAAAAATTTATCCCAATCTCTCTTCCTCTCCCTCTCCCCCGTGCACCCCCGCCCCTTGCCCGACCGCCGCCGCCGCCCACGCCGCTAAGGCGCCCTCACGCAGGCCACAGGCCGCAAGGCTGGGCGCGGTATGACCGCCGCCAAGACGCCACCACCACCACCACCGTCCCGCCCCTCGTCTTCCTCCCTCAATTCCCGTGTCAATTCCGGCTCAATCTAGCCGGAATCGACAAACTGGTATCCGGAGACCACTACGATCCACCCACCACCAAGGACGCCGAATCTAAGAAGCCAAGAACTTGGGAGACGAAGTTCGCCAAGCTCAACACCGGGATGGACAAGATCGACGATAAGCTCTCTATCCTCTCAGCGACGATCCCAAGAACGCTCAAACACCGCCAACAACTCCATGACGCCGAGATCGAGATGAAGGCGATGTTCGAGACAGCAGCCGCGACTTCATCAAGAAGCGGACTGATGGCAAACAGAACCAGACAATCAGGTCACAAAGAATGATCCGAGAACCCGATGAAGGGCTACTTGAGGCCGAAGGTCGTGCCAGGGGGCGCCGCCATCGGGGCGCATGCGCCGCCCTCCACCTCCGGCCGACACCTTCTCGCCTCCGGCCCCGTCTGCACAAGTTGTCCTTTCCAACCTACGATGGCAAGGAGGATCCCCTCCCATGGATCAACCGTGGAACAATTCTTCAGGGGGACAAGGTACGCCAAAGAACAGAGCAGGTCCGTACGCCTCCTATCATCTCACAGAGGAGGCACAAAGAATGGTACATGAGGTCGTCCCCAGAGAAACCGGTGGCAGATTGGGCAAGCTTTGCCCAATACGTCAATTCAGCGCTTTGGCCTTTCCGAACGGCGGAATCCGTTGGGTGAGCCGGCATCACTAAGGAAGACAGGCACCGTCGATGAGTACACACGGAGCACTTCCCGGCACACGTGGCACGGGCAGGGCACCTCGACGACAACAAAGCAGGTGAACATCTACACAAAGAGGTTTGGGCGAACCGCTCAAGACGGACGTTGAGATGCAAAATCCCAAGGACATGGAGGCTGCCATGTCTCTCGCCAGTGGCGCACGAGCGACGCCTCGCCATCCTCTACAACACCGGCAAACCAAAGACAGACGAAGGCGAGGGCACCAGCACCGTGGCCCCGCTAACCGCCCTCAGCGCCTCCTCCTCAAAGAAGACCGACACGGCCGCTCGCCGGGCCGACACCGAGGAGGAGATGACGGAGCGACGCAAAGGTTGGACTCGCTTTAATCGTGACGAGCCGTTTCTCCCGGGGGTCACAAGTGCAAGCACCTCTTCGACATCACGATCTTCAACGACTACACCGATGCCCCACTAGCGGATGTCAAGGAGGAGCCGGTGATCCGAAGGTCCCCGCCGGGGACCCCGACTCCCCGTGACGTGGTGCTCATTCCCCACCTCGTCGGTATGATCTCAGGCACGGTGTCAACATCATCGTCGACTCGAGCAACGCACAACTACATTGACCGCGTGGTGACCACGGCAGGCCTCCGAACTCGCCCGGCGCGTGTCGATCACCACCGGCACCGGCGCCACCCTACATGCCGGGCTGCCACCTTCGACGCACCTCACGCCTCGACGCCAGCACCTTCGACATTGACGCCTACGTCATGCCACTGGGCGACGACGTCGATGTCATCCTTGGCATGCCTTGGTTGGCAGGCCGGGGACGCGTGGACGTGGGATTTCGCACCCACGAGCTTCTTCAGTACTACCGCGACGGTCGCCCGAGCACGCTCACATCAGCTCCACCTCGCCGCAGGGCGCCGCCCCTGGCCCGCCAGGTCGCATCTTCGCCGGCATCCGACGCCCACGACTCGGCTTGGGAAACGTTCGAGGCATGCGACCGCCTTGACCTCTACGACACGTCCGGGCGAGTCTTCCGCCCGCCTACGCCAGTTACACCGGAGGATCAGCACCTACGCCCACATTGCCCTCGACGTCACCACACAGGCGACGCCGCTCCAAAGCATGGACGCTTGAGGACGACCTCCCGCTTTTCGACTACCGATTCTACCTCCCGGCTTCTTCTCCACTACTTCAGATCCGCTTTGGAGGCCTTGCGGGGCGGAGTTCGAAGGACGAATTTCCTCGCCTTGGGCGCCTACACGACGGAGCCAACTTCAGCTGCACCAACCGCCATCCTGTTAGGCGGTATGTGGCCACGGCGCCACCATGTCGGCCCGGCCAGGGTCGTCTTCCTCGACGGCATGGATCGCCTCTTCCTCACAGTCGACAACGTCCACATCAGCTATGATGCAGAGAGGGGTGTCCACCAGCTTTCGCCCTCTCTGTTCGACGTCGGTTCCTTCATGTACGGTACGATGTTGAACTTGGCTGCCACTCCTCCTACTCGCCGCGAAATCACTATCCGCGCCTCCCGCCGCTTCGTCAACGCTCCACCCAATGAGCGTTTCTTGTTCCTGGAGAGCCCTCCCCGCGACATGGTGCATCAGCACCTTGATGTGGGCATTCCAAGGGAGCTCCTACTGGCGGCCCGTCGTCAGACAGCTTCACAGCAGGGACGTGCAGTTCACCGCTACATCTACCACGGCTACATCGACAACCTTCACTATCTCCTGGAGTTCGATCCCAAGCGAACCAGGGAGAACATGATCCTCAGGAACCCAGTACAAGGGCGACTCATGCTACAGGTTGAGCTCATCGTTCCAGGGGCAGCCGATCTCCACCCAGGTGTCACTGAATGGACTTTCATCCAGCGCGAGGACGCGCCGGTCGGAGAAGGGGGGGAGGGAGATGTCACGACCCAGAAATAGGGGCCTGGGAGGACAGGCCCGCCTGGCCCAAGGGGCGCCGGTGCCGCCCCTGGCTCGCGCCAGGCGCCCCCCCGCCGCCGGCCCCTCCCTTCCGCGGATTCTTCCAAGAACTAATTCGAGAGATAAAGGAGAAAAAATATCTAGGATTATCTTTAGGTGTTTTGGTGTGCAAGGGGCTATCTCATCTATAAGGGAGACCCTTATTAGGAAATAAATAAATAGAACATGCTTGTAAAAGGTATTTCAATCTATAAGGAAACCTTTTAGAGAGATTGCTTGAGATAAGATCTCAAATCGATCCCGGACCGTTCATTATTTACCATTTAATGATTACTGAATGATTTAATAAATACAAGAAAAAGAAAAAGAAAACCCCGCATGCCTCTATTACGGGAGTCAATCCCGCATGCATGCCCCCTTCCAAACTTATTTTGCATAACAAGATGATTTCAAATAAAAAACTTTTCAACTACAAAGTTTCATATCTTTCACGATCTACAATGTTTATTTTTGTCATTTGTTCATCTCGCACAAGTGTTACTAATATCGTTCACAAATCTTATATCTCTCTCTAGTAGTTTCATAAACTATATGAGAGCTATTTAGATTTTGTGAACCATGATACTATCACTTTGTGAAATGAAGAATTGACCAAAATAAAAATTGTACATCTTCATGAGTTATACAACTTCTATGTTTATGTTTTTTTAGATGAAGTCATTTAGTGTTCCAAAATCACGTCTAAAGTTGTCATTTTTAAAATTTGAATTTCAAAATGTGCACAAGAAACGGTGAATAAGACAATAGCGGTAAGAGCATAACAACTTGATGGATCATGATTTTGGAAAAAATTAGAAAAAAAAATCATCACATTCGGAGTTAATATGAGGGAGAACGAATGGTTACAAATTTTTGCCATGGATTAAAAAGAAAAAGAAGTGTTCTTCAACACACCTAACCACACACACTAATATGCATTAACAAACTAGTTACACATTTTGTTTCCTTTTTAGCATCTATGCACCTTGTGCTCTTATATCTAACTCTAACGTGCATGACACACATTTCAAAAAAAAAAAAAATTGTGCATGACACACCACGCTA
Source organism: Hyparrhenia diplandra (assembly GCA_015847255.1). Lineage (NCBI taxonomy): Eukaryota > Viridiplantae > Streptophyta > Magnoliopsida > Poales > Poaceae > Hyparrhenia > Hyparrhenia diplandra. The sequence continues at coordinate 225,578 of JADLZK010003661.1, forward strand.
GAAACTTGTTAACGTGCATGACACACATTTCTAAAAAAAAAAACATTCATGACACACCTCCCTGCTAACTTGCTAACACGCACGACATGCATGACACCACACCCATGCGTATACAATTATAAGGCAATGAATATCAAGAATAAAAAATAATAATAAAAGACACCACATGCGTGAGGTATACAATTATAAGGCAATGAATATCAAAATAAAAAAAATTACGCATGAGTTGCCTTGTACAGATTACACATGTGTTGCCTTGTACAGATTACGCATGCATCAACAATATCTAAAAAGAAATTTTATATTCAAAACTTTACTTATTTACCCTTTTTGTAAAATAAGAATTAATAAATAATATTACCTCCTAGAAGGTAATAGATGATCGTGACCGCTCGATCAGAAAAAATAGACGGTCCACAGTCATTTGGGAGTACCGTAGCAATTGCCCCTCATATTAGAGGATTAGACTTCAAAAGTTAGCTAAAGTGCTCTAATTTTTTTAGACCTCTAAAATTTAGAAGAGAGGATCCAAATATGATCTTGGAGATGAGGTCCTTGCTCGCTGGTCGCGTGGATGGACCCTCTGGGGAAGCAGATGGTCAGGTATTTCATTCATGTTGATGCCTCGCGTTTCTTGCTTTTTTTGTTTGTGTCGTGGGATTTTGATGGTCATCCATGAATTACTCACAAGTCTTATGTGTTGTATCTGTTACCATTCTTTTGGCAGTTCTTTTGCTTAATGAAATATGTAAAAGTCATGATCTCAAAAAGAAATAAATATGTAGGGCCATAGTTAAAAGCCGCTAGTGAAAATTAGCAAAGGCATTAGGAGGTTTGCAACAGCTAGTAAGTTGAGTTGGAGTTATTTGTTATCCCCCTACACACATTTATCTCTTTTGTGCTCTAGTTTAGACAATTAGTAAAAGCATTTGGATTACTGATTTAGTCTAGTTTAGGCTGCATTAGAGCTTTGCTTTAGTTTTAGGTGCAGAGTTGAATAATATTTGTATACCTCATGGTCTTGGCTATTGGTGCTTGCGCCGCCATACTTGTGCATTCGAGGCTTGTAACTCTTGCGAGATCACTCTAATGTCACATTTGTGGAGTGGCCATCGGTTGTATATATATGAGAGAGGAGAGGCGTCATTTAGTGTATTGGCCGAAGTTCTATAAAGTGGATACGACATAGAGCGTCTGGGAGAGATTTGGTGCCGATCAGCTTGCACTTGGGGTTAGAGATAGCAGCATCTAGAAAAAAAACTTTTCTCAAGATAAAAACATCTAGAAAAAAACTTGTGCTAGTTAGAACATGAGTAGATATTTATAAGTGGTATTTGATTTAGCTTTTAAGCAATATAATTATAACATATAATGCACCCCCTCGTCACCATCCCCTGGAGAGCAAGTATAATGAGGATGATTCAGCAGACGACTGAGGTATCCATGTCACTATATTCCTATGCGGAGGAGTGAGAAAACTGGAGAGAGAAGAATGCTGCCGCTGCCTCGCGAATCGCGGTCACTATATTCCTATGTGGAGGAGTGAGAAAACTGGAGAGAGAAGAATGCTGCCGCCTCGCGAATCACCGGCTCAAAGCAGGCATATGCGGTGCATGCAGCTGGGATAGGCTGCTGCCTCTGTGCCCACACAAGAAAATCGTATTAATTGGATGTGGGGCCCCCGCCACTACTGCTGGTAAACTCGATGAGGTGGCGCCCGAGCCGACCGAGCGACTTTACTATTCTTGCACTGAATATCGCCAAGAAAAATCTTGTCAAGTTCATATATTTATTGAGTCATTGACTTTCATTCAATTAACTGAAACAATTTAAACTTGAGATTGAATTGTTGCGACGCCCTATGATGCAAACTTTCTCGCACCAGAGTACGTTAGTTGTAGATAATTTGTTACAAAAAAGAAGTTGGAAACACCTACTCAACCATTGGAATAGTTTCTCATAATTAATTTTATAAAACTCGAAAACCGAGCAGAAGAGAGTGGAAAACTGCTCGAAAACCACAAATGGAGAGGACGCCAAACGCATAGCAAGGAGGAGCGCGGAGAGAGAGATTTACCAAGTGATTATCTTTACAGAGTTCAGATATAAAATTGTTGGAGCTTTTGAGGTTTTCTTTTCTTATCCCTAGACTTTGTATTTCTTTTTCCGGTTTTGTTCCTTAATATAGGATCGAGTTCTCTCCCGAAAATTAAAACCTTTAGTTCCTTAATATAGGATCGAGTAGTCGCTTGCAAACCCACGGTGTGAATGCAAACGAAAAATTATCTCATTGCAATGTCAAACAAGTTTCTTTCAGGTTGAGTCATCGTAAGAGAAGTGCACAGATCACCTCAGCATGACAGCGCGCATAGAAAGAGCCATTGTCTTATGTGTGTGTTTGACATTTCATAACAGCGCACCCCTGTATGTCTTGGTGATGAGAGGTCATAAAAAGACCAACAATTCGCTTTTGAAATGTCTTCCCCTGTTTGGAATTTAAAACCATCGACAAAGGCACTGCGGTCTACGCGGTCTACGTCTCCCTTTACTAAATTAGCAGAAAAATCTGCTCACTGCTGCTATTTAGAGACCGGATTCACAGCTTTCGCTGTACAACAATCCGCGTCACCGCGGGTTACCGTTCAACAGAGAATCATGTCACTGTAAAACGTCGGTAGCTTGAAATAAAATGTCTTCGTAACATCTCAGACCTGCATGTTGGGACGTGATCGACGATGGAGCATTTCTTGTGGATTTCTATTTTTTTATATAAAGGAAATTATATATTTCCGGCTTTGTTCTCACGAGAATACATCAGACTAAATTATTACAACAGGAAATTAAAAAAAACAAGAAATGGCGGAAGAGAATTACATCCCTAATAAGGGGCTCGACTAGTCCTACGCGACACATGATTTGCTACGTGATGTCCACTCCTCAAGAATAAGACTACCAACGCCGATACGCACACTATCGCCACATGTCCGTCGACAAAAAAAAAGATACTAAGAGATCGCCGACATTGGCCACCATTGAAGACACGTGCATTGAAACTTGGCAACAACACGAAACCTCTAGTGCAGCTGTAGGGAAGCGACCATACAAGGGGTCTTGTGTTTTACTAATATAATAAGTTATCCGTGATAGGTGGGTGTCACTGCCAGCCTCGTGAGGGTGGCAAGGTATGTGACGGCCGAGGGACTAGATCGGGCAGGGGCCTAGACCGGGGAGAGGGGTTTAAGCCCACGTATACAAACCCTAATGCCTTATAGTCCATTAGCATTAGCAAACTAATTATAAGACAATCGAGACCCGGTCGATGGCCTAAGAAAATAATATATTTGCATTTCTAGCTTTCTTTCTTGGGTTCTCTTCGCCGTGGCCCTCGAATAGAGCGCAGAGTGAGGAGCCGCAACGCAAACACTTTGATTGCGACTCCGAGAAGTTCACAACGTGCCAAGTTCACAACGCCAACACGCGCACACATGTGGGCATGCAGCGAGTCGATGACCCCCGGGGTTCCACGCCTCCGACAACGACATCTTGTTATCGGTTTTTTGCTCCTTGATTCTTGCGAATTGTGATCACCGATGGGGCGATCATTGTTCCGATTCATGCCCAGCCTCTAGGTATCTTTTCTCTTTTTGTAGTTTTAATCAAAGTTAACTATTATATAGTACTAAGAATATATTATAGGTTTTGCTTTCACTTTATAAGTAAATCAACTCATATATTATAAATTTTATACATAGGGGATGTTTGGTTCAAGGCCACACGGGCCTCGCCACAACCGCTCTCGCCGCGGCGGACGAATCGCTTCGCCATGGCCTTGCCACGACGACGCCGCAATTATTGACAAGCGATAGGAGTGAACAAGAGCAAACGCCATGGGCCACGCCACGCTTATTGACAAGCGATAGGAGCAGACGAATGATGGCGGCCACAAATTTGTGGCATGGCAGAGTGTGGATGGAATCCAAACAAGCCAATAGTCTAGAGGGCCATCGCGACGAAGTTTGCCGTGAGGCCCCTCAAAATCCTATGGTCGACATCGGGTGGGTGTTCGTATTTTTAAGTTTACAATTGCGGTTGGTCAATGTCAAGAGTCAAGACGTCCATATCAAGATTCATCCGACTTTTCCTTTTCGGGCGATGTAGGTACACAAAGTGTGCTTGTAACGTGTATTATGCATATCGTATATGAAATCTCCATTTGTGATTATAAAAAAATATATTTCATAATAATCGCCGTGGCGACGCAAGCTTGGTAAGGTTCGCTATTTGGGGTGTCCTCGGGGGTTCTTGTTTGGTTTTGGTAATTGAGTGACAACATTAGGTGAACTAATATATGTGATTATGAGAATACACAAAAAGTTAGTTCACATATGATGATGCAACGAAGGAGCTTATTGAATATGAGACATGACATAGAGTCATATGACCAAGGTGGAGAAAATCAAGATAAAACATGGGTTGATGGACCGGTTGCAAGTTTGAAGGGCAAGTCGAAGGTTTTGAAGTGATGCACCGCGAGCCGCTGAAGCTTGGGCAAGACTTGGCGCCCGATGGACCGACAAAATGGTGAAGAGGAAGTGAGGTCAAGATTGATGGACCAATATGGTCATGTGATGATATGGAGTGGATCATATCATTGTTAATTGTCCGTCTGCAAGTGTTGCATTGATACCGAATGACATGGAATGGAATGCGCAAGGCAAAAGGTAGAACTTAGGGCATTTCATTTCAAAGTGGTCTAAGGTTAAATGCACAATTTATTTTAATATATATTTATGAAGTTAGCACTGGAGGATAAAAAAAGGAAAGAAAAAAGGAACCGATAACTAAATTTCAGGTTAACCCAGATGTATTTCCGGGAAAGGGCTCTATGTTGGTTGAGCCATTGCCTCATCCCTTCGCGTTTTAAGAGTGTGTTCTTTGGAAATATATACCACATGAGCTGGAATTTCGTGTGTGGGAGAGAGCCGTTGTTCCTGCAACTATTCTTGGCGGGCCTAATTGTCAGCGCATGCAAGACCGAGAGAGGAAAAGAGAGTCACTGCTTGTCTGCTGCCTTGTTTGACATTATTATAGATGGCCACGCAAAGGTCAAGGCACAAAGGCATGACCCATGGCCCCTACGATTTGTCCTAGCCCAAAGAAGCCACGGGTACGGTGGCCCAACCCAAGGCACCAGGCCATGCATGGGCCGCCACCATGGCCCATGGCACGGCACAACCAAAAGGCCGGCACGGCAGCGGCCCGGTGCCTAGCTCTGTCCAAGAGGGCTATTTGCACTTAAAGCCCAACAGCCATCACATCCTCTCCCTATTCCCTAACCCTAATTTCGATCTCCTCCACCGGCGCCGCCGCGGTCCCTCTCTGCGTCCCCGCCGCAAGCCGTGATAACGCTCCATGATTCTCCCTTTCCCCTCGTGAAACCAGGACACCTGCGCCGGCTGCCCTACTTTGCCGCCTGCCCGGCTTCGCCCCCGCCGCCGCCCGCTTCCTCCCGGTCTCGCCCGCTCACCGGCCTCGCTCACACACCGGCATCGGTGGCGACATCGTGGTGCTAGCGAGGCCCAACAACCATCGCCCGTCTCGTTTCTTTTCGTGAGCGCCGCCACAACTAGAACTAGAACACGAACACAACACCGGGAGCAACCACCCACGACGGAGACGGCAAAGGCTCGGGCTCATACTTGACCGCGGCGGTGGCGGGATCGGGCGCCCCTCATGCCGGCGTCTGCCGCCGGGCCTCCCCGCTAGCCATGTTGTCGGGCGGCCCGAGTGGCCTAACAGGTCTTGCCTAGGGCGTAGGCGATCACGAACCCGCCCGCACGACGCACGACATGTGCACGACGACCCGAGGCGGCACGATGCCAGCCGGCCCAATGGCCATGTATATTTGCCGTGAGGAGAGAACAGGGAGTGCTTGGGGGCCACTTGCATGCATGCATTTTGACTTTGCATGACGACGTGAGAAGGAAAAAGCATGTGGAGAGAGGCGGCGTGTCTGGCCGACCGCTTTCGTTTTCCTTTTCATAACTACGACTGTCCGTGCGTTGCGACACGATGAAGAAAAAAATCCTTAAAAAACATGGTTGTGAGACGGGAGCAAGAAAAAAATCATAAAAATACATGGTTCATTGTGCAAAGCAAATGTAAAATAATCGTATCACATCACAATTTTATTCACAAGAAAAATTGTTAAAATGATAAACTATGACTTCGAGCTTGCGACGCTATGCGGCAACACACATACGACCCTAGCATCATATCCCAATCGCGAGCTAGGAAACCCTAACTAAAGCCACAACCCCCCATGGCACATCTTCTCTTGACCGTGCTTCTCAAGACCATGTATGTAGGTGGAGGCTGCAAGCTAGCAGAAGTCGAGGATGAGACACAAGGCGATGCATAAGAAGTCAATGAGAAGGATGCAACACCTGATCTACTTTTGAAACATCTAGACATTGCAACATACGACAAAAAATAGATGAAATATTTGGAATATGTGTTTGAAAATAGATGAAACATTTGAAATATGTGTTTGAAACAGTTGCAAAACCAACTAAAAACACTTGAAATGATATGCAAATATGTACGTCTCTCATTCTAGATGCCCTGCCGGCCCGAGAGAGAAAAAATGCAACAGAAGTGGAGGAGATGAGAAATGCAACCCTACATATATACCTTTGAAACATCCAAAACATGTTGCAACAAACAACGGATGGCTACTAAATAAAAACAAAAAAAAAAAAAACATCTGAAACCCTCTTGAAAAACTGTTGCAACCCGTCGCAACATCCGAACAAAATGCATGTAACATATGTGTGAAACAAATGCAATATCTAGATAAACACAACTGCAACATGTGTCAAAAAAAACAAATAAAACAAATTGCCTAAACATCCCTCTCAAACAATCGCAACAGGACTCTTAAACAATTGGAACATCCATATGAGTATACTTGAAACATACCTCTAAAAACATCCAAACAATTGAAACGAACAACTGAAACATTGGGGGAGGCGATCGAGTAGGTTGACGCCGCCGAGGTCGGGAAGGCCATCGTGTCTCGCTAGGGGCACCCCCACGGGAAGGACGACACATCGGTGGGTCACGCCGCCGAGGCGGAGGAAGGACCCGCCGGGTGAGGGAGGTCGGTCGCCGAGGATGATGCTGGGCGGGAGGGCGCCACGCCCGTGGGCAGTCCCGCCATGGCGGAGGACGCCCGCTGAGTAGATCGACACACCCGGGGGGGGAAGGACGCCGCGCCACGCGCCCGCCGGGATGATAGTGGTAGGGAGGACACGTAGGTGGAGGCAACCCGCCGAAAGTGTGGGGTGGAGGGGCGTCCCGTCGCAAAATTAGCACGGTGAGGATGGTGTTTGGATGAGGACGACCAGCGCGGACAAGTGGCTATGGCACGTGTTTGAATTTGTTAGGGTGTGGGTGGTGGTGCGGTAAAGGTGACTTGGGCCGGATTATAACCGTCCGGAGCATCGTGGACGTAGGTATCTAACAATTATTGTAATTTCCGTAATTGTCGTATCTCGTTGACCGCGACACAATAGAATTAGTAATGTATATATATCGTTTATACATTGGAGACACAGCTGCAAACTAGGGGGTGTGTTTAGGTCACGAAAAGTGAACCTAAAAAGTGCTTCAAGACTGTTACATCGAATCTTTTGACGCATGCATGGAACATTAAAAATAGATAAACAAAAAAGTTAAATTGCACAATTTAGCTGGAAAGTGAGAGACAAATCTTTTGAGCCTAGTTTATCCATTGTGGAAAAATAATTATTAAATACAAACTTAAGGTGTTACGGTAGCCGAACCCAAATATTTCACTAATTAGACCCTGTTTTGGTCGAAATAAGTTAGTGAGTTATAAAACAAGTGACCTAAAATTAAAGACTTATAAGTCATAACTGTTTGGTTGTAAATAACTTATAAGTTGTTCTATGCATATAAAAGGGGTGACTCATATGTTTTAAGTCTTATTGCCTATATATAAGTCTCATGACTTAATAAGTCACTGCTGTTTTACAAAATAAGTCACTTATTTTATTTTTAACTTATAAGTAGGAGACTTATTTAAAAGCAAACAGCGCAACACCCTTAGACTATAGGGTTTGTCGATACGCACATCCACTGCTCCTCGATGAACAGAATTTTTAGCCAAAAAAAAAAAAAAAAAAAAAAAAAAAAAAAAAAAAAAAACTCCAGAATCTGACGATGCACACGGACGGACAGACTGGGAGATAGCCGGTGGAGAATCCGTTCCTTTTTCTTCCTACTCCGCTGCGTAGGCAGACGGCAGCAGTCTGGGTGCTGGGCGGACCATCAACGGCACGGCGCGCTGTAGAGTGAGCCCGTACGCCTCCTCCATGTCCAGCTTGTCCGCGGTCATGCCGTCGGCGAGGTCCCAGTCCATTGCGTGCACGAGCGTGGCCGTCATGAGCGTGACCATGCGCAGTCCCCAGCTGAGCCCCGCGCAGATCCTCCGGCCGGCGCCGAACGGGATGAGCTCGAAGTCGCTCCCTTTGACGTCGACGCCCGCATGCTTGCCGCCGGACAGGAAGCGGTCCGGCTGGAACTGGAGCGGCTCGTCGGGCCACGCCTCCGGGTCGCGGGCGATCGCCCACACGTTCACCAGCAGCGTGGAGCCGGCCGGGATGCGGAACCCGTCCACCTCGCACCCCTCGGCGGCCAAGTGGGGCAGCGACAGCGGCGTCGACGGGTGCAGCCGGAACGTCTCCTTGATCACCGCCGTCAGGTACGTGAGCCGCGGGAGGTCTGACTCGGAGACCAGGCGGTCGCGGCCGACGACGGCGTCCAGCTCCTGCTGGGCCTTCTTGAGCACGTCCGGGTGCCGGATCAGCTCGGCCAGCGCCCACTCCACCGTGCTGGACGTCGTGTCCGTCCCCGCCGTGAAGAGATTCTGTGGTCACGATATTCCCACAAAGTACAAGCATCCACAAATAAGAGGGCGGAAAAACATGTCAGTGTCTCCTTGTGCACGGGAAAGGCCGGAATATTATTGAACTCACGAGGAACAGTGCTTTGATGTCCGTCTCGTTGATGATGCAGTCCTCGCCTTCCGCGAGTGATTGCTGCTTGCGCATCTTGGCCAGCAGCACGCTGAGCAGGTCCTTGCCTTCCTCGGCGGCCTTCCTCTCCCTGATAATCTCATTCATCATATTGTCGTACCTGCGGTGCAGCCGCTTCATCTTGCGGACCACGCCCTGCGGGTCGAGCCATGCCAGCGCCGGCACGAAGTCCCCGATGTTAAAGACCCCGCCGACCTGCATGAGCTCCATCACCATGTCCTTGAACTCCCTGGCTTGCTCCCCTCCGTCGACCGCGAACACGCGCCGGCCCACCGTGGCCCGGGCCAGCGTGTTGGTTGTGCAGACGTTGGCCACCTGGCCCAGCGGCACGGCGCCGTGCTGGTGGTGGTGCTTGGCAAGCTCCCCTGATCATGAGCGCCACCTCGCCCTCCCCCTGATGCCTCGGAGGTCGTCAAGGGCCTTTGCCGAGAAGAGGTGGAGCGCGCACAGCTTCCGCAGCGCGCGCCACCGGGAGCCGTAGGGCGCGAACACCATGTCCTGGTAGTTGTACGCCACGTGCTTGCCGCCGGAAATGAGCGGACGGTTGCTGAAGTTGGCGTCATGGGCGCGCAGGAACTGCGCCGCCACCTTCGCCGACGCGGCCACCACCACCTCGGCGCTGCCGAACCGGAGCCGGAACAACGGGCCGTACTCTTTCGCCAGCGCGCACATGGTCTGGTGCGGATGAGAGCCCAGCTGCGGCAGGTTGCCCAGCACCGGCCAGCCCCGGGGACCCGGCGGCAGCGGCCGATTTCCCTTCTTCGCGTCGGCCCCGCCGCGACGGCGGAGCAGGAGGCACCACACCCCGACGGAGAGGGCCAGGAAGCACAGGAGCAACGGCGCCAGCGACGCCGACGCGTCCATGGTTTGATGACTTGACTGGCCGCTCGCGCTCGGTTTCACAGGAGGCTGCCGCTCGCGCTCGGTTCACAGGAGGTGCGCTTGGCGTTGGAGTGAGTGCTGAGCGTGCGGTTATCGAGTGGATCGGAGTGCGTTGTTCATCAATATATACAGCTGCTACCTAGCGTGCTTCAGGCTTCACCTACTTGCCTTGCATGCCTCCTGTTTCACTGAGAGGATGCCTGTTTGTGAACCTCTCTTCTTTTTAAAAAAGTTTTTATTTTACAAAATGGCTAAAAATAAAATTTAGCTATTAATTTTTTTTTTTGAAATCATGAGGAGCACATTTTTCATTATGAGAAGTGGGAAACATTACAACCCTACAAGGCCAGGAAGCGAGATGCTCCTAGCATTCTTTGGAGAAAACACACGACGAAGGCGCGGGCTTTACGTTGATGTTTAAAGGTTGTGCCGTGGATTACAACAATTGTGCGATCGGAAGGAGCTACGCTTATAGGCTAAGCGGCGGGATCGCCCTGCGACAAACGCCCGCCGTCTTCACACTAGTAATGATTTGATTTTGCGAAGCACGGCAAAATCTTTTTTCCGTGGGGGCATTTTTTTTGCCCGCCACGAAAAAAATACTCCCGCCACATCCTCGCTTTTTTTACATGGCGGACGTGTTTTTGCCCGCCACGGGAAAGATTTTTTGCGTGGTGGGCGTGTTAAGGTGCCCGCCACATAAAATATCTTTCCCGTATGGCGGGCATCTTAAAAGGCCCGCCACGTAAAAAAAAAATCAGGCCCAAAAACCGGGCAAGGCCCAATCGGATGACCGGCTATATAATAGAAAGTTAGGGTTTGGGTGCTCAATCTCCACTCTCTCTCTCTCAGGGGCTTTCTCCCGCTCACTTTCTCTCCCCCATCTCCCGCCACTTCCTCCCCCCAACACGCATCGCGGCCGTCGCCGGGTTAGAAGAGACCTCCATGTCGCCGCGCTGGGCGGCGCGCGCGCGGCGGGCGCTTCGCCGACCGACGGGCGGCGCCGGGCGGCGGAGCGGACCGCGCCGCCGCGCACGCGGCTCGCGCTGCCTGACCGGGCGGCGCGCACGGGCGCATTTCGGCGCCGCTGACCGCGGCCGCGCCGGGCGGCGCCGGGCGGGCGCACGCAGGCGGCGCCCACGGCCACGGATCGGCATCTCCGGCGGCTATGGCGTGCTTCTGGCGGCGGGATCAGCGGCGGGCCTCAGCGAGGTGCGGCGACGGATCCGGCGGCGGGGCCCGGCCGGCGCGGCGTGACTCAGCGGCGGGATCCGGCGGTGGGACTTCTCCGGCGGCGATGGCGTCCCAGCGGCGGGATCCGCGGCGGGCTGCGGGCGAGGTGGATCGACAGCGGCTCCCGGAACCTAGATGGGCTCGGCGGGCCCATGGATGGGCTTGGCGGGCCTGTCAGGGTTTTTGCTCTTTTTTTTTTTTTCGAACCATACCGTGGCGGGCATCCTAATGCGCCCGCCACGGATATTATCTTTACCGTGGACGGCACTGTAGCCCGCCACGCAAAAGTCACGCGATTAACCGTGACCTTTCATTAGTGACGGGCTCAGCGCCCGCCACGCAAAACCAATTCGCCCGTCCACGCAAAATCTTTTTCAGTACTAGTGTCAACCAAGCACTTCTTTGTGCAAGGAGTAGAGCGCACATGGCCTCCTTCTTTTTCCGGGTGGAGGTGGCGGGTCAATGAATGCCGCCTGTTTTTCAACAATCATCGGGTCGGCATGCATGGCGGGATGGTTGTCGGGCCGTCCTCACTCCACTTGCTCAACAAAGACACGGCGAGCCTTCTTTTCCGGGTTCGGATCACGGAAGGAGGATTTGGCGGCCAACCGTGTACTACGTCGTGGCACCCAATCATCGTCGGCCCAGGTTGTGTAACATCCCCAAATTTCCACGAAGGGAAATTCACAGATAGATGTATAACATGATAGTCTCGAGGATCATTCCATCACATTATTCAAATTACGACCGACATGAGTCAAACTTCGAATAAAAAGAGTACATATAGAAGGGTAATATTATTACATCGCCACTTGGCGGAAGCAAACAGAGTCATGCAAAGATCCGAACAGCTAGAAGAACGCGTTAAAGCGGCATCATCCATCTTCGGCTTGAGCGTAGGCACTAAAACCATCTAATCCTCCAAGAAGCCGAAGTTCACCTTGCAAACTAAAAATGACTTTCAGTACAATGAGTACCGGCTATTTCCCACCCTATGCTTTGCTTTGCTTTGTGGGGCTTTGTGGAATGCAAAGGATATATCAAGAGGCCTATATTTGGTCTGTAGTTTCCTATGCAAACATCAAGTTTAATAAATAAACAAGTTTTAATTATCATTCCCAAAGATCACACCAACCCCGGTGTAACGCACAAACCAACATCATAAACAAACTCGTGATCCATTCCCACAACACATCTCACACCAGCCAAAGGATGTGACAGAACAGCCCTTCAACTCCTTACGCCGCCTTAACCGGCTCTCAACCCTCCGTGCTCTCACCAGAAACCCAAAACCACACTCAACTCGGGATGAGAAGAGAAAACACCCTCACTACTCTGGAGAAGAAGGACCTCAAGAAAACCTAGCCAAAAGACCGGGCGCGCCGAGGGTAGTCCAGCTAAAAAGGCCGGCACAAACCCTAGGTAGTCCAGGTCTAGACGTGTCCCTAGCCCGAAGGCCGGACTATACGTATAGATTTACAACTCTGCAGAGCGTGTACTCAAGACCACACGGTCGCCATCATCGGCATAGGCAAGTGCCTAGGCTGACGTACGGAGACCACCTAGTCAGACAATGCCACCTTACCACTCAGCTCTGGGAAGCTCCGGAGTACCACCGTCGCGCTGAGACTGTGAGAACGACGTATCGAGCACTCCCGCGGCTCAAGATCAACCCCCGCTGTCTCGGCAGGATGGAGGCACTCGGGGCCTGTCACTGCTATAACACTAACCGCTACCACCTAGTAAGTATGGCATCATCCAAGTAGATGGGGCAATCCGCAACCCGCCCATAACGTAAGACGTGAGGTGAGCACCAATTCCCAAGATCCCAGGTCCTCGAAGACAATAAGTCCTTAGATAGGACCAGGCAAGACATCTTCCGAACTTCCTTTCCCGGCCTTCGTCCCATCACAAGAGTTAGAACCGGTATCCCCAAATCCGCATAGTTACCCGCCACAGGTAGGACAAAGTGGAGAGGCCCGAGAAGCACACACCCCCGGCAAGACTTGTCTGACTCGTCAGAGATCCCGCCTCGGTCGACACAACCCTCACCACACACCCAAGGCATACAACGAGAATCTCACTCACCACGTGACCTCAGTCACCGGGCACCAAAGTCGCCCACAAACATACTCAACACCCGGCTCATATATCCCGGATCATATATATAACACGTAAGTGAGATATAGCACTGATAGCAGCAAGATATGATAAGCGCGTGGCTAAATCTATCAGCGGGCATGCAGGGGATGGGTTGCAACAAGGTAAAGGCTTCACAAGCATTCTACTCATGCAATCCTATCATATAGCATTGCAACATAAAGTAAAGCGCTAGCAATCTATCATGGCATGCGTAATAGGATCTACGAGGTGGGTGGGAAATTAGCACCTCACGGGTCGCCCGACAGGTCCTCCTCGACCGAGCCTTCCTCCTCGTGTATCTCCTCCTCCGGATCGCAACGTAATTAGAGTCGCGATAAGCGACTCCTATAGACATTCACAAAGAAGCAAATCGAAATCCAAAAACTCCAAAGCACTCATGGATAAGCCTAAGACGTAGAGCTTGATTTTAGAAGAATTTGGACTCTTGTTTCATAATTTTCTGAGTTCGTATGAATATTCTACGAATTTCCTAAGGTTCAAACATAATCTGAAAATGATAAAAGGCTGGATTGATCCGAGGCTGACACGTGGCGCAACGCGATTGGCTGAGGCTGCTGTTGTAGCTGACAGGCGGGGCTAGGCTGATGTCATCGCATGACGTCACGGATGACGTGCGGGTACAAGGAGCTACAGCGGCCGACTAGTGGGTCCCACGGCTTTAGTCAGCGGCCGTGTGGGGCGGTCAACAGTTGACCGATCAACGGCCAACTGGCCGGCCGGCGGGCTTAGATGGGCCGGATATGGGCCGAGTTGGGCCTACGGGCCGGGCACGTGTCAAGCTGACAGGCTGTCCATGTGGTGGTCTTGGGCTCCTACGGGCTCGGCCTACGGGGGGCGGGGTCGTGGGGATCTTGGGTCCACGGTGGACCCCGGCTTTGGTCCATAGACCGCGAACACGGCTTTTTTTGGTGGGAGGTCCACCGCTCTTTCCCGCTTTGGTGCACGGTGGAACCGGTGCACGCTGGGCGCCTCCTCTTTCCCCAACTCCTCCTCTATTTCTCCCCGCCCGGCTGGTGGGTACCCCGGCCGACGAGCTCCCCTCCCTTCTCCATCGTCGGGAGGCTCGGGCATGCCGGCTAGGACGTTAGGGGGCTTATCGCGGGTTCTTGGCCATGCGGCGGGGCTAGGCTGGTTCTTGGCGGCGCTCCGGTCATGCCGGGCGTGCGCGTCGGCGGCGGCGCTAGGCGGCGAGGTGGTAACGCGTAGGGGCTCCAGGCTGCCTCCTTCTTCTCGACAGGCATCGGACGGTCACGGAGAGGCTCGTGGTGACGACGTAGGTCGATGACGACGCACTAGACGCTTCGACGTGGCAAATGGTGGGTCTGCGCCATCGGCGGGCGGCGGCATCGCGGCCAAGGGCGAGGAGAGCCCCGTCCTGGCCTCGCCTCGTCGAGGCGTGTCCCCCCCGGGCGACGCTAAGCGCCACCACGGTGACCAACGAGCACGGGCGGAGTCCCGCACGCGACAATCATCGCGGGCGAACTCCGGCGGCTCACGGCTGCGCGGTTCGAGGCCAAGCGGGCCCGTTCTTCTGTAAGGTGGCCCAAACGACGCGGCTGGACACAGCGGAGATCATCATCGGCCAGCCGGCGCGGCCGGAACCATGCGGAACGGCCGGCGGGCGCGGCGAGGCCGACAAGCGGCCGGCGGCGGCACGACGACGATGGTAGCGTTGCCATGCCGGGCGGCGGTGGCGGGGCGGCGGTGGCCTAACGAGAGCCACAACACCCGCTCCTTTCTTTGATTGGGGTCACGGGTGTACCAAAGGGTACGCCGGCGGCGACCAAGGCCAAATGAGTCCGCTCTGCGACAAAGCGCGCGGCGCCCCGGCGGCATGGTCGCTATGTGGCCATGGGCCAAGGTAACACCTTCCCTTCCTTCCAACAGTTCGGTTCTACTCGGCACGGCGAGGCGAAGCTCGTCGGCATGCTCGACGAATGAGGCGACCTGAGTTGGTTGGAACGGCGGTGGCATGGCGGCGCTCCTGGCACGGCGCGGCATGGTAGCGTGTTTGGCGACTAAGCCCTTAAATGAACAGGAGGTGGTGCTCTTCTAATCCCTACGGCGAGGCGGACACGATGGTGGCGACTAGGGCGACATGGTTCGCGCTCACATCACGGGACACGGCGGGCGCCATGGATGGCTTGTGCCATGGCGGGGTGCGTGCTCGGCATAGGCACGCCGAGCCTGGGCGGGCTCGGCTTTGGCCGGCCTCCTCCTCGGCCAACGGCGTGCGCCAGCGGTGTGCAAGCGGCGTGAAACTGGCCACACGCCCCCGTGAGGTGGGAACGGGGGGAGGTCGAGGGTGAGTGCGGGCATGGCGGGGTGCTCACCGCGTACCGCGGTCGCGGTGCGACGCCGAGGCGGCGTGGGTTTGGCGCGGGTACCGGTCCGGGCTCGGCGGCATCTTCTCCTCCTCCCGTCAGAGACGGCGTTGCGGGTTGGTGGCGATGGCATCCCCTCTCCGCCGAGTTCAACTCCCGGCTCCCGCCTCGGCGTCAAGGCCGTCAGCGGCGAAGGGCGTGCTCGTGTTGGCGATGTAGACGTCGCGGTGTTCAGCGTTTTTCAGGCATTCGTGGTGGGCTAAAGAACGGCAGCGAGCGCTTCGTTCTTACGGCGCGACGGCGGTCTTGGTTCTTCTTCTCCTGCGCCCCTTCTCCTCCTCTCTCTCTTCCCCCTTCTCCTCTGTTTTCCGGCTGGGTGGACAAGGCGGGGCCATCGGGTGGCGGCGGGGATTGGGAACCCTAGGGTGCCCTGACATTTTCTTATAGGGCGGCGGCGCCCATGGCGCGACGACGGCCGATCGAGGCCTGGGCGATCGAACGGTCACACCGCTCGATGGGACGTGCGGGGGATTTGGGGCGACGTGCGCATCGGGTCAGCGGGCGCCTGGTCGAACCACGGCCGCGGCTCGGCGCCCGGCGTGGTGGCGTCGTAGCGGCGGGATTGCGGTGCAACTTTACCCTCGACACCGGCGTTTTTGGGCGTCCGTGTCGGGTGAGCTCTTGGCTCGCAAGGCAAGGCGCAGCTCCTCTTGGCGTAGCGAGCGGAGGCCTGGAAGCGAGGAGTGCGGGTGCGGCGTGGGAGTGGGCAGCCGAGCGAAAAAGAGAGGAGGCGAACGAGGGGGATAACAAGTGGGGCCCCTCGTCCCGCTCGTCCAGCGTGCAGGAGAGAGGGCGCAGGGTGAGATGTCGCATTTGCCCTTGGTTATGGGTGGGCGTGGCGGCGAGTGGCGTCTTTCGGGCCGGCCGTTGCGGGTGCGTCGCGGAGGGCTCAGTTTTGGCCGGCCTGGAGGAACAAGAAACTTGACCAAGATAGGGGGTGTGGGCTTGCTAGGCCGAAAGTGGTCTTTGCCTCTTCTTCCTCTTCTAAATTCTTCTCTAGTTTCTATTTCTCCTTTCTACACTAATTCACATCGTGTATATTTATGTGCATATGTATTGGTAGCCAAAATACATACGCCCAATCAAGGTCTCACTAGGTCACTAGGGTGTCATGGAAACCATGTCCAAGGGTTGACGACTTTTTCCTAATTCCATTCTAAGCTAAACCTTGGGCATCTATGTGCACATACATGTGTCGCCAACATGTATATGCCCTTAGTAGGGTCCACTAGGGGTCACTTAGGGTTTAGGGTTCCATTCCAATGGTTGGCAACACAAACACGAGTAACTTATTAATTAAAGTTAGTTGATTTTATTTCATCACATAAAATCAAAAAGAGCCAAATCACAAGTTGATTAGAGTGCATATGCTCACACATGCTAGCTAGGGTCTACTCGTGCAGCTACAAGGTGGTTTCCTAGCATGTCATACACCAAACATGGGTTTGTTTTCAAAAAAAATTTTGTTGGTTGTGATTTTTGGTGTTTGGTAATTTTCAGGGTTGTTACTGGACTCCCGCCCTTATAGGAATCTCGTCCCCGAGATTCAAGGTGTGGCGTACCACTCCAACTCGGAGGTCTTCGACTGACGGTTGGCTCCAACTAGTTCTTTCTCCAGGGGTGCAACTTGTTGTTGGCTTTGTGAGGAAACATTGGGAGGCTACAATCACTACGGCTTCCATCGTCTTCTCGGCATCCGGTTGCTTGATGTAAATGTCATCTTGCTTTAGTTAGTACTACCTTGGACCACGCGCTTAATTGAAAAGGGGTCTTTCCCAATCTAGAGGAAAACATCTAGACCATTAGAAGGTAGCGACGTGGGAGTGGCTAAAAGACTATGTCCAAAGGTCGGGACTCTCACACCCTACACATCTAGGTCATAGAATATTTTACTCAAGTAGATGGGGTCCATGGGTTGATGTGGTCACTAGATAGACTAGGATTTAAAGAAAGCTTTAGTAAAATAGGCATAGAATGCAATACCAAAATCTTACAAGAGAGAAAGGATTAAAAATTGTATGCATAAAAACATACCGTTATCCATGGTAAGGGCATTCATTGCAGGGCTGTGGTGGAGACTTCTGTCGGTAGATTCAGAGGTACTAGAGGAAGTAGCCCTCTGAGTCGGATCGTAGTTTCTGGGCTATCACTGCAGTTGCTCTCTCAGGGCATTGGGTGACCCAATGACCAAGCTGCCCGCACTTGTAGCAAGCGCGGATTTTCCTGATTACCCTTATCGCCCGTTGAGGGCACTTGCGAGGCCAGTGACCCGTTTGGCCACACACAAGGCAATCGATAGGACCCTCGCTTAATGAAGTGGGCGTAGCAGTCCTCCGCAGGTGAGGGTTCTGAGCAGGGAGATGGTAGTTGGCACTGTAGATACTACCTCCACGGTTCATAGCAGGCGCATCGTGGTTCTTTCTTGGACACTTGGAGACACGGTGGTCTGGCTGGCCACATCCGTAGCAAGTATTGGGTGTACTACCAGTAGCAGTAAGTGTAGCGTCCTTTCCGCAGGCCGGGATTTGAGATGGGCGGGGGTTCTTTGTTGGTGTAGGTACCATTTCGACGGTGCAAGGCACGATTAGCTCTCTGGCGGACCGTGATCGGAAGGCGGGCACGCACGTTCGCGTGGCTTCTGAGGAGCCGGCGAGAGGAACGTACTTTTCAGGGCGTCGCTTCTTGTGATCGAGGGCGAAGTCAATCTCCATATGGTCCCCCTCAATCTCTTTTGCCATGTTGATCATTTCCCCCAAGGTATTACACTCAATTCCCTTAAGTGATTTCTTCAGTCGCTTGTTCAAACCCATGTGGAAGTAGCACATCTTCTCTTTATCAGAGGCGATGCATTCAGGTGACACGTGGCGCATCAAATGGGTGAAGCGGTTCACACACTTGAACCCTATCTGTCCCCTGCTTGAGATTTCGGATCTCCTTCTTCTTAGCATTCCGTTCTTCCTCGGGTATGTGTTTCTTACGAAACTCCTTGACGAACTCCTCCCAAGTGACAGGGGTAGCGTCGGGACGTAAACCCCAAGGTTATCCCACCATGTGCGTGCGGCGCCCAAGAGGTGGTGAACGACGATTTGGACGCGCTCCTTGGCTGAGAGAGTGATCGAGTTTAGCTTCTCTTCAGTCTCATGCAACCAGTCTTTGGCGGCTATGGGGTCACTTTCAGCACCATCAAATGTGGGAAGCTCCGGCTTATCGGGAATTTCTAGCTTGGGCTCAGGGAATACCCTTGTTTGAAGGAAAGGTCTTTGGATAAACCTCCTTCATGTAAGTCCCTCCGCTAGGGTTTTTAAGCCGTGTTTGACTTTCCAACAGTTTGTCGAGGTTCCTGACAGGTATGGTCCATTCCATAGTTTGTGATGGGGGAGATGCTCGGGGTTTTGAGTGCTCAGGGAGTTGGTCTGACATCTTTCTGCATATGACGAGCGGGTACGGGGGGTTATGGCTAGTGCATAGATTTATTATTAAACAATTTAAAACTTTTATGCTAAACATACACTCAATCAAAGAAGCATAAAGATTCGATAAAATGCATAAAGATCTAAGCATTCATTACATGATTTATTACATGGCGATGTCTTTAGCAGCTACACTAAAAGACTCGCGAGAAACGCACTACTACGCGCGGTAGGCTCCAAAAGAGGGACATTCTACTCTACTTCAGAAGTGAGTCATGTCACTTAGCCGCGCAGGGCTCTCCAACAACTACTTGCTACTTCTACCCATTGCTTGCATCGACTGAGAGCCTAAATGCCACTCTCGGCGGAAGAGATAGGCTGCTCATCCTCGGCCTCTAGTCGCGGTGTCTTGTGGATTCGTGCAACGTAGGCACGTGCGACTAGGAGATCCTCGGTGTCCTTGGGAGTAGGAAGCTCATCCTTAGGGCAGGCATCGAGGTTGAGGCGGGTAGGCTCGATGTTGAAGTACTGCGTGCGGGGCTCCTTACGAGTCTCTCCCGGAATCGGTCTTGTAGCTCCTCAATCTCCCCGATACGCTTCTCGGTCGGACTTCCTCCGGGCGCCCAGGGGTCTGAGCTCTTGTCTCTCATACACTGCCATCTTCGGGGATTGTATCGGATGACACTTTGGTTGTACGCGGCTTGAAGGCTCGCTTGCTCCGCTTGATGGGTCAAGCGATTGCACCTCGTTCTCCTCGCACTTCTGCCGGGTGGCGTCTAACCATCTTGTCGTTCGCCTTATGCCTGTCTAGCTCCCTTATCTTGTCCTCTCTGCCTCTCCAGCTCTCCAATTCTGTAGTTGAAGTGCTCTTCCTTGAGTTGGCCTTCCCTGACTTGACTCTTCAGGGTGGCAATCTCAGCATCCTGCTTGTCGATGCGATCGAGAAGGCTATGCTTCTCACGATCGGCATCACGCTGGAAGTAGCGCAAGGTGCTTTTGAGAAGCTTCTTCTCATCTTCTTCATTGAGGAGGATTTCATCCACCTTAAGTAGCATATTGAGGTAGTGACGGCTTTGTTGCTCCACGTCCAGGGTGTACCTATCCTGTGCCAGGAGGCACAACCTAAAGGTGGTGAGACAGGGGATCGCGCCGGTGAAGGGAGCGTGATCCGAGGCAGTGATCTATGGAACGGGTGGCTTGGAGTGATCCAACGCGTAGGGCAGCAGACGGAAGCGGCCTTCCTTGAACAGGTGGCGGGTGTCTCTCATCAAGTTGCGAAGCGCAACCCGGGAAACAGCTTGTACTCCCATGAAGACGCTGTTGTTCACTTCCAGCTCGGTGAAGCCATGGAACTCGTGCAGTCTCACTTGCGTGCACGGTGAGATGGACCGTGATGTAGTCTCCTCGAGCGTCCATGTGGTGCGAGCTCTCTGCGATACACATACTCGATGCGTTCGCCAGAATGCCCAGCTCTCCGTGCTTGCTTCACGAAGAAGGTACGCGAAACCCCGTAGACTTGCCCATCCGGGGGCGGGGTTGACGACGGTCTCGTGCTCAAACCATCTCGCATTAGTCCATTAAGCTTGAGTTAGGAATCGGCGGGATGGATAACTATGCATATCTGAGGTGTGGAATTGTTGAGGTATTCTAGATAAAAGTGCAGCCTATGCATATAAAAGTGCAAAATCACCGATGTGTTCGGTGGGGTCGTGCAATCCCAAAGCATGTAAAGATGCGGGTTTGACGACGATTCGGCCGGTGAGGTAATTCATTTATATAGAGATGCATGAATAGTGATATCGTAGGCCAGAGGGGTGATCCTTGCATACAGAGATGCGGGGACTAGCGGACATATAGGTAAGATGTTTCAGGCTAGTGAGAGATAACCCATGCATATAGAGATGCGGTTTTTCGATGTATTTGGCCGATGGTGTTGCCCATGCATATAGAGATGCGGGGTAATCAATGCATATAGGAATGCATGATTGATAACATATCGACCAAAAGATAACCCGTGCATATAGAAATGCAAGGTTGATAATGTATCCGGTCAAGGAAATAATCCATGCATGTAGAGATGCAAGGTTAGTAAAGCATCGACCAGATAGTTAATCCGCGCATATAGAGATGCGGAATTAGTAGTATTACCAAACAGAGGGGTAAGCCATGTGTTGACGGTCACTAACGATACATTTTTAACGTCAACATTCTACCAATAAGGGGGTGAAACTATACCTTACTACACACATATACATTTATTATTGACATAATTCCACTTGTAGTGCCAAAATAATATTATGCAGGATTTATATAAAAACCAAGTGGAAAATGTACCAAAAGGCGCCTCCCGGAAAGCGCATTCTCGAAGAACATCAAGCCCAAGGGAGAAATGGACCAAACACGCAGAAGCTGGGCCGAGCAAACACCGCCATACAACTTTTCAGCCCCAAATACGCCTTTGCCAAAGCCCAGGCCGAACGGAGCCCCAGGTGGGGCTAGCAAGACACCTGGTGCGGCCGCACCCCCTGCCGAGGCGGCTTCGGGCCCGGCTTCGAGGGAGGCGGTTTGTTACCTTCCAAAAGCGGCGTTGCCGACGTTGGTTGGTCGGGTTTAGCAAACTAGGAAGGTATTCCCAGGTCGGTTTTGGCTCTTTCCATATGGGGAGGGACATTTTCCAATGAGCCCCCTCTCCTCTATCTATAAAAGGAGGTCATCTCCCACTATTGTAACACACACCTCACAATGTAGCCTCTCTTCTTCTTCTTCTTCTTCTTCTTCTCCCTTTCTTCTTCTTCTTCTTCTTCTTCTTCTCCCTTTCTTCTTCTTCTTCTTCTTCTTCTACTTCTTCTTCTTCCTCTTCTTAGTAGGATGTGGAGCTAGGCAAAGCTACCAAGGAGGGCTTGACTCCTTGGAAGATGGATTCAGGAATAAATCTTTTCTATGGTATTCTTCCAAAGCCTTGCTCTTATCTTATCTTGGTTGTGCATTAGGATTAGAGTCTTCATGTTATTTCTATGCCTCATGATTTATCTCATGATCTAACATGTTGTTCTTGACATGATCATGACACATGAACTAGTCTATAGTTTCTATGTTGTGATATCGTCATATAGAACTTTATGCTTAAACCATTCATGCAATATAATTGGGTAGTGTCGGGATTGTCTTTGAATGGCGGTTCGTTTGTGTCCTTGGGGCTTGCTCGTGTCCTATTCCATCCATCCGTAGGGTGGGGGCCATGGGGGACATGAGTAGTGTCCTAGTATGCGGACGTGGTGTCAGGATGCCGGGTATCCTTCGAATATGAGTGCATGCCACGGTTGAGGGGGGTAGGCGGCTTGGTCGTGACAAGCCTTGACCGTCCCTTGAAATCCCCACGTTCGTATGTCTTTGTAGGAGTTCGTAAATGCTTCTATTGGGCCGTATGGCACCCGGAGTCTCCCCTGTCCATTTCATTCTCGCCTCCGACCTCCCGCTCATGCGTGTTGCCCGACTATCAACCGGTTCTATGCATGACCATGACTAGAATCAGTATGCTCCACTTAGGACTTTCTTTTATTCCTTATTTATCTTTATCCTTGAGTTTGGCTTGAGGGAGTGTGTCAAGTTATCCCTTTACCGTTCCTTTTATCCTTGTTATGAGCATTGGTCCATTACATAGTCATGTTATGCTGTTCATGTCTCTATTAGATCCTTTTCCACCATGCCTTCCTTTGGGAAAATATAAATAACGATACCACGAATACTTAGGGTGAAATGCTACAATGATAGATCCGCGCTTGCGGATGAATATCTTGTTTGGCAAGGTCTATCACCGTTGATGTATCTAGTGTGATCACCGACATGGTGGTTTCACTTAGGAATGTCGACTCGGCGCATTTCGGCGCCGTTATTAGAGATGGGTTCTAAACTTTGTTTCTAGTGATTGCGCTTAAGGAATGCAACACCATGCATATAAAGATGCATGGTCGGTAATATAACCGAAGAAAGCAAGTTTCAATCCTAAGGCTATTGTCCAAACCTAGGGGTCTCGTCCTACGGTCAAGCTCGGCTCGATACCAAGCGTAACATCCCCAAATTTCCACGAAGGGAAATTCACAGATAGATGTATAACATGATAGTCTCCGAGGATCATTCCATCACATTATTCAAATTACGATCGATTCTGAGTCAAACTTGAATAAAAGAGTACATATAGAAGGGTAATATTATTACAACGCCACTTGGCGGAAAAAAGCGAGTCATGCAAAGCATCGAGCGGCTAGAAGAACGTTTGAAGCGGCATCATCTATCTTCGCTTGAGCGTAGGCACGAAACCATCTAATCCTCCAAGAAGCCGAAGTTCACCTTGCAAACTAAAAATGACTTTCAAGTACAATGAGTACTTGGCTATTTCCCACCCTATGCTTTGCTTTGCTTTGTGGGGCTTTGTGGAATGCAAAGGATATATCAAGAGGCCTATATTTGGCTGTAGTTTCCTATGCAAACATCAAGTTTAATAAATAAACAAGTTTTAATTACCATTCCCAGCATCACACCAACCCTGGTGTAACGCACAAACCAACATCATAAACAAACTCAGATCCATTCCCACAACACATCTCACACCAGCGCTCAGCGACAGAATAGCCCTTCAACTCCTTCTGCCTGCCTAACCGGCTCTCAGCCCTCCAGGCTCTCAGCCGTAACCCCAAACCACACTCAACTCGGGATGAGAAGAGAAAACACCCTCACTACTCGGAGAAGAAGGACCTCAAGAAAACCTAGCCAAAAGACCGGCGCAGCCGAGGGTAGTCCAGGCGAAAAGGCCGGCGCAAACCCTAGGTAGTCCAGGTCTAGACAGGTCCTAGCCCGAAGGCCGGACTATACGTATAGATTTACAACTCTGCAGAGCGTGTACTCAAGACCACACGGTCGCCATCATTGGCATAGGCAAGTGCCTAGGCTGACGTACGGAGACCACCTAGTCAGACAATGCCACCTTATCACTCGGCCAGGAAGCTCCGGAGTACCACCGTCGCGCTGAGACTGTGAGAATGACGTATCGAGCACTCCCGCGGCTCAAGATCAACCCCCGCTGTCTCGGCGGGATGGAGGCACTCGGGGCCTGTCACTGCTATAACACTAACCACTACCACCTAGTAAGTATGGCATCATCCAAGTAGATGGGGCAATCCGCAACCCGCCC
The DNA here is from genome assembly GCA_015847255.1 of Hyparrhenia diplandra. Classification (NCBI taxonomy): domain Eukaryota; kingdom Viridiplantae; phylum Streptophyta; class Magnoliopsida; order Poales; family Poaceae; genus Hyparrhenia; species Hyparrhenia diplandra. The sequence continues at coordinate 249,960 of JADLZK010003661.1, forward strand.
ATAACGTAAGACGTGAGGTGAGCACCAATTCCCAAGATCGGGTCCTCGAAGACAATAAGTCCTTAGATAGGACCGGGCAAGACATCTTCCGAACTTCCTTTCCGGCCGTCCCGTCCCGTCACAAGAGTTAGAACCGGGTATCCCCAAATCCATTACCATACGTTACCCGCCACAGGTAGGACAAAGTGGGAGAGGCCCAGAAGCACACTCCCCGGCAAGACTTGTCTCAGCGACTCGTCGTAGATCCTGCCTGGTCGACACAACCCTCACCACACACCCAAGGCATACACAGAATCTCACTCACCACGTGACCTCGGTCACCAGGGCACCAAAGTCGCCCACAAACATACTCAACGCCCGGCTCATATATCCCGGATCATATATATAACACGTAAGTGAGATATAGCACCGATAGCGATAAAAGATATGATAAAAGCGCGTGGCTAAATCTATCAGCGGGTATGCAGGGGATGGGTTGCGACAAGGTAAAGGCTTCACAAGCATTCTACTCATGCAATCCTATCATATAGCATTGCAACATAAAGTAAAGCGCTAGCAATCTATCATGGCATGCGTAATAGGATCTACGAGGTGGGTGGGAAATTAGCACCTCACTGGTCGTCTGACAGGTCCTCCTCTGACTCCGAGCCTTCCTCCTCGCGTAGCTCCTCCTCCGGGACTGCAACGTAACGTAGAGTCGCGATAAGCGACTCCTATAGACATTCACAAAGAAGCAAATCGAAATCCAAAAACTCCAAAGCACTCATGGATAAGCCTAAGACGTAGAGCTTGATTTTAGAAGAATTTGGACTCTTGTTTCATAATTTTCTAAGTTCGTATGAATATTCTACGAATTTCCTAAGGTTCAAACATAATCTGAAAATGATAAAAGGCTGGATTGATCCGAGGCTGACACGTGGCGCAACGCGATTGGCTGAGGCTGCTGCTGTAGCTGACAGGCGGGGCTAGGCTGATGTCATCGCATGATGTCACGGATGACGTGTGGGTACAAGGAGCTACAGCGGCTGACTAGTGGGTCCCACGGCTTTTAGTCATCGGCAGTGGGGCGGTCAACGTTGACCGATCCAGCGGTCAACTTTGGCCCGTGACCGGGCTTAGATGGGCGGATATGGGCTGAGTTGGGCCTACGGGCGGGCACGTGTCAAGGCGCGGTTGTCCATGTGGTGGTCTTGGGCTCCTACGGGCTCGGCCTACGGGCCGGGCACGTGTCAACCTTGTTTCATATTGTTCTATCTTGGATGCTAATTCTTAATAAAGTAAGACAAAATTACTTTACTAAGAACAAACAAAATTCTACCGTTCGTGACGAGAGGTGGGCTACACAGGAATCAATGAAGCTATAAAAGTAACCTTCACGATAATACCACCAACTCCGGGCTAATAGGGGGCATTCATAAATAACCATAGTCTAAGCACCATGCTTACACACTAGCAATTACTCCCTTAATCAAATAATGATAAAGATTAAAGTACTCAAAAGAGAGTTGCAAACAAGAAGAACATATAAACCAATGCTTACTTTAATAAGAAGTTGAATCACCGGAGAATCTCGGGGAGCAAGTCCTTCTCTCGAAGAACTTGATTCCATGAGAATATATCGAGAGAAGAACCGACAAGCAGAGGAGCTCCTCTAATCTACTCATTACTAGATCTAAACTATTTCTAAACAAAGACTAATTCTAAGAACTAGTCTAATCTTGATGGCTAATCATATATGTAGTAGCTAATCGAGAATTATGCTCTCAAGCTCGACATGAAGATAATAACTTGGGGTTACGAGGGGTGTGGTGCGCCACTTTATTTATAATACGGCGATGAAATGAAGTCGTTGGATCAAACCGACTTAAATCAACGGTTAGATATGATTTCCACGATCTCATAGGTCGATGGAGGAAGCTTCTAGAAGCTGGTGATGTGGCACCTCGGTGGAGGGCTGGGCGGCCCACCTGCTAGGCCGGTGGCCCCACATTATGATATGTGGCCCCATCTTTAACGTGGTGTCTCCATTTGTCCTTTAGGTCCCGAGAATTTATACTAATGGTCTAGCTCGTCGCTGTCCCCGTCCGGTTCTCTTTGGGCTCACTCGGTCGTCCGGTGGTTAATGGTCTTTGGGGCGAGGACCTAGCACCCAACACCGACGATGAGCTTGAAGCCGCGGCCGAGAACGAACGACGACGACTGGGTGAGGGCGCCGCCGCCTTGTTCGGCATCCACGTCGGTGACACTCCGGTTGGTACACGACCATAGCACATCGATGTCGATAACGGCGGCGCCGGCGGTGTTGCTCCCTCCGGTGACACTCAAGCTACCCGCGGTAAGAAGAAATCTAAGGTTTGGACCTGGTTCCATGAGATATGTGAGAACAAGGTTCGTGTAGCTGCCATCTGTAAGCCTTTGTAGGGCTAAGTACTCTGCTAGATCGGCTGGCGGCTGGGCATTTGATTAGGCATATGAAATCCTGTTCTACTAAATGTGATCATGCTACTAAGACCCAGGCTAAGCTTGCTTTGAATCGATGGCTTGAAAAAGCGGGTTTATGATCCTATGGTTGCTCGCATGGAGTTGTGCATTTTCATTGCTAGACTTGACCTTCCATTAGGGGTTGGTGAGACCCAAGCCTGGGAGGATTACATTAAACGTGCCCATAATCCTCTATTTGAAAAGGTTTCTAGGACCACCACTACTAGAGACATGGCTAAAGCTGTTTTGAGCAACAACGTAGTGTGCTTGTTAAGTCTTTGTTGCCCGATACATCCTCTGTCTCTTTGACATCGATATTTGGTGCGGTAATGCTAAGGAGATTATATTTTTGTTGTTGCTCATTATGTTAATGCTGATTGGGAACTACAAAAAAGGTTATTGGTTTGAGGCTAATTGAGGCTGCACATACTAGTCAAAATATTCTTTGATAGCATTGCTAATGTGGTGGAGGAGTTTAATTTGATGAATAAGGTGTTTCTTTGTGACTTTAGATAATGCATCTTCTAATTCTAAAGCTTTTTGATATTTTGGCTCCTACCTTCTTTGGTTATTTGGGTTCCTATCCTGCACCTACTCGTGATGATCCTAACAAAGTTAGATACTTGCTTGTGCATCGTATTTGTGTTTGCCATATCATTAATTTGATTGTTAAGTCCGGCTTGAAAAGGATTAAATCTTATCTTGAAGATTTTAGAAGTGCAATAAGCTTTTAAATCCCTCTAATCAGAGAATTGCATTGTTCAAAAACTATTGTATTGCTAAGGGTGTTAGACCTAGAAAGTTTGAAATTTGGACATGGATGTTAGATGGAATTCTACTTATTTGATGCTTAAAGCATTCTTGACTAAAGATGAAGATGCAGCCAATATGTGTATAAGGAACTATTTTACGTGTTCATTAATTCAAACTATGGTAAGGAGCTTTTGACTCCTTTGCATTGGCATATTCTTTGAATAGATAATGAGTTTCCCTAAACTTTTTAGGAGTGCACTTTGTTGTTCTATCCGGTGTTTACTACCCTACTTCTCCATTGGTTTTTCATAACATTCTTGACATTGTTGAGCTTTTGAAACAAGCTGAATCTGATATTAATTTTAGAAGCATTGCACTACCTATGAAGCTAAAATTACTTAAGTCTTGGGGAGACACCTCCATTACTATTTTCTTTTGCTTTAGTTCTTGATCCTAGAGGTAAGATGCACGCCTTGTATTAATTTCTTGATCTACTTGGTAAGGCTTTAGGAGTTAATTACAGTGTATACTATGGTGATGTGAAAGATGAGTTGAGTAGACTGTTTGCCAAGTATGTTGAGAAATTTGGTGCAACAAACAAGATCTACCGGGCTGTGCGACCTTCATATCCTCTGGTAAGAGAAAAACAGTCATGGGGAAGGCTCTTTTGGTGGTACGGGTGCACTGACTCATCTTCAACATCATTTGTTAGTGAGCTCCAGACTTACTTAGACAAAGACCGGCAGTCTTTCGAGAAAAACTTTGATATCTTGCCCCGGTGGTACATTGACACCTGTTATAGCATAAAATTTCTAGTCAACTAACATGAAATAAAGGTTTAAAATGAATATAAACATAATTCTAGGGGTTCAACTAACATAATTTCATGAGATTTGGTGATTTATACATTTTCGAGGGACTTAACAGATAAATGCGAGAGAAGAATGGAGAAAGTTAGGAATATACATCCAATATGATGACAAGACATGACCGTGAAGTAACTCAACCCGAAAAGTGGACTAAAACATTCTAGAAGACACCGAGAAGACACCGGAAGGAACCGGAGGCCGAGGGGAGACAGGCCCTTGGCGGCCGCTAGGCCCATTTAGGCCGGCGCCGCCAGGTGGGACCCACTGTCGGCCTCTCCTTTCTAGGTCGGTTTACTACCGACTTTGAGGTTGTATAAATCGTACCGTTGCCAAGGTCGGTTTGATCCAAGGGTTCACGTTCATCGCCAAGGCCTATATAAGAAGACCCCCCTTTGTGATTAAACCCTAATTCATTATCAATTCATTCTATCTCATTATCTCTTAGTTGTAGAGGGGTCCCTTGTAAGGATCAACTCTCTCTAAGGGATTAGTGAATTAGAATGTAATTAGAAGCTTATTAGAACTACAATTAGAAGAGTTAGTATAAGAGGATTAGAACTCATTAGTTCTAATCTTTAGAACAAGGGAGAGAGAGAGAGAGGGAAGGAATCAGAGGAAGTGCCGGCCTGTCGGTGCTATCTCCATACTTGTACCTCGGTGGAAGTTATCTACACTTGGAATTACTCTGGTAATCTACTTCTTCTTTTAGTAAGTTATATTGTTTATATTTATTCTTATTGATCTATGAGTCTCTCTTTTGAGTACTTTAATCTATTGCAATAGGTTAAGGTAATATTCGTAGTGTAAGCGTGGTGCTTAGGCTCGGGTATCTCATAGATACACCCTACCTTCAGGGAGCGTAGTTAGTTGGTGGTAGTGTGACAGTACCATTGATTCCTTTAGATTCCACATCCCGTTGGATAGGACTAAGTAGGAACAAGTTCTTGGGGAATAGTGAGTTTCAGCCTTACTTTCCTTTGAGTACATCCCCATAAGAATATTATCAACATCACTTACCAAATTAAGATTTAGCTATCTTAGTAAACCTCTCTATACCTTCAACCTTCTTAAGTCTTGTGCTACTCAGGGTTAAGATTAGATCGTAGTCGCCCTCACCCGTTTTCCTGTGGATTCGATATTTAAACCCTCTCCCGGGTGAAGTGCTCACCGGTATCCGTGCGCTTTGCATGGATTATACAAATTATAAATATTTACGTGGGCTTAACAAATACCAACAAGCATTTCGCGCCGATTCTTGGGGAAAACGGATTCTTGAGTTGACTTTGAATCTACCTTATCCTTGTATCATATTCTTTTCTTTTATTCTTTTTATCTTTTTATCTCATCTATTCTTTTCTTTCCCTTTTCGTTATGAATTCCACGCCTATCTATAAATATCTTATACCCTCAAGCAAAAGCCCTAGGCAACCAGAATCTTCAGAGCCTATCCTAGCAAAGTCCTATGAGCTACGCTTGGGTTATATAAGAATGGTTAGGGGAACTAGCCTTCTCGGGAGAAGGTGAGGCCAACCCACATTCACACCTACGAAAGTTTGAGGAAATTATGGGATGCTTTTCGTATGGAAGGCATATCCGATAATACCTTATTTGGAAGTTCTTTACGTAGAGTGAAAGGAGATTGGGAAACATTAATGTCCAATTTTTGTACCTATTTCTTTCCCACCTCGAATAGCCCGTCTTCGTATAGAACTTTTAACTTTTTAAACAAGAAAAAAGAAGAGTCTCTTAAAGCATCATGGGATTGTTTTAATGACCTTATCAACTTTGGCCCAAACCTTGGTATTCGGACCCAATCCTTCTTCAACATTTTTATGCAGGACTTACTAAGAAAGATGCAAGGGACCTTAATGCGGCCGGGGGAGGCGCATTCCTTTCTCCTCATGCGCTATAGAAGCAAGAGATCTCATTGCCGGATGTTGCGGATACGCCACTCCCACTAGAATCTTTTCGAAAAATGAAGAATCATCCTCCAATCAAGAAGAAGAAATCACGATAGCTAATTCACAACAATTCCAATCCCAAGACTTAGCTATCCATCCTGAACCACCAACATCCCAAAAATCCCAGGAGGAAGAAGAAATTCCACCTTTGGAAAAACCTTGTGAACCTACCTTTAGTGATTTTGGGAGAGTAATAAATTCTCATCTAGACAAGAGACCTCTAAGTGACCATAATTGATTCCTTTAAGGAGATGTCTCTTATTGAAAGTGTTTATAAGAGATTTCCAAGTGATTATAATTCGGATTCTTTTAAGGAGAAGTCTCCATTTGAATGTGCTTATTCTTTCAAAAGACATTGGGAAGAACCCAAGGATGACATGTCTGATCTTGCCATAGAATAAGAGCAAAGCTATCTAGAAGACAATCTTATCTTCTCCTCTTCTATACCTAGATAAGATGATTTATTCGAACCCATCTCTAAACCCATCCTTGTCCCCAATGAATCCACATATGCTTCCTTCTTTGAAACACATGATGATCTTAGAAATTCATCACAACAACCTAAGTATAGAAATCATCAAGACGACCAAGAAGACCCACAACAATGGCTTGAGAGTGTTAATGACCTATGTATTTCAGCCATTGATTATGCAGGATGACATCTTAGATACTATTAGCTTTGAGAGACACAAACCCAAGAGATCCTTTAGAAAAACTATGATAGATTAACCTTGGAGTTTGAGAAGGAGGACAACATCGAGTGAGTATGAGAGCTGCTTCAAGGACACTTCATCTAGCCCATGTTCACATGATCACCTTCCTAAATTACCTAGTCTCTCTATCACTATCCCACATGAGATCTTCAACCCCCTCATTCTTTCTCCTCCTATAGATTTGAAAGGGTGGTTATAGATGCATACATCTATAATAAATATTCTAGATCTCGTTGACATAAAATCTTGAGGTAGATTGATGTTGGAAGGGAAACCACTTCATCATCATGAATCTTAATTCAATAGGTTTCCCAAGGACGAGCTTGCTGTCGTCCTTAAACAAGCACTTCTTGAGAAATAACATGAGTATTCACCTTATTGTTATAGTACCCTTGTGAAATAAGCATAGAGATATAAATGAGGAAATATTCCTTGGGTATTTTTGTCACTAACCATTTCAGGTCTAGAGCAAGAAGAACGAAGGATGACAAAGTAAGGTATGTCCAACCAATCATTATGCAATATGAAATCACATGCATAGAAATATTTCCTTATCATGTTGCAACACTATCTTGGTTTCCTCTACCTTTTGATACATGCTCAATCTGCTAAAAATATTATCATGCTCTTCATCTCTGTTTGAGTAAATCTCTATAATGCTTTCATGCTATCCTTTTTGTCTAACATAGTATGCTTTGGTTTGGAAGTACTAGCTATACTTCTAAAGGTTTTTAAATTAAGCATGGTGCTTAGGTTAAATAGCCTTCCTTAGTTGAATTAGACATGGAGTCTAGTTTGGTTATTGAACTAAGAATTACTTGTGTAGATATTGGTATATTTTGTTGGACTAACCCTTGCGGACAAGAAGAAATTCAAAAAATAAGTTTGGGAAGGTTCTCGAGATAAACTCATACTAAAGATGAAGCAAGAGAAAGAAGAGGAGTGCCACAATCAAAATCTATAAACAAAAGCACTTGCTCAAGGATCAACTTAAGGATGATTGGCACATGGAGAAGAAAGACCAACTCCACCAAGGATAATCCAATCATGCTCTTCCTTCTCACATGCTCCCATCACATCCCACATACTGGTTTGCAACCTCTCTAATTCCTTATTGCTCTTTTCTACAAGTTTGAGCGATTTTGATGCATGAAAATCAAACTTAAGGTTTCATAAGATCATTCCTTTAGAAAAGCAAGCCTTGTAACAACACTATCACGGTATTGCTTGCATATTCCTTCGGGTATGTGTTGTTAACTAACGATGCATAGATAAAACCATGAGAAGAAGTAAGATACAACAAATCTTTCACAAGGAGGACACGCATTACATACATAGAAGAACCTTATGGAATAAAAGGGAAGAAGACAAGTTAGGAAAAGCTACACAAGAATCCAAATCAAGAAAGCTTCAAGCAGAAAAGAATGCACCACCACAAGTTGCTATAGTGCCATCATGCTCCAATAATAAGGTAACATCTTGAGGTGAGTTGTTAAATAAGCTTTCTCTTAATTATGGCGTGTTCACAAATAAAGAACCAAACATGTTAGAGTAAACACACTTGCTTGATCTGACCTCATGCCTCAACATGTTTCGTTTCTTTTGTTGTTCCTAACACTACCTTCTTGATCTCATAGTCCTAATCATATTAACAAATGTGTTGCAACATTTATGTTCCATCTTCCGATCTTATCACCCCTTGTTATAGAAAAGGAAACATATAAACATTAACTTTATCTTGTTTGATGTGCCTAAGGTTTTAGAGAAGAATGAACTTTTTGGTTCTGTTGGTGTTTTCCCCACCAGGGGGCCCATGCACTTGATCTCTACCTTGTCTTTTGCATGCAGGACACACCGAGCAAAATGTGGAGGAGTCTTCACTCTCCCCAAAATTCTACAAGAGAATGCCCCTGGACCCACAAAGCATGCACACAAAACAAGAAGCTGCCAACCCCCACTATCAAAGTTTCACTTCAAAATGTTGGACCAAAGAAAAGAACATGGGTGATAAAATTTACGTAATCACCATCTTAGGAGATCTGACTATCAAGATCGGATGATACACTCAATGAGTAACTAAGGTAAGTAGTCTTGTTCAAAGGACTTAAAACATTGAACCCTCGCTTAGAAAGGTAACTTTCGGTAGTTATCCATATTTAATTTTTAGCTTTGCATATCATATTTATCTTTACGCATCTTACATCGGCATATTTACTTCTTTGCATAATCATTTTACTTTAGCATATTTAATTTACGCATTAGCATTGCATTGAAAAACTCTAAAGCCCCATGTGAATAAATTTTGTGGTGTGTAATAACCCATAAGAATATTCACTTGAGGTGGTGGCATAAAAATAATTATTCATTCATTTAATTGTATTTGCATCATAATTCTTTGCATGCATATAAATTTATAAAACTCCAAAAATATTTTTCTGCTTTGAAGTTTTACCTAGAATAATCCATATCTAGACACATGAAGCTAATGTGGCTAACTCCTAATGCTTAATCAAGTTCCAATAGCTTTGTTGTCTATTTGAGTTGTTGATTCGAAGGAAAAGAGACATGATAGGTTGACATCATCATCGCCATCTACCTCAATTTCCTCATCATCAAAGACCCTACACTTCAATCCGGCTTGGGGAGAGCACCCCCAGATTATCGATAAGTATACGTACTATAGTATTATTATTATTAGCTAAATATTTAGTTTGCTTTGGTTTGCTTGGTTTTGTTAGGAGTCTAGTTTTATAAATATCTAGTTGTTTAAAGAGTCTTTGCTAGAGTTTAGGAATAAATAAATAGGAGTGTACGAGAGGTTTTCTTTTCCACCTATATAAAATGATCCCCGAAAACTAGATCTCATGCATGGAAATGATGAATAGTTGCTCCGTCCGTAATTCCTTTTCGGTGCCTAGCTTTCAAGCTTAATTTCTCTTGAGCCTTAAATGCAAAACTTGCTTTGACTTGAGATTTACTTTGAACTGTAAAACCTGTGGGTTGCAAATTGTTTGCTCTAAAGTTTAGGTAATTGTGGGATATGATAAATGAGAGTCCATTTTGCTATTGATCTTACTCCTAATGATGCTAGATTTCTAGAGATTTATTTTAAAACTTTAAAAGTGCACATGATAAGTTCTGTATGACAAAGTGTCGAACCTCCTACCACGACCATATATACATGCTCCTAGATTAGGAAAACCTTTTGACATATATATAGGCTGCTTGCTTTGCATTGAGTTTGTTCAATCTTTGTCGACCCTTAGAAACTTGTCATCTTTGATCATGTACACTCCATCACTATTCCACCTTACTCCACCACCACTCCACTCACTCTAGCCAGCAAAAATATTCTACTCCTATCCTAGGAGAGAGCAACCAAAAATATTTTCTATACCCATCCTCTGCTAGCCAATATCTCACAAAAGCTCCATTACATTTGTTTATCTCTCAAAAGTTATTACAAAAGAGGCTTGGGTTGTATACATTATATATATATATATATATATATATATATATATATATATATATATATATATATAGGGTGATACTTATTAAAAGGGGCCTCTAAGGAACAATAGGTATTGGAAGCACTGTGCCCGACTTCCTGGTTCGGTCCGCACCAGGCTGGGAGGCGCACGCACGTGGGTGGTCCCCCGCGGCCCAACCAGCCCACCCAGCCCAACCAGACTGGATGCATATAATCCAGGTCAGAAATGCGTACGAACTTTTTTGTTGCGACGATGCATACGAAGCAGTGGTGTGAGTGAATTTGAACCAGTTCTGTCGACGCATACAAACCTCCCCGCGAGCTGACTGTTCCACCTGACACAGGCTGACACATGCTGACATGCACGCACCCACTCGAATTTCTTCCCTTTTTTTCTCGATAATTCCTCAACGAAGCATCGGATTCAAAAACGGTTTTCACCATTGAACTACTGACACTTTTGTGCACGATTCAAGCTCCACTTTGAATATTTTTTCAAACAATTTGAAATTCAAAATTTTGTGCATGAGGATAAAGAGTTTATGCTTTCTATCTGTGCATATTAACTTGTGTGCGAGTGCATAGAAACATGATAGGTGCTCTCATCTTCTCCAAATTTTGAATCATACCACATAAGGGCTGATTGCATGCATATATTCACTCGTCGTGGTGCATATAGATGTTTTGGCATCAATGTTGCCTAGAAACTAGTGGTTGAGATGCATATACTCACTCGTCCAGATGCATATAAACGTTTTGGCATCGGTATTGCATCTAAATTAGTGGTTGAGATGCATATATTCACTCATCCGGATGCATATAAAAGTTTTGACGTCAACGTTGCATATAAATTAGAGATCAAGATGCATAAATTTACTCGTCGGATGCATATAAATTCACTCGCCTGGTTGGGGTGGAAGCCGCTGCCGAGGGCCGTCCAAGCGACCAAGCTCGCAGTTTGCCCTACCCCGTGCCTATGGTTGTCGTCCAACATCCGCCCGTGCTTTCGTCATCATCTCCCTTCACACCCACACCGCATGCAGAAAAAAAAAACAGAGGATGTGTCAAACATTACAATCCATTGCGCATTAAGCATACAAATTAGAGTGGAGGTGCATACAAGCATAAAACAGAACAGTGCATACAGATCAAATAATCACAATCCATTACCCACATGAAGCATATAACTTAAGGTGGAGGTGCATACCAACATAAAAATTAATAGAATAACATTGCATATGGATCAAATAATCACAATCCATTGCACATGAAGCATACAAATTAAGGTGGAGGTGCATACAAGCATAAAAATAACAGTGCATACAGATCAAATAATGACAATCCATTGCAAATGAAGCATACAAATTAAGATGGAGATGCATACAGGCATAAAATATTAATAGAAGAACGGTGCATACAGATCAAATAATCACTATCCATTGCACATGCTTGCATTGTCGCCTCCCACTAGTACCATGCATACAAATCCATTACACCATGCATACACATCGCATACGAACATACAAAACACATCACACACGACATATAATTTTGTTTCCACACACCGTTGTCGCCGTGTGCCCTACACGCCCATGCCGCCGCCATCGTGCGGTACACCACACCACGTCATCGCCGCCTAAAGCAAGACGCTGCGCACGCTGTCGCGTCTTGCCGCCGCCAATTAGCTGCGGTGTATGCCATGTTCCTAATCTGCAAAATATATTTTTTATCTCTCGGTTTTTCACCATGCATACAAACCGCGAGAAACACACCATGTCGGATCTAAAAAATATATAGAAACATGCATACAAACCTTCCGATCCATCAATTTAAGCTATGCATATAGTATAGAAACATGCATACGAGACCATTTCGATCTACTCGACTCATCACAAAGCGGACCATTTCAAAGTGCTCAGCTCATCCCTCGGAGATTGCAAGGACATGGTGCATACAAACCTATGGAGTGGCGTCGTTGTGGATGGGCCGAGGCAGCTTGGCCAGCGGTCGGAGGGCCGCCGTCACCAGATGGGGAAGGCGAGCGCCGATTCTGCGCGGCTTCAGCGAGAGGGCGCCATCGCGGATCGGCGAGGGGCCGCACCCGCCCGTCGGTGCTGCAGCTTTAAGCTTTCGGGATAGGGAGCGCCCCCATTTGCCGCCAAAACGATGGGAGAACCACGCCCAGCAGCTGCCGTTTGTCGGGATGGTGGTAGAGCGGCGCCCGTCGAGGGACGGGTCGCAGGTCCCGTCGAGTGCCGGCGCAAGGGGAGGGGTCAGCGAGGGGGAAAGTCGGCGGGACGGGGGTCGCCCGCCGGGCGCAGCGGCGGCGCCGGCGCACTGGTGCGGGCCGCCCGCGATCGGACGGAGCACCGCCGCCCGCGGGATGGCCGGGGCTGCGCCGTCGCTCCGGATGGCCGGGTCGCGTCGTGGATGCGGCCGACCGATTTTTGAATTTGCCGATGGGTGTGGGGGTGGGTGGCGGCGGGATGGATGGGTGGGGGATCGGTATGTCTTATATATAAGGCCCAAAAAGGTGGGCGGGCTGGATTGATTGGGCAAGTGGGTAGGTGGTTTGGTGGCACGAGGATCAGCTAGATTGGCTCGGGGCTTCCCCTAGCTATTGGAAGCCCAAAGCTCCCATATATATATATATATATATATATATATATATATAAAAGCTATACTACACCCAGAATCTGATTCTACACCTCGCTTTTAAACCAACCAACCAGTAGACCCGACCCAACCATCTTGACCCACACCCGCCTCCCCACCTAATTAACCTGACCGAACCCAACCAGACAGCCCCCACCATGCCGGGCTTCTGTTTCTCGATCCGAGCGCGCGGAGCCCAAGCGGGAGGTCGTCGAGCGGGGAGCGGCGAGCAGCGAGGTGGTCCCGGCAGTCTGATCCGTGCGCACATCTGCTTCCTGCTGTAGATCCATAGCGATTCCCATGGGTCTGGCGGCGTATTGACGAATCGAGCGGACAAGTAGGCAGCGGAGGCAGGCGCAGTGCACTGCCGACCGTGAAGGAGGCAGCAGATTAGCCTTGCTGTTGCTGACCTGTGCGCACTACGCGCGTCTGCCGGCCGTGAAGGAGGTGTTCCCGGCTGTGAAGGAGACAGCCTGATCTATGCGCAGTGCGCACATCTGCTGGCCGTGAACGAGGCAGCCTTGCTGCTGCTAGCTGCTAGAGTCAGCGATGGACACGTATTACACTTTATTTTAGTCCTTCAGTAATTGTAAATCGGGTGACGCTAAAAGAAAACTAGCTACTTTCGATATGTTTTCTGAATATTTTTTTCCTGAATCAAGCACAAGCATCAAAGTACTTTCAGTATGTTTTCTGAATATTGAATTTTTTAATTGTTATTGAAATTATAGTTCAGTAATCCTTGTTTTTTTAGTAGTTCAAAAGTATACAATTCCAGAGATTTAGCTCTTCAGCTACTGATATTGTACATTTAGTACAATGCCTTTTCCAGTAATTATATTCAGTAATTTATTAGATTTGACTTTTGTAGTCAATCTATTGCGTTCGATGATTAATCTTTGTTTAGTAATCCATGATGTGCTCGTAAATACGTGTATGTGCTTTCGTAATATACACTCAGCAATTATATGTATGTGCTCAAGCAATACTTTCGACAACAACATATGATTAGAAATACATACTCATGAAAATTTGCTTAGTACTTTCGATTAAGTTCAGTAATCAATATTCAGTCATATATGCTCGGGAATATATGACTAGTAATATATACTCGAGAAATATATGCTCGATTACTTCGATCAAGTTCAGTAATGCGTCTCAATAGATTCAGTAATCAATATTCAGTAATTAATCTACGTTTAGTAATCCATGATGTGCTCGGTACTAGAGCGTTCTTTGAGATTAGGGTTCAAGGCGTCTGCAGAGATTAGGGTTCATGGCGTCTATTGAGATTAGTGTATATAGCGTCTCGAGATTAGGGTTCATGTCGTTTTGCCAAGATTAGGGTATAGAGCATTTCTTTGAGATTAGGGTTCGAGGGCATCTACCGAGATTAGGGTTCATGGCGTCTGCCGAGATTATGGTTCATGGCGTTTGTCGAGATTATGGTTCATGATGTTTGTTTGTTAATACATGGTCAGTAATTTCTGAGATTAGTGTATATAGCGTTTGCTGAGATTAAGGTTCAGGGCGTCTGTTAAGATTAGGGTTCATGGAGTTTGCTGAGATTAGGTTTTAGGGTTCATGGCATTTGTTGAGATTATTGTGCAGAGCGTTTGCTGAGATTAGGGTTCAGGGTGTCTACTGAGATTAGGGTTCGGGGTGTCTCTTTGAGATTAGGGTTCATGGCATTTCTTTGAGATTAGTGTATCGGCGTTTCTTGAGATTAGGGTTCGAAGCCGTCTCTTTGAGATTAGTGTTCGGGGCATCTACCGAGATTAGTGTATATAGCGTCTACTTGAGATTAGGGTTCATGGCATTTCTTGAGATTAGTGTATACAACGTTTCTTTGAGATTAGGGTTCGAGGCCGTCAATGCGAGATTAGGGTTCAGGGCATCTGCTGAGATTAGTGTATATAGCGTCTACTGAGATTAGTGTTCATGGTGTTTGCTAAGATTAGTGTATAGAGCGTTTGCTGAGATTAGGGTTCAGGCCGTCTACTGAGATTAGGGTTCAGGGCATCTGCTGAGATTAGTGTATATAGCGTCTACTGAGATTAGGGGTTCTTGGCGTTGCTGAGATTAGTGTATAGAGCGTTTGCTGAGATTAGGGTTCAGGCCGTCTACTGACATTAGTGTATAGAGCGTTTGCTGAGATTAGGGTTCAGGCCGTCTACTGAGATTAGGGTTGAGGGCATCTGCTGAGATTAGTGTATATAGCGTCTACTGAGATTAGTGTTCACGATGTTTGCTGAGATTAGTGTTCATGATGTTTGCTGAGATTAGTGTATAGAGCGTTCTTTGAGATCGGGGTTCGGGCCGTCTTGAGATTAGGGTTCGGGGCATCCGGCCGAGATTAGTGTATATAGCGTCTACTGAGATTAGTGTTCATGGTGTTTGCTGAGATTAGTGTATAGAGCGTTTGCTGAGATTAGGGTTCAGGCCGTCTACTAATATTAGTGTTCAGGGCATCTGCTTAGATTAGTGTATATAGCGTCTACTGAGATTAGGGTTCATGGCGTTTGCCGAGTTCACTAAGCGATTTTTAAATTTAGGGATTTGGGGCAAGTGTCTTTTTAAATGCATGCCCCCCTACCAGGCAATGGGTTTTGGGGCAAGTGTCTTTTGAAAAGCATGCCCCTATTAGACTAATGGGTTTTAGGGCAAATATCTTTTGAAAAGCATGTCCCCTACTAGGCAATAAGTTTTGTGGCAAGTGTCTTTTTAAAAATATGCCCCCTACCGGGCAAGAGGTTTTGGGGCGGTGTGTTTTGAAAAGCAACCCAATTTTTTAGTAATTAAGATTTTTTTTAGTAACCATAGTCACCCAAGTAATCATCTTTTCACCGAAGTTTTCGATAGTTGATCAAGTTCATAATGCATCTCAATAGTTGAGTAATCTATCAAATTTGATATTTAGTAGTCAATCCATTGTGTTCGATAATTAATCTTTGCTTTAGTAATCCACTACTCAGTAATTAATCTTTGTTTTAGCAATCCATGATGCACTCAGTAATACATGTATGCGCTCGGTATATACGCTCAACAATTATATGTATGTGCTCAAGAATACATCAGCATATGGTTAGTCTTTGGATCCAGTTCAATAATGCTTCCCAATAGATTCGATAATCAATGTTTTTTTTGAATTTAGTAGTGTATCCCATCAGGTTCGATAATTCATACTTTTGGATCTAGTACTCCATGCCAATAGCTTCGATGAATCAGTACTTTTTCAGTAATACTATATATGGAGTATATGCAGCTATCATGTGCGTGCATGCCTAAAAAGTCAATGGATTTTTGAAAATAAAAATAAAAATAAAAATGCCATCACGTGAGTGGATAGGCGTGGATTCTTTTGGATACAGTATGTGCTCAGTATAGCATCGCAAAAAAATAATAATAATAACGCCTACACGGACGGGAGTAGATTTGAGCGACGTCCATCTAGCAGGATCCTCACACGGGATTTATTTTGCTTGTCGTGTGGGGTGTCTGGGTTGGGTGGGCCACGTTAGGAGGTGGTCTGCGGAGTGCGGACTGGGGGAACGGAAGCGCGGGGCGCGCGGGGCGCGACGCGCGTGGTCGGATTGCGCGTCGGGTCTAGTCAACTGGTTGGTTGGCTGGTGAGGTGTAGAATCTATCCATTACCCTTATTTTTGTACACCATTTTTTTGATCCCTCCTGAGGCCACGTCGCCTGCTTTTCATGCCCCTACGATTTGCAACCGACGTCCACCGTTACTCCTTCCACAGCCTTCTGCTCCCATCTAGCCAGACCCCAGCTGCTACCGAAGCAAAAAGCCCCTTCCAAGCCCCTTCCCGTCCACACGCCAGCCACGGTGCAGCACAGCACTTCCGCCGCCGCTGCCGCCGCCGCCGCCGCTGCCCCAGCGAACTTCTCCCTCCCTCCCTCGCCTGTGCGGCTGTGCCTCCCTCTGCTTCCTCCCCGCCCCTGGCGCCTCTCCCTCGCGCCGCAGTCGCGTCCTGCGCTGCTTCCGCTCGCCGTCGTGTCCGCCGCAGCTCCGCTCCACCCGCCATCCACCATCGCGCCTGCCCCGGTGCTAGCCCAGGCCCAGCACGCCGTCGTTGTAGACCTCACGCCCGTCGCCGACGCCTACACCAGACGTGCCAGGGTACTGACCTCCTTCATTTTCGCCTTCCCTTCCCCGCTCAGATCGATTCTATTTCCGACGAATCGTCGTGGTCTGGTCTTCTCGCTACAGCCTACAGCCACCACGGCAGGAGAGGGGCCAGCGGCAGCACCAGCATGGCGCACCACCTTTTCCATCCCGGACATGCTCCTGCTTATTAAGCCTATACAAGTCGCCTCGGCGTGTTGCGACCACCAATAGATGCTGAAATTGTTTCCAGGTATCAAACTATCATGCACACTGTTCTTACATCATCTTTCCTGTTAAATTCAGTTAATTCAAAGTGAAATTTGACCGTGTCATCTACCTGTGATGGAAAGCTCTCAAAGTAAGAAGTATAATACATCCATGTAAGAAAACTATTGACGTGCTTACTTCTACACATTCATGCCTTCTAGGTGTCTGCTGAAATGCCGAGGTGAATTTATATCGTTGGGTTGTAATCTCTTCCAAATTTTATAGTGCCTTTTTCCCAGCATACAGTTTGGATACATGTATACACCAAAATATCATATGTTCATGCACCAGCCCCTGCACCATCTATGTTTTTTAACAGGTTGCAAGAATAAAGTCTAAAAGGGTATTCCAGTTCTTTTCTTCAGTGTTGCCATGAACAAAGCTAAATTGAAGAGCCTGCACAGATAGTTGTGTCAACATAAACGAAGGTAAAATCATACCTTCTCTTGCTCCCATCTCAAACTGCCACTTTGCAATTGCAATGATTTACAATGATCGATAGCTGACACTCCAGTGCATTTGCCATGTTACCTTACCAATCCTACACATGTTGTTAATCCTGGCATCTTTCCCATCGCTATTTACATGCACTCATTACTTACATGCTGCTCTCTTCCGGACAATCGTTGCAGAACTGATCTCAAGGCATGAGATTGCAAAGGTGCTGAGATGATAGCCCTAAAGGTGCTGCTGTTGTCTTTATTGGCGGTTCCATTTCCAGTTATGAAAAAACATGCCATCTTAAAAATATTATGTATCACATCGTCCTGCAACAGGCGCATCTTCCTGTCGACGCATATTGGAGCTACGATAAGAGCAGCTTGCCAGGGCTGTGACCGTTCAGTTGGCTCCAAGGAGAATCAATGGACCTGCTAAAAATATCGTCTCAGAGTGTTTGCCACTGGTGATTTTCTTGCCTTTCCAGTACCTGCCACTTTCATATGCAGAGGAGTCATAAAGATATCTTATTTGCTTGAGCATTATAGGATTGTTAAAATAGATAAGTGATTAAAGTAGCTGGCCTTGCCTTCCTGTTGGCACAGCTTTTTTTTTTTTAAAAAAAAAAAAACAATGAATTTATCAGCTATTCAAACTCTCTGATTTTATTTCAAGTTCAGTTCTTTGTTCCCACTGTATCTAAATATCTGCCAACTTTGGGTTGTAGGTGTTTTCCCAAATTCATTGATTTTGAAACTTCGATCCACATTGAGGTACCTTCATTACAGTTCATGTACAATTTTTTATTATGCTATAAATTTTCCTAATTCGTCTTCTCATCCTCGGTTGGTTCCTCCACCATTTTCCATATTCAGATCAGTTAGTTTATACTCAGATTTCTAAATCTCCCAGCTTTGTTTTGCATCAGCATGGTTTCGTTAAATCTGGTCACCTTTCAAGGATATGCCATACAAATAGCAACCTGGACAATGATCTCTTCGATGCCAGACTCCAGGCTGAGTGGCTCACGATATGGTATGTTCGGTCTTCGCTGCTGCAAGATTTGTTTGTAGAATTACTTGCTTTTACATGGTCTTCTACTTCTTTGACATTTCGAAAAATATCTTAAAACAAAAAGGTTTTCCATTTTAGTGAAACGCTTTCTCATTACTCCCAAACACTACTTATGATACCAGAACCAATCCGTGGAATGTGAACCATGTTCGCATGAACAAATTTATGCACCTATGTACCGACCGTTTCCTGGTCTCAGTCCAACTGTTTTCTGCGCCACTCATATTAACTCATTTCATGCTTGCTTCATGTTAGATGCACCCCAAAAGATAGTCCATTACAGAAATAGAGGTTCCTAACACAATTTTCGCTCATCCATGTCTGCATAAGTTACTGAACGCAGACATTAGAGTTATAAAGCCTGAAGGCAATAGACCTTCTTTGAATATACTTCAAAACCTCCAAATATTCTCAGCTTAGACCCATATACATACTCCATTCTAAGATTTGGTATTTATAATTCAAAAAAAAAAAAAAAAAAAAGATTCGGTACTTATTGTGATGTCATCATGCTTGCAATTCATAAATTTTTTGTTACAGGTAATCAGACGGTCTAATTTAAATTCATTCTGCACAGAATGCTGCCTCCTCCATCTCATTTGCCAATATGTAAACACATCCCTAACAATGATGGTGAACCAATATGGGGTTCATTCATGTGGGAGATGCATTCACACCTCAAACTGATTGTCAGCAAACTTCTATTCCATTTTTGAAGGTGGTTATTTGAAAGAAACTACCATGCCGTCGATGCATGGCCATTGAATTGCAGCTATCACAATTTTTTTTCACCCATGTTGCCGTTTCAGTTTCGTTGTGCTTATTCTTTGCAGGTTAACATTAATTTCCCAGGTGTCTTGCTTACAATATGTTGTGAAGAGGCTACGTGCAGCCAAGAATTGAAGAAGTTTTTCTTCCCCTTTGGAACAACCACTCTGTATTTTATGACTGCAAAGCTTACATGATATATGACTAAATTTCCAAATCCCAGTATTTGCTAAGAGTCATAAATTTATTGTATTCTACTGCTTTAATGAGCAAAGTCATATATGTTAGATACCTCGCTAGCCCGCGCAACTGCGCGGGGGTTCCTGCTAGTAACACTATATATACGAGGGAGAGTATAGTACGTAGCCAAATTTCTACAAAAAATATGTCATTCTGTAGCCAGGTCGGTTTAGTGCGCCAGACGTTCTCCGCTGGTCCTGCTGATCCGGTCCAAGAGTTACTATTTATCCGTGATTACCACTGGATTAATTGCCTACCAAACAAAAGCTTGCCTAATTATTACGGCATGCAGACATGCATGCGGGATATAATTGCTGGCGAGTTTAGTTACGATAATTTAAATGGTTGGATACGGTGATACTAGCATGCATGCATGTTTTACGAGAACTCACGTGCACGGAAGCTAGTGTTACGATAATGCAAGTTACTAGAATTTGCAATGATAGTATTTACCAGATTTTGTACGTACTATGAAGTATATTTACTAGACTTGGCACTATTATTATTTACGAGAATCGGCAATAATATTTCGTGAATTTGTACTAGTACTAGGAATTATTTACGAGAATCTGGAATGAGAATAGAGGACTCAACGTGATGCTTTCCAACAGTAACCAACAAGATCATATACTAACTTGTGGACAAGCACATCGCTAATACATAACACATCGAACTTTTGGATTAAATCAAGCTAAATCATCTATATCTGTACGCCGGAGTCACATCCATGCAAGGTGAGCAGCTCCGTCGCCGAGCAGCTCCGTCGCCCGGGCCGCCATCCGAGCGAGACATGCGTCGCTGTTGGAGAGCGCCGTTGAGCAAGGCGAACGGCGTCGCACAACAGCAACAACAGCCAGTGGCTCTGCTCCGACATGTGCCAACGCCGGCTATGTGCGAGATCCGGCGATGCATCGCGGCCGACGGGCGAGTGGCTCGCGAAGTCCGACGCTCGGGATGCTTGCACGGTACAGCATCGTGCACACGCACGCGTGGTTCCAGGGTGGTTGCGCCTACCTCCGCGACGCCGTCTGCTCCGCCTCTTTGGTCGTACTCGTACACACGAGGACACAGCCACCACCCACCATGCCCATGCATGCCGATGTCGCTGCTGCGGATCAGGAGTCAAGACGCCGCCGGCCACCACCCACCATATGCCGATGTCGGTGCTGCGGATCAGGAGTCAAGACACCGCCAGCGCTGGAGGCTGCGCAGGCCAGGCAGAGCAAGCCCCGGGCCATCCTCGATCCGGCCGCCACCGCTGGGCCGCCGGCGCCGGCAGGGGGCTCGAGGCCGCAGGTGTCAGAGACGACGAGCGCAAGGCGCCAGGCCGGCACCCGAAAACCTGCCGCGAGCGTCGCAGTGAGGCGCGGTTGCGTGGCGTCTTCGCGAGGGCTGCAGCCAGGGCCATCGGACAAGCGGAAGATCGCCTCTGTCCAGCAACGTCCGCAACGGCGACCGAAGCAAACCGAATGGCGATTAGGAAGCAACGTGATTAACGGGGTGTCCTATATATATACAATCCAATTTTAGAATATAATAAATGGCTAGATTTGTGAGCTAGCCAAGGCACGCGGAATCAATTAATTAGCCCATAAAGTCGTTTGCATGCATGCTTGCCGCTCGGTGGCCTGGTCCGGTGGATTGGATGGGTTGGGTCCAGCTACATAATGAAATATTCTGTAGCTAGCTATGAAGTAATAGTTCTATTGAGAGATGAAAAATGGACAAGTGTCCTACGGGTGAGTAGAGTCTACCTCCCTAAGAAAAATAAAGAGAGATGAAAAATGGACAAAAGTCCTACGGGTGAGTAGAGCCTACCTCCCTAAAAGAGATGAAAAATGAACAAGTGTTCGAGGGCGAGTAAAGCCCACATCTCTAAAAAATAATAGAGAGAGAAAAATAGACAAGTGTCCTACGGGCGAGTAGAGCCTACCTCCCTAAGAAAAAGAAAGGGAGATGAAAAAATGGACAAAAGTCCTACGGGTGAGTAGAGCCTACCTCTCTAAAAGAGATGAAAAATGAACAAGTGTTCGAGGGCGAGTAGAGCCCACATCTCTAAAATAATAGAGAGAGAAAAATGGACACAAGTCCGAGGGTGAGTAGGACCTACCTCTCTAAAAAATAATAATAAATAAAAAAAAAAAAAAAATAATATATATATATATATATATATATATATATATAACTATTAGTATCATATTTAGCTACAAAATATCAAATTCTCAGTAGCCAGACCAAAACTCCCTACGGAGCCACGGCGGTGCGCACATGATCAGGCGCCTGGCTTTGGCGTGCTGGGCCCCATCGGATGCATGTCTGCATGCATTGATTCAATCCCGCTAATCATTGCCTGGTACATCTAATGGCCTCGTTAATCACGCCATCTCCTAATCATTCTGGTCGCCGCCTCTCTCTCTCTTGTTTCTCTCTTCTCTCTCCATGCGTCAGGAATAGATCTCACAAAAGCTTGCATGCACGGCGGCTCCTCCCATATGGCCACAAAAGTGCACTGCACTGCACGAGCGCATGGCGGCCTCGGCCGGTGGCAGGGTCCAGTCCTCTCCAATCCAAGCATCGGCAGCGGCATCGATCCCTTCCCACCTCCCAGCTGCGGCGTTTCAAGGGGCGTGGGTCTCTAGCTTCCACGGCCGGCGTGACGTCCGCACCAGGCGCAAATTGTGGCCCTATCACGCAGTGCCTGTACTGCACGGTGTCGTCAGCGACTGGCCTCCACGGTGCCGACCTGATGGACCTCGGAGCGCAGAGCACTGCGGCTGTGCGACTGGACGGTGCGACAGTGCGAGGTGGGGAGTGACGGCGTTGTCAGGGACCCTGGCCTCCGCCGGCGGCGCCGGGCTGACGGACATCGATGCACGGTGCTGTGCAAGTTGGGAGCGACGACGTCGTCAGCCATTGCAGGCGTCGTGCAACTGGACGCTAGGGCAGTGAGACGTGGAAAGCGACGAGGAGCGGGGGCGCTGGTTCATCGCGGTCGGCTCTTGTTCATCCGTTTCCATGAGGTGTGCTCCCGGTCCGTTCTTGTCCATCACCATGAGGCTTGCAGCGCGCCGCCCATGGATGCAAAGGCAATGTCGTTGTTCCCCTTCTCCATCCATGCATATTGCGCCGTGATTTCCTATTCCTGCAACTTCTGCAACCAGATGTCGTTTTTGGTGTCGTTGTTGTCCCATCGGATTAGAACAGATATTCCTTTGCAGTATGCGATCGAGTACTTACTGCTTCACTGTGTTTTGATTTTTTTTTTTCGAATGCACACGGTTTTGCAAGCCGCATGGCTACCTGATTGGCTTCATGCATTCATAATGTTTTTAATTTGTGTTTACAGAACACTTTTAGTCACACATTGCTGACACAGTAAATTACTAGAATCATGGTAGCTGCTTGGTACGTTTTGTATCCATTATATATGTCATTGAATATATATGCACGAAAGCATTGGTCCTTTTTATTGTTTTTCCTGCAAATTTTAGAACGATATCGTACTCAGATCCCAATTTTCATTTGTAACTATGCATAATTCTATTAATTTTTGTTTCTCGTAAATCATTCAACAAATTGAACACAATAGTTAAATTTACATATTTTCTCATGGTCTTACTTCAAATTGCAATATTGTAAATACATCACATCATTTACCGCATTTTTTTTCCATGGAATTGCTTTCAGGAAATTGGAGTAACGAAGCAGCCTGCAGCCGGTTTACGAGATTTTGATTTGAACCTGTTAGTTATGAACTCATAGCTGTTAGATATGAAATTGGAGTAACATACAGCCAAAAATTCATGTTGTATGATGTGCATGTAACCACAAGAGTGTATGTGCTCGAGAGCATTGTCCTAGGTATCATGGTAATTGAAATGTGCTTTCACTTGACAAACATATTGTAGTAAACCCAATATGTCATTATGGTAACTCGATTATGGTAAGTGATAATGTGATTATCGTAAATATAATTGTCCAATTACGATTTTGTTAGTCCATTTTGCACGTTATTAATGTTGCTCACTTTTTGGTAACTCACCACCTACTTTCCGTAAAATAATTAGGAAATCAAATCATAGAGCTACTAATATTTACCATAATAGTAATAATAGAATATGAAAAATTACCATACTGACTTGCAGCGTTGATGCCGTGACTAATTATGGTAGTTAGTAGTTACGACATGCAAATCTGGTAGAACGTTGACGTGGATGTCAGTAATCTAGAAGCATGCAAGTGCCCTCCGGTGATCATGCCAAATTAATGCCTGGGGGCCCACTCTTAAATATACTCCCTCCGTCCCTAAATAGATGTCATTCTCGCTTCCCCCAGAAGTCAACGTTTTCAAACTGCCGGCAATTATATATTAAAATATATAAATATTTATGCTAAGTAATTAGTATCATTGAAAAGATCTTTAAGTCTAGTTTTTTAATAAATTTATCCGGAGATATAAATGTTGCACGTATTTTCTACAAACCTAGTCAAAGTTGAGAAAAATTTGCCCGCACGCACCCCATAGCGACATCTAATAAGGGACGGAGGGAGTAGTAATTGATTCTGGCGGCGGCTTCTGCCCAGCGCGTACGCCCTAGTCGGATTGGCTAGGCTGGTGCAGTCGGTATGGCCCGGCTCTGAGAATATCACATTCTATAGCTAGCTACAGTATACTTCTCCCTATATATATATATATAACCCAGGTTCTCTCAAAGTTTTCAAGTTCCAAAAGAGAGAAGATTCCTCAAGGAGCAAAAGTAAGATTTCCCCTCATTCATTCCACCTTACCATATCCCTACCACCATATTCATTCCACCATACACATGCACTACTTGATCGGTGTGACTTGTAACTTTGGATCCATTGCTTGAATTTACAATATATAGTAAGTAAGTTTAGTTTTCTCCCACCTATGAACTCCACATATAAGCTTTAGATATAGGGTGAGAGAGAAGAAGACATAGTGTGCTAACTCTTGCCTTAGTCCAAAAATACCACATATCATGAGAGAAAGGTAAAACAACTTTGTTGCCTTAGTGAGGATCCACAAATACCACAAATGAGAGACTTGAGAGAGTCATACTAGGAACTTTGAGTTTTATTTTGAAAATCAGCAAAAACTCCAAAAGGACAGTTGAACAAAGAGTTTGAGATATGGTGCTTGACTTGATTGTTCTATCTTTCAATTACCCAAGATCAAAGAAAAGGCTATAAGCTCCATGGTTAAAGGTAATATGAGTAAGTTAAAGAATAGACAAATTATTCTTATCCGGAAGAGAAATTTTGTTTGAAAGCATGTGTCTTGTTGAGGCGTGAAAGCGTTGCGGCAACTCCGATCCATTGCTAAGTTTGGCTTTGCTAGGGACTAGCAAAGGGTAAGCTTTGGGGAGCTTGTTGGCACCTGTTATAGCATAAAATTACTAGTCAACTAACATGAAATAAAGGTTTAAAATGAATATAAACATAATTCTAGGGGTTCAACTAACATAATTCCACGAGCTTTGGTGATTTATACATTTTCGGGGACTTAATGGATAAATGCAGAGAAGAATGGAGAAAGTTAGGAATATACATCTAATATGATGACAAGACTTGACCGTGAAGTAACTCAACCCGAAAAGTGGACTAAAACATTCTAGAAGACACCGAAGACACCGAGAAGGAACCGAGAGGCCGAGGGGAGACAGGGCCACCTGGCGGCCGCCAAAGCCTATTTAGGCCGGCCGCCGGGTGGGACCCACCTGTCGACCTCTCCTTTCTAGGTCGGTTTACTATTGACTTTGAGGTTGTATCTACACCGTTGCCAATGTCGGTTTGATCCAAGGGTTCACGTTCATCGCCAAGGCCTATATAAGAAGACCCCCTGCCCCCTTTGAGGGTTAAACCCTAATTCATTATCAATTCATTCTATCTCATTATCTCTTAGTTGTAGAGGGGTCCCTTGTAAGGATCAACTCTCTCTAAGGGATTAGTGAATTAGAATGTAATTAGAAGCATATTAGAACTACAATTAGAAGAGTTAGTACAAGAGGATTAGAACTCATTAGTTCTAATCTTTAGAACAAGAGAGAGAGGGGGGAAGGAATCGGAGGAAGTGCCGGCTTTGTCGGTGCTATCTCCATACTTGTACCTCGGTGGAAGTTAATCTACATTTGGAATTACTTCGGTAATCTACTTCTTCTTTTAGTAAGTTATATTGTTTATATTTATTCTTATTGGTCTATGAGTCTCTCTTTTGAGTACTTTAATCTATTGCAATAGGTTAAGGTAATATTCGTAGTGTAAGCGTGGTGCTTAGGCTCGGGTATCTCATAGATACACCCTACCTTCTAGGAGCGTGGTAGTTCGTGGTAGTGGCAGTACCATTGATTCCTTTGGATTCCACATCCCGTTGGATAGGACTAAGTAGGAACAAGTTCTTTGGGGAATAGTGAGTTTTCAGCCTTACTTTCCTTTGAGTACATCCCCATAAGAATATTATCAACATCACTTACCAAATTAAGATTTAGCTATCTTAGTAAACCTCTCTATGCCCTCAACCTTTTTAGTCTGTGCTACTCCGGGTTAAGATTAGATCGTAGTCGCCCTCACCCGTTTCCCTGTGGATTCGATATTTAAACTCTCTCCCGGGTGAAGTGTTCACCGGTATCCGTGCGCTTGCGGATTATACAAATTATGAATATTTCTGTGAGCTTAACAAATACCAACAGTGGCATGACCACAAGCAAACCTAGCCTTTCTTGTCTATTTTGGCCAAAGATATTATGTCATTTCTGCGCATCTACTATTTACTCGGAGTCTTGTTTTGACTTGGCGGGTAAGATACTTTCAAGGCGGGCGGCGACGCTTTGTTGCCTGAGCATGTTGAGATGCTCACATGCATCAAGGATTGGGAGCTAGGAGCAAGGAGAGAACAACATACGATTGAGGACTTCGACACGGTGGTGTCCTTTGAGAACCTCCGGATTGATGATGTGGGTCAAGGCACCGGCGGCGACACCGGCACCTGTTGATTCTGTTGGTGGTATCGGTTCTGTTGGTGGCTAGATCAAAGAAGAAGAAGACAACATTGGAGGTAAAGACTTTCACTCTCCGATCTGCATTGCTACATTCATTTGCTTTAGTTCTTAGAAAAGAAACGATCCGGTCTTTTCGGGGACTTTTGGTGATTTTGGTATACAATACTTAGTCATTCTCGGTGAGTGTGTGGTCGAGTGGTTCACTTTTGCTAGAGCCTAGATGTTGAACCTCATGTGAATCTGTGATTCAGTTTTGCTAGAAGTTGCCACTAGATGGCTATTGTAATAGGGCTAGATGATTGATAATTGATATGTTTGAAACTTGAATACATTTTGAGTTTCTTTGTACTCTTTTTCCTTTCTAGGGTTTCTCCCACAAGGGTGGGTTTACCTAGAAAGGTTTTAATGAGGCGACATTGCACTCTGACTCTTTTTGAAACACTTTGTCCTTGTCTTTCATTTTGAATCGTCAATTTGCTATGAATAAGCTGTCAAATTTTACTTCAATTTGAAAAACTATACAAAATGTGATGTTTATGTCTTCGGGCCATGGGGGCCCGGCACGGGGGAAAACCCCGTGCTCACCGGGCGGCATGGCTTTGCACGGTTTTTTTGGCCCGTGGGCCGTGCCATGGGCCGTTGCCTCAAGACGATGGCCGCCCGGCACGCCATGGCCGCGACGGCCGGCCAGCGGCACACGGCCGCACGACCTGACGGCGCGGCCGACGACAACCGTGTCGGCACGGCACAACACGACGGGCCGGCGGGGCGGGCGGCGGCCCAATGCACATATATACTTGGCGGGCCAAATTGTCGCGCATGCAAGACCGAGAGAGGAAAGGAGGGTCATTGCTTGTCTGCTGCCTTGTTTGACATTATTATAGATGGCCACGCGGCCCAAGGCTCAAAAGGCATTGCCCATGGCCCTACGATTTGTCCTAGCCCAAAGAAGCCCACAGTGCGGTGGCCCAACCCGAGGCACCGGGTTGTGCATGGGACGCCACCATGGCCCATGGCACGGCACAACCAAAAGGCCGGCACAGCAGCGGCCCGGTGCCTAGCCTGTCTAGTAGCCTATTTGCACTTAAAGCCCAACAGCCATCACATCCTCTCCCTATTCCCTAACCCTAATTTCGCTCTCCCTCCCACCCCGGCCGCGCGGTGCCTCTCTGCCGTCCAGCGCCGCCAAGCCGCGACAACGCTCCATGATTCTCCCTTTCCCCCCACGTGAAACCGGACGCTGCGCCCGGCCCCCTCCACGCCGCCTCGCCCCGGCTCGCCCTGGCCCGCTCGCCCGCTTCCTCCCGGTCTCGCCCGCTCACCGGCCTCGCTCACACACCGGCCGGTGGCGACATCGTGGTGCTAGCGAGGACCAACAACCATTGTTCGTCTCGTTTCTTTCGTGAGCGCCGCCACAACTAGAACTAGAACACGAACACAACGGGAGCAACCACCCACGAGCGGAGACGGCAAAGGCTCGGGGCTCATACTTGACCGCGACGGCGGTGGCGGGTCGGGCGCCCCTCATGCTGGCGTCTTTGTCGGAGGGCCTCTCCTAGCCATGTTGTCGGGCCGACCCGAGTGGCCTAACGGGTCTTGCCTAGGGCGTAGGCCATCCACGAACCCGCCTGCGACGCGGCGGCGAGCACGGCGACGAGGCGGCCGCGATGCGAGTGCCGGCCCAATGGCCATGTATATTTGCCGTGAGAGAACAGGGAGCACTTGGGGGCCACTTGCATGCATGCATTTTGACTTTGCATGGCGGCGTGAGAAGGAAATTAAAAGCATGTGGAGAGAGGCTTGTCTGGCTGACCATTCGTTTTCCTTTTCATAACTACGATTTGTCCGTGCGTTGCGACACGAGGAAGAAAAAAAAAATCATAAAAAACATGGTTGTGAGCGGGAGCAAAGAAAAAATCATAAAAATACATGGTTCATTGTGCAAAGCAAATGTAAAATAATAGTATCACATCACAATTTTATTCACAAGAAAAATTATTAAAATGATAAAATATGACTTCGAGCTTGCGGCGCCCATGCGGCGGCATACGACTCCCCTAGCATTATATCCCAATCGCAAGCTAGGAAACCCTAACTAAAGCCACAACCCCCATGGCACATCTTCTCTTGGCGTGCTTACGAAGACCATGTATGTAGGTGGAGGCTGCAAGCTAGCGGAAGTCGAGGATGAGACACAAGGCGATGCATAAGAAGGCAATGAGAAGGATGCAACACCTGATCTACGTTTGAAACATCTAGACATTGTAACATACGACAAAAAAATAAATGAAATATTTGGAATATGCGTTTGAAAATAGATGAAACATTTGAAAAATGTGTTTGAAATAGTTGCAAAACCAACTAAAAACACTTGAAATCATATGCAAATATGTACGTCTCTCATTCTAGATGCCCTGCCGGCTCCAGAGAGAAAATGCAACGAGAAGTGGAGGAGATGAGAAATGCAACCCTGCATATACCTTTGAAACATCCAAAACATGTTGCAACAAACAACGGATGGCTACTAAAACATTCATAAAAAACATCTAAAACATTGTTGAAAAACTGTTGCAACTTCGTCGCAACATCCGAACAAAATGCATGTAACATATGTGTGAAACAAATGCAATATCCAGATAAACACAACTGCAACATGTGTAAAAAAAACAAATAAAACAAATTGCCTAAACATCCCTCTCAAACAATTGCAACAGGACTCTTAAACAATTGCAACATCCATATGATTATAGTGAAACATACCTCTAAAAACATACGAAACAATTAAAACAAATAACCGAAACATTGGGAGGCGCATCAAGTAGGTTGACACCACTGAGGTCGGGGAAGGTCGCCGTGTCGCGCTAGGGGGCACCCCACGGGGGGGAGGACGACACATCGGGTGGGTCGACGCCGTCGGGCGGAGGAAGGACCCGTCGGGTGAGGGAGCTTGGTCGCCGAGGATGATCTTTGGGCGGGGGGCGCCACGCCGTGGTAAGCGGTCCCCATGGGGAGGACGTCGACCGAGTAGGTCGACACGCCCGAGGCCGGGAAGGGCGTTGCGCCACGCCGGCGCCCGCGGGGATGATAGTGGCGGGGAGGACGGGGCGTGGGGGAGGCAACCCGCCCGAGTGGGGAGGAGGGGTCCGTCGCAAAATTAGCACGGTGAGGATGATGTTTGGATGAGGGCGACCAGCGCGGACAAGTGGCTATGGCACGTGTTTGAATTTGATAGGTGTGGGTGGTGGTGCGGTAAAGGTGACTTGGGCGGATTACAACCGTCCGGAGCATCGTGGCGTAGGTATCTAACAATTATTGTAATTTCCGTAATTGTCGTATCTCGTTGACCGCACAAAATAGAATTAGTAATGTATATATATCGTTTAGACATTGGAGACACAGCTGCAAACTAGGGGTGTGTTTAGGTCACCAAAAGTGAACCTAAAAAGTGCTACAGTACACTGTTACATCGAATCTTTTAACACATGAATGGAGCATTAAAAGTAGATAAACAAAAAAAAATTAAATTGCACAGAGTGAGAGACAAATCTTTTGAGCCAAGTTTATCCATTGTAGAAAAATAATTATTAAATACAAATGTAAGGTGTTACGTTAGCCGAACCCAAATATTTCACTAATTAGACCTTGTTTGGTTCAAAAAAGTTAGTGAGTTATAAATCAAGTGACCTAAAATCAGTGACTTCTAAGTCATAATTTTGTTTGGTTGCAAATAACTTATAAGTTGTTCTAAGCGTATAAAAGGGGTGAATTATATATAAGTTTTAAGTCTTATATAAATCTCATGACTTAATAAGTCACTGCTGTTTTACAAAATAAGTCACTTATTTTATTTTTAACTTATAAATAGGAGACTTATATAAAACCAAACAGCACAACAAACAGCGCAACACCCTCAGCGCCTAGAGGGTTTGTCGATACGCACATCCACTGGTCCTCGATGAACAGATTATTTTAGCAAAAAAAAAAGTCCAGAATTTGACGATGCACACGGACGGACAGACTGGGAGATAGCCGCTGGAGAATCCGTTCCTTTTTCTTCCTACTCCGCTGCGTAGGCAGACGGCAGCAGTCGGGGTGCTGAGCGGACCATCAACGGCACGGCGCGCTGCAGGGTGAGCCCGTACGCCTCCTCCATGTCCAGCTTGTCCGCGGTCATGCCGTCGGCGAGGTCCCACTCCATTGCGTGCACGAGCGTGGCCGTCATGAGCGTGACCATGCGCAGTCCCCAGCTGAGCCCCACGCAGATCCTCCGGCCGGCGCCAAACGGGATGAGCTCGAAGTCGCTCCCTTTGACGTCGACGCCCGCATGCTTGCCGCCGGACGGGAAGCGGTCCGGCTGGAACTGGAGCGGCTCGTCGGGCCACGCCACCGGGTCGCGGGCTATCGCCCACACGTTCACCAGCAGCGTGGTGCCGGCCGGGATGCGGAACCCGTCCACCTCGCACTCCTCGGCGGCCAAGTGGGGCAGCGACAGCGGCGTCGATGGGTGCAGCCGGAACGTCTCCTTGATCACCGCCGTCAGGTACGTGAGCCGCGGGAGGTCTGACTCGGAGACCAGGCGGTCGCGGCCGACGACGGCGTCCAGCTCCTGCTGGGCCTTCTTGAGCACGTCCGGGTGCCGGATCAGCTCGGCCAGCGCCCACTCCACCGTGCTCGACGTCGTGTCCGTCCCCGCCGTGAAGAGATTCTGTGGTCACGATATTCCCACAAAGTACATGCATCCACGAATAAGAGGGCGGAAAAACATGTTAGTGTCTTCTTGTGCACGGAAAGGCCGGAAAATTATTTAACTCACGAAGAACAGTGCTTTGATGTCCGTCTCGTTGATGATGCAGTCCTCGCCTTCCGCGAGCGATTGCTGCTTGCGCGTCTTGGCCAGCAGCACGCTGAGCAGGTCCTTGCCTTCCTCGGCGGCCTTCCTCTCCCTGATAATCTCATTCATCATATTGTCGTACCTGCGGTGCAGCCGCTTCATCTTGCGGACCACGCCCTGCGGGTCGAGCCATGCCAGCGCCGGCACGAAGTCCCCGATGTTAAAGACCCCGGCGACCTGCATCAGCTCCATCACCATGTCCTTGAACTCCCTGGCTTGCTCCCCTCCGTCGACCGCGAACACGCGCCGGCCCACCGTGGCCCGGGCCAGCGTGTTGGTTGTGCAGACGTTGGCCACCTGGCCCAGCGGCACGGCGCCGTGCTGGTGGTGGTGCTTGGCCAGCTCCTGATCATGAGCGCCACCTCGCCCTCCCTGATGCCGCGGAGGTCGTTCAGGGCCTTCGCCGAGAAGAGGTGGAGCGTGCACAGCTTCCGCAGCGCGCGCCACCGGGAGCCGTTGGGCGCGAACACCATGTCCTGGTAGTTGTACGTCACGTGCTTGCCGCCGGAAATGAGCGGGCGGTTGCTGAAGTTGGCGTCATGGGCGCGCAGGAACTGCGCCGCCACCTTCGGCGACGCGGCCACCACCACCTCGGCGCTGCCGAACCGGAGCCGGAACAACGGGCCGTACTCTTTCGCCAGCCCGCACATGGTCTGGTGCGGATGAGAGCCCAGCTGCGGCAGGTTGCCCAGCACGGGCCAGCCCCGGGGACCCGGCGGCAGCGTCCGATTTCCCTTCTTCGCGTCGGCCCCGCCGCGACGGCGGAGCAGGAG
Organism: Hyparrhenia diplandra; assembly: GCA_015847255.1. Classification (NCBI taxonomy): domain Eukaryota; kingdom Viridiplantae; phylum Streptophyta; class Magnoliopsida; order Poales; family Poaceae; genus Hyparrhenia; species Hyparrhenia diplandra. Next base: position 282,478 of record JADLZK010003661.1, read on the forward strand.
GCACCACACCCCGACGGAGAGGGCCAGGAAGCACAGGAGCAACGGCAGCGACGCGTCCATGGTTTGATGACTTGACTGGCCGCTCGCGCTCGGTTCACAGGAGGTGCGCTTGGCGTTGGAGTGAGTGCTGAGCGTGCGGTTATCGAGTGGATCGGAGTGCGTTGTTCATCAATATATACAGCTGCCTCCTAGCGTGCTTCAGGCTTCACTATAGTTTTCCAGCGGGGCGGCCCGGCCCGGCCCTGGCCCGAGCCGTGCGTGCCGGGCTGGCCCGGCCGGGCCTCGCCGGGCCACGGGCTGCGGCGGGCGGGCCTCAACGGGACTCGTGCCTGGGGGGTCGGCCCAGGCACGCCCTACGGGCGGCACCACCGGGCCGGCGTGGCCGAGCGCGGCGCATTTTTCTTAGGCGGGCGGCCGGTGGCCCGTTACCAAAAACATGTTTTTTCCTTTCTTTTTCAATGATTTTCCTCGACGGTGCGGGTGGCCCGGCGGTGGACATCGTCCTCCGCCATGGCCTCTCCAGCAACGTTCCTCGACGATGCGGGTGGCCCACCGACGACGACCTCGATCTAAGCCGCAGGCTAGACGAGGGGCGCATCGGCTACCGACTGCAAACAAGAAAAAAAAGAAGAAACGAGTTAGAGAACCGGAGGAAGAAGAAAAGCGGAAGAAAAGCAAGGGAGGACGGCGATTCCGGTGGCCACTCAAGAACCGGAGCCCGGTGCGGAGAAAGACACCTAGAGAGGCGAGACAAGACGAGAACGAATTAGAGAGGACGGCGTAGTGTGGAGGTTGTTGGGAAGAACAAGAACTCACATGTTCAGCAAGAAAGAAAGGGGGAGGAGGAGAGGGGAGGGAGAGGGAACCGGAGGCGGATCGAGGTCATAGGAGCCGGATCGAGGTCACCGGCGTCAGGTCGAGGTCACCCGCGGCCGAATCGGAGCGGATCGAGTTCGTCGTCGGCGGGAGTGGACGGAGGCGCTGGGCGCTGTGGGGGTGGGGATTTAGGGTTGGGGAGACGGGCGCCGCTGCGCCTCGTTTTATATGGAGTGGAGGCGAGGCGCGTGGGGGTGGGGATTTAGGGTTAGGGACTTGAAATTTTGGGCCGGTGTGTGGTGTTTTTTTTTTATTATTTATTCCACGAACACGGGCCCATAGCGGCTCGTATAAAGATCACCGGGCCGGGCCGTGCTTTTGTGGCGGGCCGTGGGGTCGGCCGCACGCCGCCCGGGCCTCGCCGGGCCAGCCCCGCCGGGCTTCCACCGGCTCGGGCCTTTTTGGGCGGGCCGGGCCTTCGGCCCGCGGGCTGCATGGAAAACTTTAGGCTTCACCTACTTGCATGCCTCTTTTCTTTGGGAGGATGCCTGTTTGTGTACCTCTGTTCTTTTGTAAAAAAGTTTTTTTATTTTACAAAATGGCTCAAAATAAATTTAGCTATTAAGTTTTTTTCAAAATCGTCTTTGAGCACATTTTTCATTAAGAGAAGTGGGAAACATTACAACCCTACAAGGCCAGGAAGCGAGATGCTACTAGCATTGTTGGAGAAAACACACGACGAAGGCATCGACTTTACATTAGAGCTTAAAGGTTGTACCTTGGATTACAACAATTGTGCGATCGAAGGAGCTACGCTATAGGCTAAGCGGCGGGGATCGTCCTGCGACAAACGCTCTGCCGTCTTCAACAAGCGCTTTGTGCAAGGAGTAGAGCGCCGCACATGGCCTCCTTCTTTTTCCGGTGGAGGTAGCGGGTCAATGAATGCCGCCCTGAATTTTTTCAACAATCATCGGTCGGGCATGCGTGGCGGGATGGTTCTTTGGGCCGTCCTCACTCCACTTGCTCAACGACACGGCGAGCCTTCTTTTCTGGGTTCGGATCACGGAAGGAGGATTTGGCGGCGAACCATATTTGCGTTTGCGGCACCCAATCGTCGTCGGCAAGGTTGCGCGATGCATGAGGCTACGGGGTGGAAGGGATGATCGGCTCGAGGAGGGGTAGCGTGATGGAGTCATGAAGTCGCCCGACGAGCTTGGTCGGTGCCCGGCAGCCGTGTGCGGTGGTGACAACCACGCCCTCGAAGACACCGTATGTGGCTCGAAGGAAGCGGCGGGGTTGCTTGGCTGGCGGCGTATGCTTCGGCGGCGACAGTGCGGTGGTGTTGGCGGCGGGAGGCGGTGGAACGCCGGCGGGCGTGGTGTTCTCGGCGCCCGCGGCCGTGGGCAGCCCCGCGCCGGGGCGTGGGCGCGAGTGGCCACCTCGGGCGCCGGATTTGCTTCCGTCATACGCCTCCGGCGCCACGGTTGTGGGGTAGCCGACCGTGAAGAGCAAAGCTGGCGCGACATCGGCGGCATCCTCGGGCACCTCACCATTCGCGGCGAGCGGTTCACTCGTAGCGGTGGAGCGGTGCCGATGACGCCGTCCGGTCTGGCGACGGATAGCGGCCGGAGTGGACGGCGCACGACGAGCGAGGCGGCGAGCTCATCAAGCATCGGGTCGACCCAAACTTGTGGCCCCTCACCCTCGTGCACCGAAAGCGGTGGAAATTTAGCTATTAAGGTTATCCAACCTATTGGGGTTGCTCTTAGAAACAAACGGCTATAGTTGAGTTAGAGGCCATCTTTTAGTGCTCTATTTTATACAATTAGTAAAAGCGTTAGGATTAGTGGATTAGTCTAGTTTAGGCTTCATAAGAGCTTTGCTTTAGTTTTAGCTTCAGAGTTGAATAACATTTGCATACCTCTTGGCTGTTGGTGCTTGCGTCACCATACTTGTACATTCCAAGGCTCGTAAGTCTAACGAGATCGCTCCAATCACGTTTGTGGCGTGGCCGTCAGTGGTGTATGAGAAGATGGGCACTCAATGTATTGGCCGTGAAAGATTGTAATTGGGGAATACTCAATGCATTACTGTGAGTGATCAGCGTACATATATATAGGCTCCATGGACAGGCCCACTTGTCATATTACATTCTAACACTCTCCCGCAGTCTAAACTGGGAGCACTACGAACATTGAGACTGGACCTAAACTCTGTGAATACGGACGTTGGCAAACCTTTTGTGAAGATGTCGGCGTACTGAGAAGTGGTAGGGACATGTAGGACGCGGACTTCACCGAGGGCGACTCGTTCTCGAACAAAGTGCAGATTAATCTCAATATGCTTAGTTCGCTCATGCTGGACAGGATTGGTGGAGAGGTTGACAGCGCTGATATTATCACAGACGACGGAGAGGACACCAAAGTTCTCGCAATAGCTAGCGCAGCCAGCAAGCTTCAGCAACTCCGTTAGCGACAGCTCGATATTCCGCCTCTGCGCTGGATCTGGATACCGTAACCTGACGCTTGGACGACCATGAGATGAGGTTGTCCCCTAAGGAACACGGCATAACCCGATGTGGATTTGCGTGTATCAGGGCAGCCCGCCCAATCGGCATCGGTATAGACAACGAGATCCGCTGGAGAGGTCTGGTAAAGGTGGAAGCCAAGATCCAGTGTACCTTGAATATACCGGAGAATGCGCTTCATAGCACCCAAGTGAGGCTCCCAAGGATCGTGCATATACAAGCACACCTGCTGAACAGCATATGCAATATCCGGACGGGTGAAGATGAGGTATTGTAGAGCTCCAACAATACTGCAATACTGACTAGAATCAGCAATAGGAGTACCATCAGCAGAAAGCTTGGAGTGTGTATCCACAGGAGTGCTACACGGCTTGCAGTTACTCATACCAGCATGGTCTAGAATATCCAACATATACTGTTTTTGACAGAGGAAAAGATTATTGCCCTGGCGCTTGACACTGACACCCAGAAAATGCTGCAACGGCCCTATGTCAGTCATAGAAAACTCACGGCGGAGAGCAGTGATAATTCGCTGAAGGAGAGCCGGTGAAGATGCATTGAGCACAATATCATCAACATATAGCAGAAAGAATGCCATGTCAGTACCTCGGGAATAAATGAACAAGGATGCATCGGACTTGGCCCGACAAACCCAAGAGGCGTAATGAAGGAGGCAGCGATTGCGCCCAGCACGAGGGGCTTGCTTCAACCCATAGAGCATCTTGTTCGGTGTGACGGGCGTGGTTGGGCTTCGAGGAGTCCACAAAACCTCTTTGGCTGAACATAATAAACCGTCTCGTCCAGGGTGCCATGGAGGAAAGCATTCTTGACACCAAGCTGATGAATCGGCCAAGAGCGAGACAGCGCAAAGGTGAGCACAACATGGATGGTAGCTGGCTTGACCACCGGGCTAAAAGTCTCGTCGTAATCCATGCCTAGGCGTTTGTGTGAAACCATGGAGCACCCAGCTGGCCTTATAACGATCAAGAGAGACATCGGTCTTGAACTTATGGCGGAAGACCCACTTACCGGTCACAACATTAACACTTGGAGGGACGAGGCACCGGTGTCGGTGTTGTTGTCCTTCAGAGCGTCGAACTCAGCCTGCATAGCAAGCTGCCAGGCAGGATCCACCAGGGCAGCCCGGACGGATGACAGAACCGGAGAGGTCGGCGTGGTGGCAGCCGCGTGGAGGTTCAGGCGATCCACAGGCTGTTGGAACCCATCCTTGCCACGGGTGCGCATGGCGTGGGCATTGGCGGCAGGGGGAGACCACGGGGGCGCCGTCACGGCCCCGGCCAAGTGTCTGCACGGCCGGCGGGCAACAACCTGGGGAATCCTTAGGGACAGCAGCACCGGCCAGAGAGGTGGCGGGATTAGCAGCAGCAGAGGCCCCGGCTAGAGCATCAGAGGCATCTGGGGCGGCAGCCGTGGCGCCATTGGCACCAGGGGCGGCATCAGCACCGCCGGGAAGTCATGTACATCCATCCACAACTCTTCGCACAATAGGCAAGGAGGAATCATCGGCAACATCCAAGAAGGACAGTGTGTCTGGATCCTTGGGGGTGGTCGACACTACGGAGAATGGAAACAAAGTCTCATCGAAGATGACATGCCGAGAGACAATGATCTGATTCGAGTGGAGGTCAAGACACCGGTATCCTTTGTGGTCAGAGGAATAGCCAAGGAAGACACACATGGTGGAACGAGGTGATAATTTATGTGGAGTGGTGGAGGATAGGTTAGGGTAACAAGCACATCCAAATACTTGAAGATGAGAGTAGGATGGCTGGGAGCTATGTAGGGTGAAGTAGGGTGTTTGGCCGTCTAAAGTTTTAGTCGGGTGACGATTGAGGAGATATGTGGCAGTATGGAGGAGTCAGCCCAGTAAACGGGAGGTAGACTAGCCTGAAACAGAAGCGACCGCACAATATTATTGATAGTGTGAAGGGTGCGTTCAGCACAGCCGTTCTGTTGGGAAGTGTAGGGGCACGACATCCGGAGGATGGCACCGTGAGCGAGGAAGAATGTGTGGGCCGAAGAGTGATCAAACTCATGACCATTGTCGCACTGAATTGCCTTGATGATGCCATCGAACTGCATGCGAGCATAGGCAAAAAAATTGGTGAGAGTGGGAAATGTGTCAGACTTAAGACACAATCGAAAGGTCCAGGCATAATGAGTACAATCATCAAGAATGACTAAATAATATTTATAGCCGGACACACTAACCACAGGGGAGGTCCAAAGATCATAGTGTATAAGATCAAAAGGACGAATGGCACGAGAGTTTGACAAATTAAATGGCAAACGCACATGGCGACCTAGCTGGCAGGCATGACAGACATGATCAATGTGTTGCTTATTACATGAAATAACATGGGACCTAATAAGTTGGGATAAAGCGGCATGCCCAAGGTGACCTAGACGGCGGTGCCATAGAGAAGTCGGAGGGCGGTGGCGGTGAGGGCGGTGGTCTTCTTTGGTGGTGGTGGGGAAGAAAAGGTATAAGTCACCCGAACTATTGCACCTAGCGATTACGCTGTATCTGAAGGTCCTTCATAGAAAGACCAAAAGGGTCAAACTCAATAGAGCAATTGCTATCGGTTGTAAAGCGGCGAGCAGAGATCAAGTTCTTAATAATGTCCGGTGAAACAAGGACATTAGGAAGAACAAGAGGACGTTGTGCACTAGAAAATGAGTGTGACCCAATGGATGTAGCGGGAAGCGAAGCCCCATTACCAACAATAATAGATGAAGGACTAGACGACGAAGGAGGGTGAACGGAAGAAATGATACGGTGTTGTCGTTGGGGGCGCCGACGGATCAGATGCACCCGGCGGCGGCGGACTCGTTGGCAGCCACATCGTTGATGTCAATCTCCTCGAGAAGGAGAAGAGTGCGGGCCTCTTCGAAGGTGGGGAAGGGCTGCGGCATCTTGAGGTTGGACACCATCGGGGCGGAACTTGCCGTTGAGCCCGCGGAGGAGAGTGAGCACCGGGGTCCGATTTCCGATCGGATCGCCCGTAGTCGCCGAGGGTAGCCGCCATCGTCACGAGTTTGCGGCAGAAATCGGTGATCGTTCACGATCCACGCGCCGTGCGAGAACTTGGCGAGAGGGAGGAGGGCACGAGATTCCCGCTGACCGAGAAATTCATTCTCGGCGTCTGACCAGGGTGCCATGCTGGCGTTGAGCTTCGCGGTCATCGTCGTATTGGAAATCGGCATGGATGGTGCGAGTAGAGCCAAGTGAGCACCCGTCGCAGTCCATCGCACCCAAGCCGTGCGATCGTCGTTGATGACGTCGGAGAGGGGCGTGATCCGTTAGGGCATAAGCGGCCCTGGGCGATGAGGAACATGGACCGCCCGGCGAGTGTAGTTGTCGTTAGGCGCGATCGGACCGTGGGTACAAGAACCTTGATGTTGAGGGCGGCGATGGCGGCGTTGTGGACGGTGGCGTGCCGCCCGTGCAGCGTCCCGGCGGCGTGCGGTCGGCGGCCGCTAGCGGCGGCGGGCGTCCTCGGCTACGGTCGCGCTCTCGCGGGCAACGCGGACCGCGCTTCGGTGTCCGCGTCCGCCATCGGGAGGAGGGAGCCGGGGTGAGCGGATCGGGCGAGGGTGGGCGGAGGAAATGAGCGGCGTGATCGGATCGGCGAGAAGACCCCGGCGGGCGATTGGATCGCACGGGCCGGTAGGCACGCAGCGTGGGAAGGTGGTAGCCGGGCGAGTGGTGAGCACCCGATGGCGGCGGTGGAGGCGGCCGCGCGATCGCGTGACTAGCGGCGGCGGCGGCCTTGGGTTAGGGTGTAGCGGAAGCGAGAGGTCGCAGAAACGAACCATCTCATGATACCATGAAGGATTGCAATTGGGGAATACTCAATGCATTACTTTGTGAGTGATCGGCGTACATATATATAGGCTCCATGGACAGGCCCACTTGCCATATTACATTCCAAAAGGCCGAAGTTCAATCAAGTGGAGATGACAGAGCATCCGGGAGTAAGGATGAAAACGGTCGAACTCGGTTGAAAAATATCGAAATGTTTTCTACTTATACATTTGAATAAAAACGAAAACGAAAACGATAAAATTGGATACGCAAATGAACGTGAACTTACGGAATTTTGGAAACAAACTAATTCGAGCGGACTTACGTCGAACACGGTCGGTATATGAAAAATTCAATACGGAATTTCGACACACATTGCATAAAAATTAATGTGTCATTTTGGCAAATTTTGAGGGCAAAAGAGCAAACTTATCATTTTGGTCCATCTAACTTTCTATCTTTCGATCAGCCCAATCATATGCAACGCAATAACAACGCCGCATAAAGCCGGATGTAGTCATGCAGCGCCCGGGCGAGATGATTAGTCCTCTCGGCGACTCCGGGAGGCACAACAGGGGTGTGTTGCCTATATAGTATATAATGTGTCTATAACCATAAGTGCTCCATACTTATCTTTGCACAGTTGCCTAGTCAGTAATGATCGACAACAAAATTTAAAATTTAAACTTTGGGATATTTGGAACTAAAAGTAAAAAAGTAGAAAACGGTCAAACTCGGTCAAAAAACTCCAGAACCGTTTTCTACTTTTATATTTGACATATGAAAATGGAGACGGAAAAGTCGGACAAAAAATACGAATTCGATCGGATTAAATACGAAAAACGAAACGTTCCGTTTTCATCCTTATCTGGGAGAGGTTTGGTGCCGACCATCTTGTACTTGCGGTTAGAGATAGCAACATCTAGACTTTGCACTTGCCGACAATGGCCTTGTTCGGCTGGCTGGTTGAACCAGCCACAACAATGTGTTTTCCTCTCACGTAAAACCAGCACCACCACCAGCCAACTAACTAGCCAATATTTTTTTTCTCACAACAAATCAGCACCCGACCAACCGAACAAAGGCGAATTTGCAAGTTGTTTAAAGTAACTCTCGTAGATGCTCTCACTGTTTTCTTCTCTAGACTTTGTACTTCTAATTCGGTTTTCTTCCCCACCGTGTAAATGCAAACAAAAAATTATCTCATCGCAATGTCAAACAAGTTTCTTTCAGGTTTAGTCCTCGTAAGGGAGTTGCTTGCAAACCCACCGTGTAACAGCGTGTAAATGCAAACAAAAAAAATTATCTCATCGCAATGTCAAACAAGTTTCTTTCAGGTTTAGTCCTCGTAAGGGAAGCGCACGTACAGATCACCTCAGCATATGACAGCGCGCATAGAAAGAGGGGAGAATTAGGTGGAAGACCCTGTAAAAATGTTGGTTTCGGTATCGGACTTTTTTCCCTTGAATTTGGAGATAAATTTTCAACACTTGACAGTGTTGAGTAGGTGGTAAAAAGGCAATTTTGCCCCTGAGTAAAAAAAAAAACAGAATTCCTGTTGTTTATAGTATTTTAAGTATATATTTATATTATTCAATATATAATCACACACACACACATATATATATATATATATATATATATATATATATATATATATATATATATATATATATATATATATATATATATATATATATATTCAGCACATCCGCACATATATATCTCATATAGCAGCATGTGCTTATATTATTTTGAGTATATGTATATTTTTATATTAGTAAATATATAATCACATATATATTTTTTGTTGATTATTTATATTATTTTGGCTATATATCTCACATAGCCATGCTTATGAGAACGTGCGGATGTGCGAAAATATATGTGTGATTATATATTGAATAGTATAAATATATACATATACTCAAAATATTATAAACTTTCTGTTTTTTTTTACTCGGGGGCAAAATTGACTTTTTACCCTCTACTTAACACCGTTAACTGGCTGAATACGGACAGAAGGCCCACGAGCTAAAAAAAAATTGTTTTGAGGTCTTCCACCCAAATTCAAAAAAAAAAGGCCCAATACCTAAACCAACATTTTTTAGGGTCTTCCATCTAATTCTCTCTAGAAAGAGCCATTGTCTTATGCATGTTTGACATTTCATAACACCGCACCCATGTGTTATGGGCCGCCTGCCTAGTGAACCGTATAGCATATTGGGCCTGAGGCCTGCTGTGCGAATTAAATAGAGAACTGAGAGATGCGCTGCTGTGCGAACTTACCAAATGAGTTCGGTAATCCCTCGGTCCAAGGAATCAGGCCTTGTTAGTATATGAAAAAGAATGTCTGGCCATATTGCTTGTAGTTGAAAAGTGCTGACCATATCTGCCTTATAAACCCTTCATTATCAAGACTAATCATAAGAGCTTACAGTTCTTAACTAAACAAAGGGTCTCTTCTTGGTTCCAACAGAAGTCCTTGTTAAAATTGGTGGATCTATAGTATTCTATTCATTACAAAAAGGGTATATCTCATGTAGCAACTCATGCTCTATCAAGATGTGAGGCAACAAATGAAATTGTGGCAATCTTTGAATGTGTCCCTACATGGATTGCCAAACTGAAAGAGGGCTATGATGATGACCCTTAAGCAAAACAATTGTTAATTGAGCTAGCTATGTCAGGTACAAGTTACATGGGATTTTCCCTGGTTAATGGTGTATTGAGGAGGCATGACAGAGTATGGGTTGGGAACAATGCCATTGCACAACAGCATATTCTCATTGCCTTGCATGATAGTGGAATAGGTGGTCACATTGGAATCAGTCGCGACATACATGAGAGTGAAGCATCTCTTTTTTTGGCCTGGCTTAAAGAAGATGGTCACACAATTTGTTAAGCAGTGTCAGACTTGTCAGATGGCTAAGATTGAAAGAATCAAGTCCCCTCGCTTGTTGAAGTCCCTACAAATTCCTTCACAAGCATGGTGATGAGGACATTGTCACGCTGGACACGCCAACGCCATGGTCTTCCCCAGGTTGCAACTCGTCCCAACTCATTTTGCTACGTCACCCTCGGGTTTAGCGGACACATCGTCATTTGTTTCGGCCATAACTTTCTCACACGACATTGAAATGGGCCGTTCTTGGATGCGTTGGAAAGAGGGCGACGACACCGTCATTTTGGATCTGGTCCCAGCTCCAGATGACCCGTGGATCATTCAGTGTGACCTCGGAAAGGTGCTATGTCACCTGTTTTTGGGCCAACTTGGTCATGTATCGAGTCGGGCCTTAAGCCCAAGTTGTGGGCGCCATCTTGCTATTCGCTCCCAACCTTAGAATCCTCCCTCACCTTATAAACTCAGTAGCCACCACTGTTTAGACCCGGGTTTTGTTTAGTTCAAGTTTTCTAGCGAGAAACTTCGATTGATTCATTGTAACTGTGAAGACAATTCCTTTTATAGTGATCCAGGGCCCTGTTCTTGTTTGTCACCACTGTGTCGATTATTCATTTTGTGATCCGAACTCGAACCCATATTCATAATCACTTCATTCAAATTTGCAATTATCAGATTGCGTGTTTACCTGTTCTTGCTTGTGTTCTTCGATTCACTTGCAGGAAAGGCTTCTTGGCGAGGTAAATCAACTTGTGCTTGGTTGATAACCTTCGTGAGCTGTGGGTGTAGTGTTGCGGGGTTCGAATCATGTTGATTTGAAGCTGGATTGTCAACATCGAGTTCTCCACCAATCGAATTTACCCCTTACCTCACGGAAGATCGGGTCATGCCTCATCAATTGATATCAAATTTCTAGGTCTACCGCGAGGTATAATCTCGTTTGCCCTTAGACTCATATTTGTTCAGTACCTAGAGTCCACAACAAGCCCAAAAATATTTCAATATCTAATGTCATATCACCCTTTGTGCCTTGCAATTTTGTTTTTAGATTGCTTTTGCTGAGTTTGTGTCCGTGGTCAAGTCTAGCTACTGGTTTAGGATTGTGTTCATCATCGTAGTTTAATTGCCTGTTATTTGTGATTTGTGTTTTGCTTGCTGCTTTCCTATCCACCGATTCCAAAATACAAGTCGACTTGAAAGGATTAAGATGCCCAAGAAGAGGGGGGAGGGGTTGAATTGGGATAATCTAAAATCTTATCGCAAATAAACAACCTACTAGCCCATGTTCACCCACTTGTGCCTAAGTGTGTTTCTAACAACTACCGCACAAAGTTTTGCACCCTAGGTTTCAATTCCTACTCTAGCATGGTAATTCTAGGAATGTAAAGACATGAATTGAATTGCGAAATGTAAATGCTCAAAGTAGAGAGAGGAAAAAGAACGCGACGATGTTTCGCCGAGGTATTGGAGAGTTGCCACTCCCCACTAGTCCTCGTTGGAGCACTCTCGTAAAGAGTATCGCCTCCCCTTAGTCCGCGCAAGGACTAAGTGCTCTCACGGGCTGATTCTTCGACACTCCGTCGTGATGAATCACCCACAACCGCTCACAAGCTTGCTTGAGTCATCCACAAGCACCACCAGATGATCTTTAAGCACTTAACCGGCACCAAGCCATCTAGGTGATGGTGATCACCAAGAGAAACAAGCACGAACTCTCACTTGAGCTAGATAAGCCTAATGAGAAGAGTGGATGCACACTTGAATCTCTCAAAGCACTAAAGAGGTCCTTAATCTTGCAACTATGAACACCTCAATAGGCTCTTTCTCTCCCTTGCACTCTCACGATGTTTCTTTAGCTGAACAAATGGGCAAGAGAGGGAGAAAGGTCGTGGTAACCAAGTATTTATAAGCCAAGCCCAAAAATCCAACCCTTACCCCTCAAACACGCCGAAATACATGCGCCGGATGCGCCCGGGCGCTGTGTAATTTTCAAACCGGCAGTCGACCGTTGCACGGCGCCGCGGGCCATCAGCGGCGTCTTTGGTCGGATGCAGACCTCTACGGTGCTTTTTACGTCATCGTGGCACCGGGACGTGCTAGGTGCTAAACCCTAGCGTCCCGGTGTGCACTTTTGTTCTTCACTATAGAGCTTCGCCATTTTGATGCCCTTTTCACTTCCGATTCAAATCCTTTGTGAACGGCTTCAACTCCAATCAATCTCGGGACAATTTGAGGCTACCTAGTGCTAAGTTTATCAAGTGTGCACCACATCTAAACATTAGACTCACCTAGGTCAAGCTACCCATTCGTAACCCCCTTAATAGTATGGCCAAAACTGAAAAACAAACTCCTAACGACTAATCCGATGTCACTCAACTCTATCGACAAAAATAGCCGCCCTTAACCTTGTCGCCCAATCTTTGAAAACCGAAAATGAATTCCATCGTCGGGGGCATGAAAACCATATTGCCCGAGATTGCCATTACCATGACCCAACACTCCCTTGTTTACGGAAAACACACATTAGTCATGGTAATTTACATTGTCATCAATCAGCGAAACCCACACTAGGGGCCTAGATGCTTTCATACGCCACCACATCACTTTCGACTTGCCCCCACTAGCCGCCTTTGTTTTTTTTTCTCATCACCGCGCTAACCCTAGATAGTTTGCTAGCCGCATCTGTTTCACCCGCATCGCAGCCCTCCTTACATCATCCGGCGATTACCTATTGCTGTTAGTCACGGGGAGGGTTCATCCTATGATCGGTGTTAGAGTTTGCGGTCAGCGGTTCGAACTACGGCCGCTGAAGTTGTGCCTACCGGAAAACATAACTTGACATACCTTCGGTCAAACAGGCATAACTCTTTTCGTTTTTTTAGAAAAATCTGAAAAAAAATACAGGAGCTTCTTGACTCGATTCCAAAAAATCTAGACTATATACGCTCAAAGGTCTCTCTTATGAAGCTAGAAGTTTAAGTACTTCCCAAAAGTTATAATAGCGTAAAGTAAAGTTTAGATGATACTTTTGGGATTGATAGCTAAGTTTAGGGATTGAAATGATTCTAATTTAGAGGATGATTCCTTTTCTTTTAATTAGTGGTCATAAAGAATGCAAACATAAGGGTTCTACCCATTAATAAAATTAAGGGTAAACCTTGCTTTACTAATGTAAAAGGAAATAAAAGTTTCTCCATAGGCTATATAAAATATACAACCTTCATAGGATAAAACCAAAGATTCACTACCCTTTGTAAATGATATGATCTAAATACTAAGGATAACTACAGCTCCTAGTCGGTGTTGATTAAAAATGATAACTAATCGTAGGCATAGCTCATAGCTTGATGTTTAGATAGACTTTAAAGATTCTAATGGTCTAAAGCTAATGCTTATGGGTGTAGCACATTGATAGATAAAAAAAAAATGGCAAACAAAAAGTAAAGACAAATTAAATTAAAACTAAAAAATAAAAGTGAAAATAAAAGTATAATACAAGATTAAGTCAAACTCTTCATTAATATCCAACAAAACCACCGTTCCCCGACAACAGCGCTAGAAATGCTTGTTGAAATTTATTATATGCACATAGTAAAGATAAGATATTTGCAAGCGCACGAGAGGAAATAACAAAAAGAAAAAAAGGATCCTAGGGTTAATCTATTTTACGCTAGGTGAACGGGAAAATACGAATGAAGAGCCTTAGGTCGATTTAGTTCGGGGAAAGGGGAAGGGGAAAAAATTCTTATAGCACTTCACCAAAAGATGAACTCCGGTTTTAATATCAAAGCCAAAGAACAGTAGATGAATATAACTAAGATCTAACTTAACACAACTTCACAATCAAGGGGCTTAAGAAACTAGCAGATAAAGGACACATCAAGTGTATCTAATTCAAACCTCCATAAACCTTGTTTCATATTGTTCTATCTTAGACGCTAATTCTTATTAAAGTAAGACAAAATTACTTTACTAAGGACAAACAAAAGTCTACCATTCGTCTATTCACGAGAGGTGGGCTACACAGAATCAATGAAGCTATAAAAGTCACCTTCACGATACTACCACCAACTCAGGGCCAATATGGGGCATTCACAAATAACCCTAGTCTAAGCACCATGCTTACACTAGAAATTACTCCCTTAATCAAATAATGATAAAGATTAAAAGTACTCAAAAGAGAGTTGCAAACAAGAAGAACATATAAACCAATGCATACTTTAATAAGAAGTTGAATCACAGAGAATCTCAGGAGCAAGTCCTTCTCGCGAAGAACTTGATCCCTTGAGGAATACATCGAGAGAAGAACCGACAAGCCAAAGCTCCTCTAATCTACTCATTACTAGATCTAAACTATTTCTAATCATAGACTAATTCTAAGAACTAGTCTAATCTTGATTGCTAATCATATTTGTAATAGCTAATTAGAATTATGCTCTCAAGCTCGACATGAAGATAATGACTTGGGGTTTTGGGGTGTGAGTGCGCCTCTTTATTTATAGCCTTAAGCGATGAATCTGAGCCGTTAGATCAAACCGACTTAAATTAATGGTTAGATGTGATTCCCACGATCTCATTGGTCGATGGAGGAAGCTTATAGAAGCTGGTGATGTGGCACCTCAGTGGACAGCTGGGCGGCCCTACACTGCTAGGCCAGGTGGCCCCACATTTGACATGTGGCCCCATCTTTAACGTGGTGTCTCCATTTGTCCTTTAGGTCCCTAGAATTTATACTAATGGTCGTGATTTGTATCTTTTGATTTTGCACTCCAAATGTGGCAAATTATATGTTTGTTTCGATTGTCTCGATGAGCTCTTGGCAATGGTGCACTCTAATCCTTCATTTGAGATATTTTCTACAAAATAAGTGAAAGCACCAAAACTCATGTAATCTGTTAGAATCTGCGGGGACCTAAATATCGGGCCCCGAGACATTCTCCACTAACGAGAATTTACCGGCCCATTAGGGCCCGGTAAAACCAGACCTACCACCATCCCGCTTCAAAGGGCGGCCCAACGAGCGACGGACCGGGCCAAGGAGCCACGCCGGCGCATACATGAAGACGGAGCCAGCCCACGAGCGGCCCACAGGAGTCACCACGACGAAGGAGCTCACTACGCTCGAGAAGGACAAGGTCAGGGACCTTTACAAGACGGAGAACCAGAACGCTCCACGTCATCACCAGCCGACCCAGGGCTCGGACTCTACCCAAATCTCCGTCTCGCCCGAGGGTGACCTAGCTCACCACCCTCGGGCGCATGGACTCCGCCTCGCCCGAGGGTGGCCTAGCTCACCACCCTCGGGCGAAAAATCTCCGCCTCGCCCGAGGGAGACCCGGCTCTCAATCCTCGGGCGAGATGGCCCAACCCACTCACCCGGGTCGCTGACCCCGGGCATGGGAGGTTCCGTGCGGAGGAAGGGAACTTGTTGCATTTAATGCGGCTGCTAGCAGACGAGGCGCGGGGCCATCGATCACGCCCGATCAAATCGGCTGCCAAATCGCTCCCAAATCCGACCGATGGGACACAAAAGCTGAGCCGGTGGCGATTACGCCGCCCTAGCACGGGAAAACAGGACAACACTCTTGTTCATTCGAAACACCGCCAAGACGCCACGGACGGGCGGACCCTCGGGCTCATGACACGCCACGACCAGCGTTCTGGGACCGCCCCTCGCCATGCGGATTGTGAGGGGCGCCTCCACGGATCCTCGGGGCCGCACTGGGGAAACGGCACGTACGCCATCAGATGCGGGCGCGTGTCTTCATCAAAAACGCCCAAGCCAACCAACCCTCGGCCGCGCGCATGCAACAAGTGTAGCCTCGTAAATTAGCCACCTAGGCATCCACATATGTAAACATTACCTCCCTATTCCTACTATAAAAGGGGGAGTAATGCCCCATTAGTGGGGATCCGGACCAAAAACGGAAACGGGAAGGGACAACCACCACCACCACCACTACCACGATCGTGGGGCTTGAGACCAGGCTTCTCTCCCTCACGCCGCTTGTAACCCCTACTACGAGCTCTCCTTTGAGCGCGAGGTAACACGAGCAGGACACCACCCATTTGGACGTAGGGCCCCGTTGGCCTGAACGGGGATAAACCCACCGTGTCCGTGTCCATCTTTGCGCGACGCCATTTGGGGAGGAGGCACACGGCCTAGAAATTCTTTATTGCCGGTACCGAGGCACCCCTGGGCTCTCGGAAAACGCCGGCGGTTGGCGCGCCGGGGTAGGGGCCGCGCTATGTGCAATCCACATCTCCATCAGCCCTCATGGCGTTTCCAACTTTGTTTCCACCCTGTTCGCCGGAGCACGAGCTCCCGCGCGGGACACCGCTGTTCTTCGGGACACCATCGTTTCTCGGGCCGCTGTGTGTGCAATCCCATCTCCATCAGCCATCAAGGGCGTGATCGCCAATGCGGCGTGTCCGCCATCACGGCCGCCGTGCAAGATGCGGCAAGGCGGATCCACCGGCGCACCAGGGCGCGTTCACGCAACGGATTCGAATCCGATGACGCACCACCGGTGCCGACTCACGGGAGGGTCCCCGGGAACCCTAGGCAGGCACCGGGAAGATCCTTCCTCGGCGCTCGCCACGGCGGGATGCCCGAAACCCTAATCGTCGGGAGAACGCGCGTCCACGTCGGTGGTGCGGAAGAATCCCGTAATCCTCGCCGGCGGGGAAACCGGTCCCGCCCCGCGAGAGAGAGCGCGGCAGACCCCGTCGTCCCGGGGAACGCTATCCCACGAGCGATTGCAGCGGAAGAACGCATCCGCCAAAGGATGCTACGAGGACCCCGCCCTGCCTCCTCGTCGGGCACGATTGGGGCCATGTCCCGAGAGCGCGGAATCGCACTACCGTCCAGGAGAACGGGGACTTCCTCGCGCGCGTCGGTGCCGGAACCGACGGCGAGGGACGACTATTATGACCCTACGGGAATGCTACAACATAGAACAAGATGACCGCCTCACCGGCGTCTCCGGCGAAGATGAGGCGGACGTCGTACCCACGGCGGGCGCGGCCGCAGACCACCCGGCGGCTTCCGCCCTGTCCCCGGCTGTGGCGGCGCCGGCGCTGCCGGCGCCGAATCGCGGCTGCGGGATGCAAGGCGGGATCAGCGTAGAGTCCGCCGCGACCGACAAATGTAGCGGAACATCCAACGGGGAGCAAGCCCGGCGGGGGCGGGCCCGGGGCCACGATCGCCGCGGCGGGCGGGCGCGGACTGGCGGGGGTACCTCCGCTTCACGACATAGCGGCCCGTTCAGCGAGCCGACCTCAATATGGCGGCGGCCGCCATCTTTGGTGCGCGAAATGCCCGAACCCTCTACCGCCGGGGGAGGCGCATTCGAGAGGGCCTCACGACATCTCCTCGGCAGGGGCCGGGATAACAACGGGCGGAGAGCTCCGCTTCCCGGGATCGGGTCACGACATCACGGCGGCGGGAGGAGTCGGGACAAAGTCGCGGGGCTCCGTCCGGCACCGAGGCGAGCCGGGCCTGCAAGGCCGGTCGGGAACGCCCTAGTCGACAACCGCGGCAACGCCCGGTGCGGGAGCGCATAGAAGACCCCAGCCGAGACCATGGCCGGGCGCCCACGGGCCTCGGGGAAGAAATCGGCGGCGGCGGGCTCGCCACGGGGCGGCTCACCTCGGGCGGCCGGCGGGACGAGACGCGCAAGTGCGTCGGGAAGACCGAGGGTACTCCCCGGATCCACCGGACCCACGAGGCCTTCACGGGGGGATATCGGGGGAGGGGCACCACTCCACTGGCGCCCGGGCCTCCCGGCCACATCGAAATACTCGGGAGACTCGTCCCGGGTGTGGTTGGCCGACTATCATTTGGCATGCCGGTTCGCGGGGAGGGCACACGATGACAAAGTAATAATCGAAATTTGCCCTGTGTACCTCTCCGACTCAGCTAGGGCCTGGTGGAACACCTTCCATAGGACCTCATATCAAACGGGCGGACTTGGAGAGGACCAGGGGATTTCAGGGGCACATACAGCGCGCCGGGTAACTCATGGGACCTCTGCCGCCAGAATCCGGACGAGTCCTTGCGCGACTACATCCGGCGCTTCTCCAAACAACGGACCGAGCTCCCTAACGTGACGGATTCGACGTCATAGGGGGCCTTCTTGGGCGGCACCACTTGCCGTGACCTCGTGAAGAAGCTAGGGGCGCGGACTCCGGCCGAGGCGAACGAGGCGATGGACATCACCACCAAGTTCGCCGGCGAGAGAAGGTGTCGGGGCTCTGTTCAATCGGGGCACGGGCAAAGGAAGGCGTAAGGAGGAGGAGCCCGGGGGATCCCGGCCTCGGGAGGGCAAGAAGAAGAAGAAAAGGACAAGAGCCGCAAGGGCAAAGGCCAAGCCCTCAACGCAGATGACAAAGACATGGTGGGCGCGATCGGCCGCAAAGGGTCCCGAGCCCCGCCACAAGTTACCTTCGGACGGCATGCTCAAGAAGCCGTGCGAACCACAGTTTCCGGTCAAGCACACCCTCGAGGAGTGCAAAAGCGGTCGCATAAAACCGCCGCCAAACTCGGGGCCATTCGGGGAGGAGGAGGAGGAAGGAGCCCCGAGGCGTCTTAGGGAGACGCGGGTTTCCCAAAGGTGAATAAGCGCTTCATGATCTTCGGCGGCAACACCCGGCAACATGTCGGTACGGCAACGCAAGAAGGAGCGGCGGAGGTGTATGCGCGGCGGGCCGGCGATCCCGAAAGCTGCGCAAGTGGTCGGATCAAGCCATCACCTTTGACCGGTCGGATCACCCTCGGCACATCCCAAACCGGAGGCTTATCCGTTGGTGGTGGATCAATCATTGCCAATACCCGGCTCACCAAGGTCCTCATGGACGGAGGAAGCAGCCTCAACCTCATCTACGAGGAAACACTCGACCTCCTCGGGGTGGATAAGTCCAAGATCCGCCCGGGAGGGCGGCATTCAACGGCGTCGTCCCGGCAAACAAGCTGAAGCCCCTCGGGCGGATCGACTGCCCGGTCTGCCGGGGACCCCTCGAACTTCGGGGAAAGAGACTCTCACCTTTGAGATCCTCGGGGTCGGGGTACATACCACGCACTCCTCGGGCGGCCTTGCTATGCCAAATTCATGGCTGTCCCAAATTACACCTACCTCAAGCTCAAGATGCGGGGCCGAAGGGTGTCATCACGGCTGGCCCCTCACATCACCATGCATATGAGTGCGGCGTAGAGGCGTGGAGTACGCCGAGGCGCTCGCCATCACCGAGGCACTCATTGCCCAGCGCAAAAAGAGCTTCCGATGAGATCACGATCGAGCACGAGGCCAAGCGCCCGCGTATTTGGGAGCTTTGAGCCCTCCTCGGGCATCAAGAAGATCCCACTCGATCCCAAGCAACCGAAGGAGAGGCTGGCGACCATCGGCTCGAAGGCTGGATCCGAAATAGGAAGCGGTGCTCGTCGACTTCCTCCGTCGCGAACACCGAGGCGTTTGCATGGGGACCCTCGGACATGCCGGGCATACCGGGGATGTCGCCGAAGCACTCCCTAGACATCCGACCGGGCTCGAAGCCGGTCATGCGGCGCTTGCGCCGTTTTGATGGCGCCAAGCGGAAGATCATCGGCGAGGAGATCCACAAGCTTCGGGAGGCCGGATTCATAAAGGAAGTATTCCACCCCCGAGTGGTTAGCTAATCTGTATTAGTAGAGAAAAAGAATGGGAAATGGAGGATGTGTGTGGACTACACTAGTCTCAACAAAGCATGTCCGAAAGTTCCCTTTCCTTTGCCTCGAATCGACCAAATTGTCGACTCCACCGCGGGATGCGAAACTTTGTCCTTTCTCGATGCATATTCCGGTTACCACGGATCAAAATGAAAGAGTCCGACCAGCTCGCGACCGTTCATAACACCCTTCGGGATGTATTGCTACCTCACAATGCCCTTCGGGCTCGGGAAACGCTGGGGCTACGTACCCGGCGATGCATGCAAATCATCTTCGGAGAACTCATCGGGAGGATCGTGGAAGCCTATGTCGATGACATAGTGGTCAAATCCAAGAAAAGCTGCGGACCTCGTGGGAGACCTCGGGGAAACCTTCGAGTGTCTAAACAAGAAGGAGTCAAGCTCAACCCCGAAAAATGCGTGTTTGGGGTCCCCCGAGGAATGCCGCTTCTTTGGGCTTCATCGTCTCACAACGAGGCATCAAAGCAAACCCAACCAAGGTTGACTTAATCACGAGGATTGGGCCAATCCGAGACCTCAAAGGAGTTCGAGAAGGTTATGGGCTGCCTGGCTTCACTAAGCGAGTTCATCTCCGCCTCGGGAAAGGGGCCTCCCCATCTATCGGCTCCTTCGCAAGGCGAGCACTTTGCTGGACCCCGAGGTCGAAGAAGCCCTCGGCAACCTCAAGCTCGACTAGTCCACCGGTCCTGGTGCCGCCAAACCAGGGAGAGACCTTGCTCCTCTATGTCCACGGCCACTACCCGGGTAGTCGGCGGCGGTGGTCGTAGTGGGCGTCGGGAGAAAGAAGGGGCACACGTTGCCGGTTCAACGCCCGTGTACTTCATCGGTGAGGTGCTTTCCGACACAAGACTCGGTACTTTCGCAAATGCAAAAACTATTGCGCCATCGTATGCCTTGAAAAAACCGCCATTACTTCCTCGCGTACCCGTCGCCGTGGTATCCTCATTCCCCTCGGGAGATCATCAGAACCGAGAGGCCGCGGGAAGAGTGGCGAAGTGGGCGGGGTGGAGCTCATGGGCGAGACAATATCATTCTGCCTCGCAAGGCGATAAAATCTCAAGTCTGGCCGATTTTGTGGCCGAATGGACTGATACATAGCTGCCCCCCAGCAACAATCCGGGCGAGTCTTTGGACCATGTATTTCGGCGGGTCCATGATGAAGGCGGGTGCGGGGGCGGTTTGCTCTTCATCTCACCCCTCGGGGTTCACACAAGGTACGCCATCCGGTTGCACTTCCCGGCCTCCAACAGCGTCGCGAGAATACGAGGCGGTCAGCGGTCTCGGGATCGCTGCGGACCTCGGAATCCGGCGGTTGGAAACCGGGGGATTCTCAGGCGGTTATTGACCAAGTCATGAAGGCCTCGGCGTGCCACGACCCCAAGATGGAAGCGTATTGCCAAGAGGTGCACAAAGCGGAGGAAAAGTTCCATGGGCTTGAGCACAAGCACACCCTAAGACGCTACAACGAAGCTGCGGATGAACTTGCCAAGGTCGCTGCGACCACGAGGAGCAGTTTCCCGAGCGTACTCACCCGAGATCTCAACGAGCCCTCGGTTAAGTACACTCCCAGGGAAATACCCTCGGGGATGGCGGAGACAACTCGGAACAGACCGGGCCCGAGGCCATGGCAGTCGACGAAGTCCCACATTTGGAGAGAACCTCTATTGAAGTACCTCCACCGAGGAGAATTACCCGAGGATAAGACCGAAGCTCGCCGGTTGGCGAAGGGCAAAATCCTTTGCGCTAATTGGAGACAAAAAGAACTCTACAAGAAAGGAGCCTCGGGAATATACATACGATGCATACCCTCGGCGGAGGGCAAGGATTTGCTTGAAGACACCCACCAAGGGAGTGTGGCCATCACGCCGCCCGAGGACTCTAGTCGGTAAAGTCTTGACGGGGGCTTCTGCGGCCCTCGGCGATACGGGATGCGAATGAAGTCGTGCGCACTGCGAGGGGTGCCAATTCTACGCGCGTAGGACTCACCTACCGGCACAAGCCCCTGCAGACCATACCTCGACATGGCCGTTTGCGGTATGGAGGCTCGATATGATCGGTCCCCGAAAAAGGGTGCCTAGAGGACACACTCATATCCTAGTCGCCATCGACAAGTTCTCCAAATGGATCGGCCCGAAGCTGTGGTGAACCCTCGGACGGAGGAAAGCGGTAAAGTTCTTCACGAACATCATTTCCCGTTTTGGAGTCGAACTCCATCATCACGGATAAACGGAACCAACTTTGTGGAAAAAAAGTTCCTCGACTTTTGTGATGACTACGGCATCGGGTTGACACATCGGCCGTAGCCCACCCGAGGACCAACGGTCGGGTGGAGCGTGCCAATGGCATGATCTTACAAGGCCTCAAGCCAAGGATCTTCAATCATTTGAACCGATGCGGGGAAGAGGTGGTACCGGGAGCTACCGTCGGTTCTATGGAGCCTTCGAACAACAAAAGCCGAGCCCACGGGCTTCACCCCATTCTTTCTAGTCTATGGAGCCGAGGCGATCTTGCCTGGACATTGAATATGGGTCCCCGGTGGCTGCGAGCCTACACCCGAGCATGCCAACCCGGCATGCAAGGCAAGATTCCATCGACCAAGTTGCCCGAGGCCCGAGGCGTTGCACTTCGAATTCAGCAAGATACCAACAAGCTCTTCGAAGTATCACGCCAAGCGCTGAAGCCTCGGGAGTTCCAAGTCAATGACCCCGTACTCAGGGTGAAGCAAGATAACAAAGGGCGTCACAAGCTCACGCCACGTTGGGAAGGGCCATATTTCATCGCCGAAATACTAAGGCCGGAACCTACAAGCTGAAAAAACGAGAAGGGTGAAGTCTACTCCAACGCGCACGGAACATAGAACGGCTACGCCGCTTCTACCCTTAACTCCGCACTAGAAGTTAAACACCTATGTTTTTCGCTCAATAAAAGATCTACATCTTTTGCGAAGAGAAACTTCTTGTGCATACCTTAAGGGAGTCTTAGCCTCGTCCGGCCACAAGACTAAAACTCCCTCGGGGGCTGAGGGGGGGGACCCCCGGGGGGGACCCCCTCCCCGTCTCGTTCTTTTTTGAAACTTTTTTTTCCGAAGAAAAAAGTTCTCCTCGCACACACTCGGATCGATCGTTTAAGTTGCGAAGGTCGCTGCGCTACAAATCTAAGTGAGGTAGCCAGAGCCAAGCGGATCGCCCCGGTGGCACCCGTGCGGACCGCCCCCGGTGGCATCCATGCTCACTATCTCGCGGCGGAGAAAGCGGCGACCCGGCCACACAATAAGCGAGAAGTTCGAGGGCGCGCAACACAATCATAAGCGCACCTGCCTAGGTCGGGCCTCGGGTAGCACCATTGTTTATGCATACTTCTCTTACACACTTGACTTTTCATACAAAGGGGAGATCGGGGGCGTCACGAGGCCTCGTCCACCCGCGCTTCCACGATCGGCCGCTGAAGGCGACATCTGCGGAGGCAACATCCTCGGCGGTAGCATCCCCGGGCGGGCGTCGGGGCCGTCGGCGCATCCTCGAGAGGCGGCATCCGGCATCTCGTGTCCGTCTCATAGCTTGACTCTATGGGGGGAATATGGAGGGCACACCTCATCTTCAAAGAGAGAGGCCCAGCCGTGTTGCGGCACCATCCACGCAGTCGTACAACTCCTTGGTCTGGCGGCATCGGCGGCGGCCTTCTCGGCGGTCGACCAGCGTCCTCGTCGTCGGAGCCAAGGAAGAAGCCACCCGCAACATTGTTCGGTACCTCGGGCGCCACGAAATGCGAAGACAGAACACTGCCATACTGCGTCCGCGCGCCCGGTCGGAGCGCTCGAGCTCGGACTGAGGAAGCGCCCCGGCGCTCAGCCTGCGAGCCAAGGGCCCAACCTCCGGGTTGTCGCCGGCGGCGGATAAAAGTCGAGCCCAGGGGCCTCTTCCGGCTCTGGTATGACACGCTCTGCTCCGGCCCACGGCAAAAGCGTAGCCGCGGTCTCCAAGGCCTCGGTCGGACCTTCTCGCCTCGGCAGCTTGGGCACCAAAGCGGCGTCAACAAGATGAAGGGATCAAAGATAGTAGAACTTACCAAGGGAGAAGGCGTACCTTGGCACTTCGGTACCGACCCGCCGCATCACGTTGTGCTCCTCCGCGGCGATTTGTGGGCTGGTCCTTCTCCTTTCGAGGGTTTCCTCCTCGGACACCCGCTCCACGATGCGGGTATTCAAGGCGTCGCACATCTCCGCTTTGCTTCCTCGCCTCCTCCGGATCGGTCCCGCTCGTCATTGGCCTCCCTCGGGGCGGGAGGGACTGCTTCGAGCATCCTCAAAATCTTATCTCATCGAGCCATCTCGGCCGCCATCTTGTCGGCCTCGGACCTGGCCTTGGCGAGCTCTGCCGCCAAAGCCATCGTCGAGACTCCTCTCCTCGGCAAGGCGATGGCGGGGCGTCTCGCTCGAGCTGGATCGGCTTCACTGCGCGTCGTCCAGGGCGTTCCAATTGAAGCGTTCGGTGAAGGGCTTTCGGACTTCTCGGGGCGGGTGTCGGAGACTGCACGCAAGCGAGAGACACCCGCGGATTACGACGCATACACAAAGGCGGTGAAAGCGGGGAATAGCGACCAAGACACTCACCGCGTCGACCTCCGCGAGACGCTGGTCAATGCGTCGCCAATCTTCGCGCGGCCGTTGGTGGCCAGGCGGATACGCTCATGAGTTTTCACGCCCGGGACCTCGGGACGATCGTCGATCACCACGGCGGCGGACCCCGGGCACGTCACCCAAGGTCAAGGGAGGATCACCCGGCCGGGTTGGCTCGTCGGGAGTATCGCCTCCACCGGCAACACCGCGGCTCGGGAACCCGGACCAATAAAGTCCGGGGTCCCGGCTGGCGACCACGAGCACGATCCTCACCATCGGCGAGGGGCGATGCACCGCCAGGGACCGCGTCGACCGGGCGCATGAAGCAGCGGGAAGTCGATTGTATCCCTAATGAACCCCGGATCGCGGCCGGCGCATATAGGGGCCTCGTCTCCGCCGCCTCGAAGAGCTCCTCCCGAGAAAACTCCCGGACGAAGGAGCTTGGCTCCTCGGGAGAGGCGGCCTTCGTCGTGAGTGAGTCGGCGCCGGCGGGCGTCGCCGCGGCCCGGCCGAGCCCTCCAAGTCGATCACCATCGGCCGGGTGGACGACCTGCCATCGCCGCCAGGGGCTTGCCCCACCTCGGAAGGGAAGTCTCGGCCGTCCGGCTCAGGCCCAATCCCTCGAGGCTCGGGGCTGGCACCACAAAGGGGGCCCAAGCAGCGGATGGGCGGCGTCTTGTGAGGCGGCCCCGGCTGCGAGCCCCGCCGAGGCACGAGCAACGGCCTTTAGGGCCTTCTTGGGGTGCAAGGTCGAGTGAGGGCCCCCCGCTCCTGAAGTCAAAAAACGTGTCGAGATAGAAGCCGCAAAATACTAGAAGAAAAGCCAACTACAAAAAGCACAAGGGGGCTCACGAGGCCCGAGGATCGCCTCCTCAGGTGGGGCCGAGGCACGGGAAGGCTGCGACACAGGCGTTGCACTTGACGCACGGGCGGTCTCCTCACGGTTCCTGCGCAGACGGAGGCGGTTCGGACGAGGCGTCACCAGCTCCTCACCCCAAGCCACGCCTTGCGTATTTGGGCGCCCGCGGAAGGCGATGGCTCTTCCCGCCCGGCGGGCTCAGCGCCCGAGGTACCCCTTCGGGTAAAACCCCCGGGCCACCCGGTGGTCCCGAGGCCTCGCCGGCTGAAGGACCCTCGCGGTCCCAGCTACCTCCGACGCCTCGGGCTGGGGGCTCATAACTGAGCCCCGGAGGTGAGTCGGCAACCCGGGGCTCGGTCGGCGGCGAGCCTCCTGATCATCGTCCGATGAGTTCACGGCGAACTCATCCCTTCTCCTCATCCTCGTCCTCCTCTGTGGTCGAGGTATCGTGCAACGGCCCCCTCCTCTGCTACTCGGCGGGCGGTTGGCATGGAGCCACATTCCTCTTCTTCTTCTCCTCCTTCTTCACGCTTTGTGCTCTCTCTCGGCTCGTTCCGAGAACGGTTGCCGCCCAGCCGGGCATCGGGTTGGGGCGCGGGCGGAGGAGAGTCGTGATAATTTAAACGACCCCTGCAAGAAGACGGGTAAGAACCACTTGCGGCGGCGGCATGGTGGCAACAAGACAATACAAGAACGCTGAAACCAAAAGGCGCTTACCAAGGAGATGTACCCGCGGCTGGGCGCATAGGGATCTCGGGATCTCGGGACGGGGTATTGGACCCCAATGCCTCCTTCACCCTCTTGGCCGGGCCATCGGTGGAAAGCGAAGGGAGGACATCCGAGACTCTTCAAGAGCGGCGGCCGAGGAGGTCATCGGTACATGAGCAAAGGGCGAGCCATCAATGGCAACACCCGACGCCGATGAAAGCAGCAACCATGGCCGCTGTGTTCACACCCCCATCTCGAGCCCGCCGGGGAGATCGCCGCCCGAGCCCTCTACCGAACCACCAAGCGCCCTCCGCGGCGCACCCTTCGCCACCGAAGCGGTGGTAAGGTCCGCCTTAAAAAACCACAACCAAAGGTCCCAATGCGGCTCGATCCCGGGGAATCCCTCACGGAGGGTGGCGAAGATGGCGGCTGGGAAACCGAGTTCGGGCGGATGGTGAAGCTCAATGTCGTTAGTAATGAAGGATCGCGCGGATAAACCGGCCAGCCGGCATCCAACCCACGCCGGTGAAGATCGATCAGGCTCACCACGTAGCCATCGGGAGGGTTAGGTTCCTCCTCGGTCCAATCGGGGCTATCCCTCCGACCGCTCGGTATTGGTGCGAGGGGCGAAGAAGCCCTTCCTCGACAAGGTCTTGAAGCTTCTCCTCCGTCGCCCGGCGTTCGGCCATGGCTCGGCGTCGAGCACCTCCCTCGCGTTGTCGCCACCACCGGCTTGCGCCATGGGAAGCGGATGAGCGAGAACGGCGACCGCCCGGCAACACCGCTCGCACGAGCACAAGGCAAGTGGATCTCTTCCACAATCTCTCCTTATCCTCCTTTCTATTTCCTAATTCTTTGTAGCGAGAAGGCAAAGGAGGCGATAGCAAGAACAAAGGAGCAACAGCGCCCCCGCCGCTGGCGAACCCCAAATTTATAGGGAAGAGAAGGCAAACCCGCCGGACCTGGGCAAGCGAACCGGCGCTTTGGAATGGGCGGCCCGCGATGGAACGGGGGAACCGCTCATCCAACGGTTCAGCCGCTGGCGAAAGCCGTCAATCAAGAGCATTAATGCACCCAGACGGCGCTCTCGATTCTGCCCCGACAAGAGCCACGGGGCCCGCGTCCCATCGAATTTGGAACCGCACGCCGCCTCGGCGGCAAGGGAGGCGCCTCGTCTTCCATTCGAGGGTAAAACCGTCCCGTAGCCCGTCCATATCCAGCAGGCGCCCGACCCTAGGGGCAAAAAGTCGATCCGATGGCGGTTCCTACTTCGGCGGGAACCAAACGAGCCTCGGGCTGGCGCAGCGTCAACGTGCACCTTACGTTCGAGAGGTTGCGGGGTTGGGCCCCACGGGGGTTTCTTGATCGCCTCGGGATAACCCGAGCCGGGGATAGGATGGAAATGCACAATGGCTATACCCGAGCCCTCGGGGCTACGGATTTCTGAGCGTGTTTAAGACCAGCGGGTCTTTGTTTATAGAGATGTCCCATCCGTGGGAGGCCTCTGGGGCCCTGGGGGTTGACTTTGTCAAACCCCGGGATGCGCTAAGCGGTCGTAGGTTCTCATGGGGTGAATCCTAGATCACACGGCCGACCCTTGCTCCGGCGAGGGCACGGGCACCAGCAAAGCCCGACTGCTACAACGCTCACCGGGCGTGTCACATTCGCTTACGGGGCATTGTGGGCGTCTCCCCTCCTCCTCCCTTCGGGGAGGCGACGGAGGAGCGTATACTCAAAGTCGAGGAAGCCTGGGGCGACCTTGCGCACATAAGCCGCGGGCCTCGGGCGCCACGCAAAAACAAGCGGACTCCGCATAAACAAGCGCAATATAGAGTTGTTTCGGCCTTGCGGCGTGTGAGGTTTAAAAGACCTCGAAGGAATCCGCCGTTCCTCAGGGCCTCGGGGGCTACACCCTTGGTGCGCTTCGCCACACCCATTGTAGATGAACCACCACGAGAAGAAACACCCAAGGCGGCGGGGGCGGCACAACCCGGGCGGGGTCCCCACTCGCGCTCGGGGGGCTCGAGGCTCTGTCGGGGGACCTAAATATCGGGCCGAGGACATTCTCCACACAGAGGAATTTGCCGGCCCATTGGGGCCAGATAAAATGAGCCTACCACCATCCGCTTCAAGGGCGGCCCAACGAGCGACGGACCAGGCCAAAGGAGCCGCGGCGCATACATGAAGATGGAACCCGGCCCACGGGCGTACGCCCGTGTCACCGGCGAAGGGAGCTCACTACGCTCGAAGGACAAGGTCGGGGGACCTTTACAAGGCCGGGAACGAGCGGCTCCACGTCATCACCCGGCCGACCCGGGGCTGGGACTCTACCCAAATCTCCGTCTCGCCCGAGGGTGACCTAGCTCACCACCACCGGGCGCATGGACTCCGCCTCTTTGAGGGGTGGCCTAGCTCACCACCCTCGGGTGAAAAATCTCCGCCTTGCCAGGGGCCCGGCTCTCAATCCTCGGGCGAGATGGCTAACCACTCACCCGAGTCGTGACCCCGGGCATGGGAGGTTCGGATGCGGAGGGAGGAAAGCGGTGCATTTAATGCGGCTGCGCTTGCGAAGCGGCGCGGGGCCATCGATTACGCCGATCAAATAAAACACGCCGTCGCTCCTCAAATCCGGTGATGGGACACAAAGCTGAACCGGTGGCGTATTACCGCCAGCCGCGGGAAAATAGGACAACCTTTGTTCATTCCGAAACTTAGCCAACCGCCAAGGGCGCCCCGGCGGGCGGACCCTCCGGGCTCATGACATGCCCGACCGGCGTTCACAGGACGCGCCCCTCGCCATGCGGATTGTGAGGGCGCCTCACGGATCCTCGGGGGCCGCACACAGGAGCGGCACGTCCGCCATCCCGGATCGGGGCCGCGTGTCTTCATCAAACAACGCCCAAGCCAACCAACCCTCGGCCGGCGCATGCAACAAGTGTAGCCTCGGGAATTAGCCACCTGGGCATCACATATGTAAACATTACCTCCCTCTTCCTACTATAAAAGGGGGAGTAATGCCCCATTAGCGGGGATCCGGACCAAAAAACGGAAACCGGAAGGGACAACCACCACCACCACCACTACCACGATCGTGGGACTTGAGACCAGCTTCTCTCCATCACGCGCTTGTAACCCCTACGACGAGCTCTCCTTTTTTGGCTTGAGGTAACACGAAAGCAGGACACCACCCGCTGGGCGTAGGGCCCCATTGGCCTGAACCAGGATAAACCCACCGTGTC
The DNA here is from genome assembly GCA_015847255.1 of Hyparrhenia diplandra. NCBI lineage: Eukaryota > Viridiplantae > Streptophyta > Magnoliopsida > Poales > Poaceae > Hyparrhenia > Hyparrhenia diplandra. The sequence goes on from JADLZK010003661.1 coordinate 311,696, forward strand.
CGTGTCCATCTTCTTGCGGCGCCATTTGGGGAGGAGGCACACGGCCTAGAAATTCTTTATTGTCGGCACCCCGAGGCACCCAGGCTCTCGGAAAACGCCGACAGAATCAAACCCTACAACTAATGTTTATGTTCCCATTTATATCATTTTAGGCAATAGTTGATGGTTATATTTGAATTATAAGGACCGTCAACACTCCCAGTATGCATATCTTCGTGATGCAAGGTAATATAATGACCAAAAATTTGCTTTTGAAATGTCTTCCTGTTTGGAATTTCAAACCGTCGACAAAGGCAATGCAATCTACGCAGTTGACGTCTCCCTCAACTAAATTAGCAGAAACTTATACTGGCGCCATTTGTCGTGACATGTCAATGGCTGACCTGCATGTTGTATAGGGCAGGAGAAACTTATACTAGTGCCATTTGTCGGTGTGGTCTCCTCACTAAGACGCTACCCTTGGGTGTCGTCATTGAAAAAGAAATTGCATGCAGACGGCCTCTGTACCGAAGCTGGTTATTTAAAACTATTATCAGGACAACCTCAGATGCACGGTCCCTTGCAGGACAAAGGTGCTAGGTGGAAAACCAAACACGCCACTGGAACGGGATTAGTACCATACCATCTACCCATGTGAGGGTGTAATCCTATGTACTCTATATAATCAGCCCATGAGGCCCAATGCAATACATCTACTATTCCACCAATTATATTCTCCTTCATGGTATCATTGGCGCAGGTTTAGATCCTAACCCTACCCGCCGCCGCTTCCACACCGCCCCTCCCCCCAGGGAGAGGTCAATCTCCGCCGGGGGCAGTGCCCTGTTTAGGCCCGATGCTATTGATTTGGCTGCCATCATCATCATCATGCAGCAGATAAGGATCTCCCTACATCCTTGTCGGACCACTGCCACCACCTGATCTTTGTCGCGAGGAGGCTAATGGATCTCGCTTCGTCCCGTGTCACCGTGGTGGCCCACGCCTCGACCACTGCAACCATGGAGGCAGCAAGGTCTGGCGTGTCGTTATTGTTGGGTGGATCTACACATCTCCACCACGTCGATTCCCATCGGCGCGCCGCCGCCGCCATGATGTCCTGCTGGGTACCCCCAATCACTACTGATGTATCTTTTTGGTTTGCCCGATCACTAATCGAGATTGCATCGCCTACCGCTAGTCGACCTCGCGTGAACAACTCCGACATTGACTTGATCGACACCATCGCCAAGTATTCTGCGCATCTTCTTTGAGCAACAGGGTTGTTTCCATGTCGCCTTATCGAGGCATAGCACCACCGCCCGTGTGTCCACTTCGCCGTTGTATCTATATTGTTGTCCCTGTGCGTTGACAGATATGCTACGTCTCGCGTCGTCAGTGAGCCATGCTGACGGCAGCGTGCCTGTCTACACAAGGTCTTCATCCTACTGATTGGGTCTTCATCATCGAGTTGCCACTACCCTCATCGTCGCTGAGCCTAGCTCGCCGGCCCTCGCATCATCTACGAGCCATGCTCGCTGATGGGTCTTCTACCACACTGCTTCTAATTGTCGTCCGGCACAACCATGTCATCCGGTGTCCCCGTGGTTGGGACCCTCTCCATTGTATGCTTGATATTGGCAACACCAACGTGTGCTTTCATCGGCGTTGCTGGATGACGGCGAATACAGCCCCGCCTCGATGCTCAGGCGGTTTGACTGCATCGACTTCAGAATCGACCCTCCCATTCCCACCCCGTATGCCTCGATTGCGTCATCGCTTTTCTTCTATGTCCACGACGGCCCTGACTGTGTCGACTTTGACATCACCTCCCACGACGATTGCTCGGACGGCGTCTTCGTCTCCACAATCGTCCCTCGATGCGCTTTGTAGCTCCATCGACAAGGTAATCCGACCACACCTACGTCGACCGCGGCCATCCTCAGCAAGGTTTCTTCAACCACGGCTACTTCACCCCACACTTGACTACATCGACATGGGCACAAAGGGCTACCGCCTTCCATGAGGACTCATCGACTTCTTCTCCAGCCATAGCACACATCGGCTATAAAGACTAGGGGGATATGTTAGTCAACTTCTACTCCAGTCTCACCGTCTGTAGCACTCCCGCTGTGACTGCGGGGGTTGTTAGAGTAATAGGATTAGTACCATACCGTCTACCCATGTGTGAGGGTGTAGTCCTATGTACTCTATATAATCAGCCCATGAGGCCCAATGCAACACATCTACTATTCCACAAGTTATATTCTAAATAGTGCGATGGAGCATTTCTTGTATTTTACTAATATATATATAACAACTTATCTGTATAGGTGGTTGTTCGCATTTTTAAGTTTATAATTACATGATTTAACGATTTATTTGGTCAATGACAAGAGTCAAGATGTCCGCCCCGATGACCACATCCTGCATGTGCGTGGCCTGAGGCAAGGTGACCTGTTGTCCCGCCGCTTATTTCCGAAGCTGACCGAACCGGGGTCTTCTCTGCTCTGCAGGAAAAAAAATCAAGGAGCGTGCATCCATCTATGTCGACGACTTGGTGATCTTCCTCTCCCCGAACGTCCTAGACTTCATCAATATCCGTCACATCCTGGACTTGTTCGCTCACTCTGGGCAAAATACCCGTTATCCAATACCGTACCCGAATTACCCGAAGCCGTACCCGAAGTATTTGAACCTGAATTACCCGATCACAAATTCGGATACCAACACTAAAAACCTAAAACTATTTTGGGTAGTTCGGGTAATGTTTCCGATACCGAACTACCCAATATACCTTATTTGTACTATGGCCAGCTGCCAACTCTCAACACCTCAATGTATGTACATAGCCCAGCCCACCAAGCATCTTCTATTAAAAAATGGAAAATCTACATGCCCCAGCTTGGCCCACTTAGCAACTCCCTCATCACCGTAGCGTAACGAGAGTTTCTCGTTCTTTTCTTCCGTCCATACTCGACTGGCGCGCGCCGCCCCATTACAAAAGCAAGGTGAGAGGCACGGCAGCCGCCGGGCGTGCTAGGCGCCGACAACCCCGGGAGGTGGGCTGGCCTAGGAAAAGCGGCGCGCCGGCGCTTCCTCTTCCTCCGTCTTCCTCCGCCCCGCGCCCCGTCATCCTCCTCGGCGCCCGGCTCCCCGCCGCTGCCGCCCCGATGTGGGCGTCCCCTAGGCTTGGCGGAGCTGCGGCGTGCTAGGGGCGCGGCGAGCTCCGAACCCTATGTCTCCCGCGGCGCCCCTTCTTCCCACTTCCCCATCTCTTCTCGCGCCGCCCCGCTGCCTACCATACATACCGGCCGGATGGTTCCGGCCCGGCAGCCGCTTCGGCGGCGCCCCGGCCGCCTCGCTCACCGCCAAGCGAACCACCACACCGCCGCTGTGTCGACGATCACGCTGCCCGGGCGGCCCGGCGCATTCTGATCGTCGGCGAGGATGGAGGCAATAGGGGACCTCGCGGAACCCACGGTTACGTCGGCGCCCTTAGTCTCGCCACCTCACGGAACCCTAAAGCTACGCCGCGGCCCTCGTTTCTCCACCTGCGCCCGCCCGTCCGCCTCGCACACCACCTTCGACCCGGCTCGGCGAGCCCCGCCTCCACCTCCGGCGTCGCTCTCCCCGGGCTGGCAGGCCGTGGGCTGGGCGGGCCTTGGGCTGGCCCACCAAGGGGTGGTTGGCGCATAACATTGCCCCCAACGCCGCCTCACATGCGAGCGCGCCGACGGCCGACCAACCAATTTACGCAAGTCACATGACCGACGAGCACCCCCATGTACACGCATAGCGCTTCGACCATGGAGGGACACGGCGAGGCACCGCAAATCCCCTAGCGACTCACCCTAGCCGGGCTCGCTCGCGAGCCACCCGGACTCCTCGCATGGCGTAGCGACCAGCCACCTCCACTCACGGCAAGGCTAGCTCTCGACTCTCGCCCCGCCTTCCAGCGGTGAAACCCGTTCGTCCGATTTTTGTGAATTTTGGGTAAATCGGGAATACTCAAACCCGAACCCGAATCTACTAGTACTGATTTTTGGGGTTAAAATCGGGTATTATTTTTTGTATTACCCAAATTTCATATTATCCGAAATAGCCGACCCAAAAATTTTAGGTAACCTGAATGCGTAGGGTGAGTGTTCGCGGGAGCATTCGGTCTCATCACCAACGTCGACAGGTGCACCGTCACGCCCATCACTACCGAAAACTTTTGAGATTTACACTTTTCATTTAGGAAGTTTTTATCCGAGGTCATTTAAAAAAATCAAATTTCAATAAAATTTGAAATTCAATGTCACAAACCGGTTAGATTGGGCCGGCCGTGACACGTCACCGGTGAGTTTCGCGGCGAAGACGGGCGTAGGGGCGGCGGCGGGGCGGAGGGTCGGTCGGCCGGCTGGTGGACATGGCGGTAGGGCGGCTTCCCCGGCGGCGGTGCGGGCGAGTGGCGGCGTGGCAACGGCGCGGGCAGCAGCTGTGGCGACGGGCGGGCGGCGGCGGCGGCGGGGCGGCGGGCGGCTGGTGGGGGTAGGGAGAGAGAGGCACGAACTATTCTTTATTGCTTGTTCCCCAAAGAGATTACATACCCTTGTTTATATAGCCCGGCTAGTGGGACTTGTAATCTAAGCAATCTCTATAAGGTTTCCTTATAGGATTGGAATACCTTTACAAGCAATATTCACTTATTTCTTAATAAGGGTCTTCCTTATATGATTGGAATATCCCCTTTTACACACCAAAAGTTCTAAGATAATCCTAACTTGATGATGAAGCGAGTTGGAGGCGGAGAAGGCGGGAGGCGGCGACGGCGCAGGGCCCTGCCGTGCGCGCCTGCCCCCTCATGGGCGGCGCGGCGTCTTGGGCCCTCCTAACCGTCGGGGCTGGCCCAATTCCGGCACATGACATTCAATTTTTACAAATTGCCTCGGATGGAAAAACTCAGTAAATGAAAAGAGTAGATCTCGAAAAGTTATGAATCTACCCTACTAATGCACCAACTTCTCTTGGTTCAAATCTACGTTCCAGACTTTTAATCTTTCTCTCATACTCAAACATCATCCGACGGTCAAGATTAAGTGTATGGGCCTTACTCACGACAAATCCCGTACCCACAGCCTGCCGCGTTACCCACCGCGCGTCCGCGCGAGATCAGCGGAGGACGATCCTCTTTCCACTCCTGATCTATGCATGCATGCATGCACTGGAGAATTTCCTCTCGCGCCCGCGCCTTCGGTCTTGAAACGCACCCCCGCGCCGTTCCTCCCAACAAAGACACTATCATCACGGGAAAAAAGGGAAGCGAGCTGTGAAAACGCCGTCGTCTCCTCCGTGGCCGATTTCCTCTTTCAAGATCCCGACGACAACACGTCATCGTCCGTGTGTCTCCGGGGTGAAAGACTCCACGGCGGACTGGCCCTGCACGGCGTGCGTCGGGATCAACTGGTTCGTGCAGGGCTGTGACGCCTCCGTGCTGCTGGACGCCGATGGCAGCGGCAGGTTCGTCACCGGGAAGCGCTCCAACTCCGACAAAGACTCGCTCCACGATTTTGAGATCATCAACAAGATCAAGGCCACGCTGGAGCATGCCTGCCAGCACACCGTCTCCTGCTCCGACATCGTTGCCGTCGCCGCCGGAGACTCCGTCGTGCTGTACTCCTGGTACGATCTACGAACTAATGCATTTAGCGTCGTTGTTCAGCATCTATGATCTATCCACTATTTTTTATTTCTTTACGTCATTACTCCTATGGTCGCCGCCGGCGAACTGGAGACCGGTGGACATGGCTGGAAGGTGCCACTAGGGAGGAGGGACTCGCTCGGCGAGCCTGAGTGGCTCCAACAAACCTCATCCCTGCGCCCAACGACTCATTCCCCACCATCATCCGTAAGTTCGCAAACCAAGGCCTCGACGTCGTCGACCTCGTCGCGGGACACGCACAAGGCGCTGCTCAGGACCTATCAATGGCTGTGGAGCTCGGTGGAAAAGGAGCAATAGTAAGTCGATACTTCTCTTCCCTGCTAGCCGGCCATGAGCGCAGCGTCCGTGCGTTGATGGGGTGCAAATATGATCTGCGAGTGTTGGTTTTCATGTTTTGATTATGCTTCCCTAATGTTATCCTGCCCAACAGAACAAAAAAATACATTAGACTAATGCTTCAATAATTCACTTTTTGTTGCAGTCCTACTGTATTTCTTTATACGTTTTCCTAATTAAGAAACTACCGTTTGTTAAGGTGATCAATTCCTGGTATATATAGTTATTTTATTGTTTCAGTGTAAACAATTGAAACTTGAAATCTATCCCTAGGTGTGTGAATAGCTGAAGAGTCTTGGCCTATGAAATTAATTTATACAACACTTGATGTTGCAGTAGTATATATCCTTCGAGAAAACCTGGTACATTTTATGAGCTTATTCTTTCTTTTTTCTGTGTTGCAGCATCTGTGGAGCAAGGAGATGAAGATGCTGTTGCAATAGGAGTGCAATTACATGAACACGGAGACGAAGTTGCAATAGGAGTGCAAGTACCTAAACAAGGAGATGGAGCCGATGGTCTGTAAGGTGCATCATCAAATGGAGGTGATGCTTCAGGTTAGTGTGTTCTCGGACCGGTACAATGTATATACCGTTGCAGCCATTTGCGGCCATTTGCAATCAGAGTAGCCTGGTTAGTTTCAGGTTTTAGAGTACCCCATTTGCAATCAGAGTAGCCTGGTTAGTTTCAGGTTTTAGAGTACCCTGTTAGCTTCAGGTTGCAGTTATTTTTTCGGTTTGCTTTTCAGTTTTCTGACCGCATATTCAGTCATAATTGTGTGTGACTTAAACTATCGAAAAAAATGTCGTTGTTTGGTTATTTTCATGTGATTGTAAAAATAAAGCCGTTGTGTTAGCACGGGCATTATACTAGTCTTTGTAAGTAGCAACTTTTTATTTGAAATCATCTTATCATGCAAAAATACGTTTGAATCTCTCAAATTTGAAATTTGAATTTCTGAACGACCTCGGATGATAAAACTTTCTAATAAAAATTTTATGTCTTAAAAAGTTATGAAACTTTGTAGTTGACATTTTTTATTTGAATTCGTTTGGGGCCTCATAAAACAACTTAGATTCGGTCTCGTATAATATATAAGGAACTAATATGGAATCTAGTCAAAAATAACAACCTAGTGCAGTGGTAAGGAAAGTGTTGTGTGAGTGAGAGGTCTTTGGTTTGATTCCCGCCCCACGCATATGCATGAAAAATTGTGGTAAAATGTGAGTTCGATGGACGACGATAGTGGTTGGCTGATTGTGGCCTTCCTAAAAAAGTTGATATTTTTTTAGGTTTTTCATATTTTGTCTTTGAAGCCTTTTGCTAGTGCCTGATTAAAAACACTCCGAGTGTTCTTTGCCGAGTGTATAAGAGCCTTTACCGAGTGTTTTTCAACACTTTCGGTAAAGTGCCCTGATTCCGGTAGTGCATCAGGTGCTCCTCTTCCTAGGTTGAGGCTGTGCCGCGGTATTTCCATGCAAACTATGATCAGGACAACCTCACTTAGATGCATGGAGAATGTATGGTCCCGTGCAGAATAAAGGCTAGGTGGAGAACCAAACACGCCCGCTGGAGCGAGGCGAGATAACTAAACGGTACAGGTGGTTGTTCACATTTATATTTTTAAGTTTATAGTTGAAGGATTTAAGAGCATCTCCGGTGGTGGCCCTCAAACTGGGTCCATAAAATTTCATTTGCTGGCTGGATTGTATAAAATAGGGGCCCAAAATTTACTCCAACTCCCGCCGGCACCGCGCCTCCCAGCGCTGCTGCCGCTTACCTGCGCCACGCCCGCGCACCGCTCCCGGTGCCCTAAGGAGGCCGACGCGGCGGACGAAGCGGACACCATGGACCTCGAGGCCGACGGCGTCGGGCGTCTATGCTCAGCGCCATGCCTTCCTTCTCCGACCCCTCGAAGCCGCCCTCCCGGCCAGCCCACCTCACGACGGCGTCATCGCGGGGCACAAGTGGAAGGTGCCTCGCACCGGCGTGGCTGGCCCCGGGCCGTCTTGTCCAAGAAGCTCATTTCTGTTGTTTCCTTAGACTTGGGAGATCACACCACCTCCTCGCGGGGATCTTGTGCAGATGGCCAAGCTTCTCCATCCTGCTTGGCGGCCATGTTCCCCAAGAGGCCAAGGCGGGCGGCGGCGGCGTTCGGCGACTACGCGCTGTAGCGGCGGTCACCGAGACACCACCGGCATCGACAACGGTGCGCACCGGATTCTACCTCGCCGCGGACGCCCATCTCCGGTCGCTCAATAGGCTCGCCGCCGCCATGGCCGCGGACCCGGCAACCCGCATGGCGTTCGTTGGCGCGGCCGTCGCGCGCTTGCCCCGGCGGTGGCCGGCGGGCTCGGCGTCGTGTGGTGGTTCCGGCATCGCCGTCGAGATGGCCAACCGGGTTCCTCGTCTCGAGTGGCGCGCCGCCTGAGTTCCTCTTGGGCGGCGCTTCGGGGCGCCGGCCGGCCGATGGGGAGAAGACGCCGGCGGCGTGCGGCGCTGCGGCGAACGCAAAGGGGAAAAAATGCCTGCGAACCGAAGAAAAAGGTGGAACCGGGGAATAGGGGTCATCCAGATCTGGGGGTTCCAACTAAAATTTGAGATTTATAAAATTTGAGGTCTCATTAAGGGGCTCCATTAGAGTTAATTTTTTCGTCAAAGCCCTTAGAATTTAGGGTAGAGGCTCAAATAGGGGGTGGGTTGGAGTTGCTCTAACTAGACATATTTGTTCAATGTAAGAGTGGAGACGTCAATGTCAAGGTCCATCTGGCTTTTTCTTTCGAACGTAGGTACAGTGTGCTCGTAACGTGTATTGTGCATATAGTACATGAACTCTGCAATAGTTCATAATAATTGTCGGCCGTAGTATCTCCGTTGACCGCACAAAACAGAATTAGTAATCTAATATTGTGCATAATAATTGCCGGCCGTATATGCGTTGACTGCACAAAATAATATTGATCGGACTTTGGAGACTGCACATTACACTAGAGTTTGTCCATACGCACATCCACTACTAATAGAAGAAGTACAGAATTTGATATAAAAATAAACGATTTGAAGATGCACACGGACGGACGGACTGGGATACAGCCAGGGGAAAGAGAATCCGTTCATTTTATTTCCCCTACTCCGCTGCGTAGGCAGACGGCAGGAGTCTGGGTGCTGGGCGGACCATCAACGGCACGGCGCGCTGCAGGGTGAGCCCGTACGCCTCCTCCATGTCCAGCTTGTCCGCGGTCATGCCGTCGGCGAGGTCCCACTCCATTGCGTGCACGAGCGTGGCCGTCATGAGCGTGACCATGCGCAGTCCCCAGCTGAGCCCCACGCAGATCCTCCGGCCGGCGCCGAACGGGATGAGCTCGAAGTCGCTCCTTTGACGTCGACGCCCGCATGCTTTGCCGCCGGACGGGAAGCGGTCCGGCTGGAACTGGAGCGGCTCGTCGGGCCACGCCTCCGGGTCGCGGGCTATCGCCCACACGTTCACCAGCAGCGTGGTGCCGGCCGGGATGCGGAACCCGTCCACCTCGCACTCCTCGGCGGCCAAGTGGGGCAGCGACAGCGGCGTCGATGGGTGCAGCCGGAACGTCTCCTTGATCACCGCCGTCAGGTACGTGAGCCGCGGGAGGTCTGACTCGGAGACCAGGCGGTAGCGGCCGACGACGGCGTCCAGCTCCTGCTGGGCCTTCTTGAGCACGTCCGGGTGCCGGATCAGCTCGGCCAGCGCCCACTCCACCGTGCTCGACGTCGTGTCCGTCCCCGCCGTGAAGAGATTCTGTGGTCACGATATGCCCACAAAGTACATGCATGCACAAATAAGAGGGCGGAAAAACATGTTAGTGTCTTCTTGTTCTTGTGCACGGGGAAGGCCGGAAAATTATTTAACTCACGAAGAACAGTGCTTTGATGTCCGTCACGTTGATGATGCAGTCCTCGCCTTCCGCGAGCGATTGCTGCTTGCGCATCTTGGCCAGCAGCACGCTGAGCAGGTCCTTGCCTTCCTCGGCGGCCTTCCTCTCCCTGATAATCTCATTCATCATATTGTCGTACCATCGAGGGGAAGGTCAGGGGAAGTCTTCAGAAAGGGTGTGTCGCAGACTAAGCGGCGCCGTTTTGAGATTCTTCTCAATGGAGCCTTCGACATCTCCACCCTGGACCTCAACACCGAGGGCCTAGCCGACGAGGTCGCCTAGCGTGGCTAGCGTCCGGGTTCTTTGGTCGCAAACCTGTCAAAATGTAATCCCTTGTAGTGTATCCGGTAGATGTTAGGTCTTGCGTCTTGCCTCGGTAACCGTTTGGTTACCGTTGCTTCTTGTTGTTTGAACTTTATTCTCGCTTAAAAAAAACGCAACGGGCGTGGTCAAAAAAAAATATTGTCGTACCTGCGGTGCAGCCGCTTCATCTTGCGGACCACGCCCTGCGGGTCGAGCCATCGCGAGCGCCGGCACGAAGTCCCCCGATGTTAAAGATCCCGGCGACCTGCATCAGCTCCATCACCATGTCCTTGAACTCCCTGGCTTGCTCCCCTCCGTCGACCGCGAACACGCGCCGGCCCACCGTGGCCCGGGCCAGCGTGTTGGTTGTGCAGACGTTGGCCACCTGGCCCAGCGGCACGGCGCCGTGCTGGTGGTGGTGCTTGGCCAGCTCCCTGATCATGAGTGCCACCTCGCCCTCCCTGATGCCGCGGAGGTCGTTCAGGGCCTTCGCCGAGAAGAGGTGGAGCGTGCACAGCTTCCGCAGCGCGCGCCACCGGGAGCCGTAGGGCGCGAACACCATGTCCTGGTAGTTGTACGTCACGTGCTTGCCGCCGGAAATGAGCGGGCGGTTGCTGAAGTTGGCTTCATGGGCGCGCAGGAACTGCGCCGCCACCTTCGCCGACGCGGCCACCACCACCTCGGCGCTGCCGAACCGGAGCCGGAACAACGGGCCGTACTCTTTCGCCAGCCCGCACATGGTCTGGTGCGGATGAGAGCCCAGCTGCGGCAGGTTGCCCAGCACGGGCCAGCCCGGGGACCCGGCGGCAGCGGCCGATTTCCCTTCTTCGCGTCGGCCCCGCCGCGACGGCGGAGCAGGAGGCACCACACCCCGACGGAGAGGGCCAGGAAGCACAGGAGCAACGGCAGCGACGCGTCCATGGTTTGATGACTTGACTGGCCGCTCGCGCTCGGTTCACAGGAGGTGCGCTTGGCGTTGGAGTGAGTGCTGAGCGTGCGGTTATCGAGTGGATCGGAGTGCGTGTTGGTCGCGCAGACGTTGGCCACCTGGCCCAGTGGAACGGCGGCGTGCTGGTGGTGGTGCCTGGCGAGCTCCTGACCATGAGCGCCACCTCGCCCTCCCTGATGCTACGGAGGTCGTCCAGGGCCTTGGCGGAGAAGAGGTGGAGCGCGCACAGCTTCCGCAGCGCGCGCCACCGGGAGCCGTAGGGGCGAACACCAGGTCCTGGTAGTTGTACGCCACGTGCTTGCCGCCGGAAATGAGCGGGCGGTTGCTGAAGTTGGCGTCATGGGCGCGCAGGAACTGCGCCGCCACCTTCGCCGACGCGGCCACCACCACCTCGGCGCTGCCGAACCGGAGCCGGAACAACGGGCCGTACTCTTTCGCCAGCCCGCACATGGTCTGGTGCGGATGAGAGCCCAGCTGCGGAAGGTTGCCCAGCACCGGCCAGCCCCGGGGACCCGGCGGCAGCGGCCGATTTCCCTTCTTCGCGTCGGCCCCGCCGCGACGGCGGAGCAGGAGGCACCACACCCCGACGGAGAGGGCCAGGAAGCACAGGAGCAACGGCAGCGACGCGTCCATGGTTTGTGACTTGACTGGCCGCTCGCGCTCGGTTTCACAGGAGGCTAGCCGCCCGCTCGCGCTCGGTTCACAGGAGGTGCGTAGGACTGAGTGCTGAGCGTGTGGTTATCGAGTCGATCGGAGTGCGTTGTTCATCAATATATACATCGTGCTTCAGGCCTCAGCTCCTTGCCTGCCTCCTGTTTCACTGGGAAGATGCCTGTTTGTGAACCTCTCTTCCTTTTTTAAAAAAGTTTTTCTTTTACAAGATGGCTAAAAAATAAAATTTAGCTATTAAGTTTAGCCAAACTATTGGAGTTGCTCTTAGAAACAAATAGCTATAGTTGAGTTAGAGAGCATCTCCAAGAGTTTGCTAAAATCTACTTGCTAAATCTTGTAATTTGGCAAGTTGCAAAAAGTATATAGCAAGTTAAAAAATAGTGTCTCTCAACAGTTTGGTATAATTCATTCTTAAAATAGAATTATAACTTTGCAAAGTGAACATAAAACTTTTCGTAAATTAACTAAGCCTATATATGTAAATATATGTGTCTGACATTTATGCAAAGTGAACACGTAAAGAAGTTTCTATTTACATATAGGTTCTTCCACCTCTAGATCGTGGAGTGCCGCGGACGCCTTTCGCCGCCACAGCGCCTGGACGGCAGCGGCCGCTGCTGCCCGCCCGCGCGCGTGCCTGGACGGCCGCGCCGCCGCCGCTGCTTGCCCCATGCGCCAACTGGATCATCCCGCTCCGCTGCAGGTCGCTAAAAGCGCGGCGCGCTTGCCCGCGACCGCATTGGCGCCGCCGCTGCTGCTTTCGCTGCGTGTTTGGGCGGCAGCACCGCCGCTGCCGCTCGTCCCGCTGGCGCCTAGGACGGCCGCGCCGTCGCTGCAACTTCGCCCGGGCGCTCCTGGATCCTCGCGCCACGGCTACAGGTCACGAGAAACACCGATGGCAATTGGATACGCGTGCATATTTGCGCGCCGGGGGGCTTTTTAAGAAGTTGCTAAATTTTACCTAGTGATATAGCAAACTGTTGGAGCGATTTTTTATCGTTTTTGCAAAAATTTATGAATGGCAACCCAATATACCAAACCGTTGGAGATGCTCGTGCTCTATTTTATACAGTTAGTAAAAGCATTAGGATTAGTGTTTTAGTCTACATAAGAGCTTTGCTTTAGTTTTAGCTGCATAGTTGAGTAACATTTGCATATCTCTTGGCTGTTGGTGCTTGCGCCACCATACTTGTACATTCAAGGCTCGTAAGTCTAACGAGATCGCTCTAATCACGTTTGTGGAGTGGCCGTTGTTGTATGAGAGCATCTGGAGTAAGGATGAAAACGGTTGAACTCGGTCGAAAAATACGGAACTGTTTTTTCTGCTTTTACATTTGAATCTAAAAACGAAAGTTTTAAAAACGGTAAAAGCGGATACGAAAATGAACGCAAACTTACGGAATTTTGAAAACAAACTAATTCGAACGGACTTACGTCGAACACGGTCGGTATATGAAAGATTCAATATGGAATATCGACACATAATGCATAAAAATTAATATAAGTGTCATTTTGGCAAATTTCGAGTGCAAAAGAGCGAACTTATCATTTTGGTCTATCTAGCTCTCTATCTTTTCGGTCAGCCCAATCATATGCAGCGCAATAACAACGGCGCATGAAGCCAGATGTAGCCATGCAGCGCCCGGGCGAGATGATTAGTCCCACCTCGGCGACTCGAAGGCACGACAGGGGTGTGTTGGCTATATAATGCGTCTATAACCATAAGTTCTCCACACTTACCTTTGCATAGTTGCCTAGTCAGTAATGATCGATAACAAAATTGAATTTTAAATTTGGAATATTCAGAACTAAAAGTAGAAAAGTAGAAAACAATCGAACTCGGTCGAAAAACTCTACAACCGTTTTCTACTTTTATATTTGAAATACGAAAACGGAAATGGAAAGTCGGACAAGAAAATACGAATTCGATCAGATTAAATACAGAAAAAGCGAAACGATGTCGTCCTGTTCAAGATATTTCCGTTCCGTTTTCATCCTTATCTGAGAGAGGTTTGGTGCCGACCAGCTTGAACTTGCGGTTAGAGATAGCAACATCTAGACTTTGCACTTGCCGACAATTTGCAAGTTGTTTAAAGTAACTCTCGGAGATGCTCAACTGTTTTCTTCTCTAGACTTTGTACTTCTATTTCAGGTTTTGTTCCTTAATATAGGATCGAGTTCTCCCGAAATAAATTAAAACCTTTAATCCACCACACGATATGACTTGTCTCCTCGATCGATCGTTAGTTGCTTGCAAACCCACGGTGTAAATGCAAACAAAAAATTATCTCATCGCAATGTCAAACAAGTTTCTTTCAGGTTGAGTCCTCGTTTCGCAATGTCAAACAAGTTTCTTTCAGGTTGAGTCCTCGTAAGAGAAACGCACGTACAGATCACCTCAGCACGACAGTGCACATAGAAAGAGCCATTGTCTTATGTGTTTTTGACATTTCATAACAGTGCACCCCTGTGTTATGGGCCGCCTGCCTAGTGGGCCGTATAGCGTATTGGCCCTGAGGCCAGCTGTAAGCAAGGCGGTGAGAGATATATATGACCCGTGCTCGTCGTTAGAATCGATAACAAAGAGCAGAACTTATTTCGTCCCCAACAACTCTGTAACTGTTGTTAACAGAGAAACTACCTCATGGAATCCTGCCGTGTTCCATCTGTTCTTCCTCAAATTCGTGCTAATCCTTCCCAAATTCCACTTCAGCTATCTAGTCTCGTTACTCCCTGTATGCATATCTTCGTGATGCAAGGTCATATATAGACACAATTCGCTTTTGAAATGTCTTCCTGTTTTTGAATAGCATATAAAATTTCTACAATCTCACTTAACAAACCGATTAGTATAACCAAAGACGTAACTGCACTAGCTCTAATGTCTTGCAAGCCTCCTAGTGACAATTCTAGATATATGCTATGATCTCTATGTCACACAAGTGCCATGTCACTACTCTGACTAGTGATCAATCCTAGAAATGCCTTATGCTAGCAAGAACACTTACACAAGTATTCACTAGCTCTCTACACAAGATGAACTAAAAATATAAATGCAAGAGCGAGAAGCTTGTTATACCAACGTGTAGAGGCAATGAACCAATCACCGTGTGGAGAGATATACAATCACAATCAATGGATGAAGGAAATCACCAATGAAGACAATGAACACGATGATTTGTTCACCGGAGTTCACTTGTGCATCGACAAGTAGTCTCGGTTGTGCCGACCAACACAAGGATGATGCTTGAGCAAAGGCGGTGCGGTTGCTAGCCCCAAAGCCACCACTCACAAGTGAGGTACCCAAGACATGAACAATCCACAAGAGTTGCAATTCGTCGCTCCGACAGGGATGCACAAGAACCCCTCACAATCAATCGAAGGTGGCCAAGAACAATGTCCAACTCTTGATAACGCCTCCACCAAATCACTGAGCCGGCTAGGAGCGGTACTCTCCAAGAGTAACTAGAAATCCACTGGCAACGACGACCCTCAAGTGCCTCTAGATGCAACAAGCAAAGCAATACACTTGAATCACCACTCAATCTCTCAAGAATGTGCTCAAAGCAAGTGGGAGAGAGTGGGAGAGGTTTGGCTCAGCTCAAAGGGTGTTAGAATGAATTCAAATGACCAAGAGAGGTCCCAATGGCTGGCCAAACAAGTATTTATACACCACCCATCGAAATAGAGCCGTTGGGGTGCAAAATACACATTCTGCGTGGTGACCGGACGCACCGGACGCACCGGTCCAGCGTCCGGTCAGAACGGACAAACTCGAGGGCTGGGTCGAACCCGGCGTCGGTCGTAGAATCCGGTCGCCGGCCGGACGCACCCGGTCGCTAAAAAACCCAAATCCGACCCTTACTAGAAGTGATCGGACCCTACCCGACGGGACGCGCTCGGTCAAGGGGCCAGCCCCGATCAAGAGTCTAGTCGGCGTTCCGCGCAAAATGTCATCGTTTCTCCGTCGCCTTTGCTTCGACATGCTATCCAACAAGTATACCAACTTGAGCACGAGGGTTAGCATGTTTTCACCACAAACTTGCATTGGCGCATTAGAAAATATGCATTTCATTTTCTCAAAATCGCCGAACCACCACGTGTACATCACCATGTGCTCGTGTGTTAGCATTTTCACAAACAATTTCGAAGGTTAGGTTAGCTCTCTAGGTTAGAATGCATGCATATAAATTTTGAACCTAGAGGCACATGAGGATTGATGTTCGAGGTTTTTCCCTCTTTATGGTTCGGCTATCGATCCTAAACCACTCACACCCCCTCTATGGTGTCTTGAGTGTAAAACAAAATGGCCCTATCAAATATACCTTTGCCTTGAGCCCATTTTATTTCTACACCTCGCTTTCCCGAGTCCATGCACTTGATCATCTTTTGGATCAACACCATGTCATCCACCATGATCACCATTTGCACCAAGACTTGAGTAGGACCTATCTCATACTAGATCACACTTGATTTGTCCTAAGGTGTCATTAATTATCCAAAACCAATCTAGAGATCTTCAGCCGTGCCAGGGTGTGCTCCTCCTCCTCCTTGCCTTCTTGCAGCAGGGGGGGTGCAGGGGCGAGGGGCGGCGGCGAGGTCCGTGTCTCCTCCCCGTAGATCTATGGTGGCGGGCGGGGGTTAGGGACGGAGGAGCAGGGAGGGTGCGGCCGGCGGTGTGGGCGAGGGCCCCGCAGCGGGGCGTGCTCCTCCTCCTTGACTTCTTGCAGCAGTCCGGAGGGGGTGCGGCGGCGAGGGCTTGGAGGGGGACGCCCGGCGAGGTTCGCGCCTCCTTCCCGTAGATCTATGGCGGTGGCGGCGGGGGCCGGGATGGAGGAGCGGAGCGGGACGACCGGCGGTGTGGGCGGGCCGCGCCGTGGCGTGCACCTCCTCCTCCTTGCCTTCTTGCAGCAGGTCTGGCGGGGCACGGCGGCGGGGCGGGGACAGGGACACTGGCGAGGTCCGCGCCCTCCTCCCGGGCGGCAAGCGGGGGCAAGGCTGGCAAGGCCGAGGCGGGCGGGCAGGCGAGCCCCTCCCGGGTGGGCGAGTGGGTGAAGATCTCTAGATTGGTTTTGGCTAATTGATAAAACCTTAGGACTAATCTCTATGCTTAAGTGTGTATCTAGCTTGAGATGGTTCTAGCCAAGTTGTGAGCATGGAGGTCATAGTGGATGCATGTGATGATCCAAAAGATGATCAAGTGCTTGGACTTGGAGGAAACGAGAAAGAGAAAAATAAAATGGGTTCAAGGCAAATGTATATCCATCGGGCCATTTTATTTTGCACTCAAGATATCATAGCGGAAGTGATTTAGATTTGATAACCGTACTACAAAGAGAGAAAATCCTAATCACTTTACTCACTTGGTGCCACTAATTTAAATTGCAAATTGCATATGCATACGAGGTTAGTGACGTGGTGATTCGATGAGAAACTCCTTGAAAAAGGCTTGAGAAAATGCTATCTATTTGTGCTTAAAAGGTTTGACATGTTTGGACAAGATAGCAAAAATATTTGGATCAAGTCTCATTGATTGAATATTTGAAAAAGGGGAAAAAAAAAAAAAGGAAAAGTGAGGTGGTATTTTTTGTTTTGAAATATATATACATGTATAATATGTATATATATGGTCACATGCTCACGTACAAGAACGTGCTACGGTGCTAGCTAGCTTGCTCCTGCGTTGTGACATGCTTGTGCTGGACTGCCGCCGTCGGCTCATTTGCATGCAAGAAAAGGAAATGGAGAATGTTCCCTAAAAAAAGCAAATGGAGAATGAAAAAAAAAGGGAAAAAGAAGAGAAGAGCTGGGCTGCCGGTGCTGCTCAAGCCAGCTGGGCCACGTGCTGCCAGTTGGGCCACTGGCCGCCGCCCCTAGCTGGGCCTGCTGCTCGCGAGCACAGCTGCCGAGCACTGCGCGCTGCTGCTTTTTTTTTAATAAAGGATAGAAACTATACGACTTTATCTATCCGTACGTAGAATCAGGCTAAATTATTACAAAAGAAGAATTAAAAGAAAGGAAAAAGACGGGAAATATTACATCCCCAACAAGGGGCTCAAGTAGTCCTACGCGACAAACAGACTTATCCGTGATGTCAACTCCTCTATAATATGATCACCAACGGCAAGACAAAGCCGTCGAAACACGTTTATCAAACCTTTAAAAAAGGTACTGAAAATGTTGGACACCAACCACCATTGAAGATGGGATGCTTTCTTCCAAGGCAACAACACGGAGAACTTGGAGCAGATACAAGCCTGCCAACCAACATCCGAGCTGTTACGTCATTGAACACCACCTCCGACATAGCACAATGGAGAGATGCGGAAGGGAATCCCAGCCCTGACGAACAACAACTTTGACGACGAGCCAACTGCACACCGCCGCTGACCGGAGAAACCGGGCTAGGTTTTCACCAAGTTGTTGACCGCCCACGAACGCAATAGCAAGCGGCGCCTTCAACAAGGTGAGTGGCACCGTCGGTGCCACCGTCGCCCGGCCCGGCGTAAGATGTCGGCAGAGTTTACACCCAAACTGCAGCCAAACGACGCGGATCCCATCGCGTAGGGAAGGCCACACAAAGGCGGCGCTCCCTCAACGCGACCCGATCGCGCCGCCGTCGGCGAGCGATGAGGGGGACGGGACGGCGGGGCGGCCGATCTGGGACCCACAGGTCTAGATCCGGCCGACCCCGGCCTGCTCCGGGCGCCAGAGAGCCGAGTCCGCCATGGATGGAGGCTGAGCCATCGCCACCGATCCACCGTCGTTGCGGATCCATGGGCGAAAGGGCGAGGGAGCAGATTGCCTCGAAGCGCCGGATCGGCCCGCTAGGGGCTGGATCCGGCCGGTTGTCGCCGTAGCATGCCGGAGATGGCGAGGAAGAGGGCAGAGGAGCGATGGGAAGCGGGGACAGACGCCGCCCCTTTTGAGCGCCTCCGCTGACCGCCGCCACCGCCCGGCGACCTAAGAGACGCCGGGGAAGGGAGCTCTAGGAGGTGGCTGGCAGCACCGCCCATGTCGCCCCTAGAAGAAGAGTGCGCTGCTGCTGCTAGTTAGCCAAGCAAGCTAGCAAGGATTTTTTTAGATAAAGAATATTCAAATATCTAGCTTCATCTATCATCGATAGAATCACGGGGGGGCTTCATCTATCGTTAGATAGATTTGGAAGCCGGTAATGATTCCTTCACTCTCTGTCTCGTTCTTTTCCCTACTAATCCTTGTGCCGCCACCGCCCGAGTGCTAGAGCTACTGCTCCTCGTTTCTGCCGGTGGAGCGTGAGTGAGGGAGCTCAGCTTCTAGCCGTTGGGAGCCAAGCCGGGGAAGGGTTTAAGACCAAGCTGCAGCACCTATGGCTCTCTCTCTTGCAAATTCAAAATACACTATGAGCTCTTATTCTTCTCCTCTCTCTCAAACCCTAAAACAAGAAAAGAGAAGTCTCATCCTGCCCTCTCTGGATCTATTGATTTGGGCTGAAATCAAGTCGAGAGAGCTTGTGCTTGAGATCGATTTAAGAGCTCCAAGAGGATTGCTTCCCTCTCCTCTCTATTTTCTTGGTGGATTGTTGCTATTGAGAGGAGATTGGGAAAACCTAGTGTGCATTGCATTTGTGATTCAATTCGTGGCACTAGATGGTGATTGCAATTGTGTTAATCTCTTTACTCTTGGTGATTGCCGTCACCTAAGCGGTTGGTGTTGGATTGACTGGTGAGGGGATTTGGTGATTGTTTCCGCCCCCAATCAAGGTGATATTGTGAGGTGTTCTTGAGCTTCCCGGTGGAGAAACGAATTTACTCTTGTGAGTGGTGTCTTGGAGAGCACGAGGGGCCAACTAGAGAGTGCACCTTCTAGTCCAAGAACCATCCAAGTGTTGGTTGACACAACAGGAACTAGCTTGCCCGGCAAAGGAAGTGAACCTCGGGGATAAATCAATTGTGTCATCTCTTGTCTTCCGGTGATTGTGATTAATTGATATACATTGTTGAAAGCATTTATTTGGTGATTGGCATCATCCTCTACATCTCACCGTCGGTATTAAAGTCAAATTCCCATCTCTTTCATACTTGCAATTTATATTATTGTAGAGTAGCAAATAATTTTGCTTTGAGTAATTTATATATCTTGTTATCTCTCTTGTTAGTTAGAGTAGAGACATAGCAATTGTGTGACATATAGATATTAATCATTAGAATTATAATAGGTGACTTGTCTAAAATTTAGAGCTAGAGCAAATCGCATATCGCCATTTGTTTTACTAATATATTTGCTCTAGTGTCTTTGAAGATTTTTATTAGGCTATTCACACCCCTCTAGCCATTTAGGACCTTACAGTGGGGCGGGGCGGGCGGGCAACGATGGTGGGGGTGCTTGTGGCGGGGTCGGTGGCGGGCGTGTGAGAGAGTGAGAGAGCGTGTGTGAGTTGTGAGAGTGAGGATAGAGTGTGTAGGTGCGGATGTTTTGGACAAGCAAAATCGATTACCGGCGCCGTATACCGGTCGCTCGGCAAAGGAGAACCCTAATGCTTTGCGAGAACGCCCTAGATCTGGCGCTTCGGTAAATTTTTTTTTTTTTTGCCAAGGGGGGAAAATAAAATGACGGGCGGCATAATCCGGTCAGCTCTTTGCCGAGCGCGAGATGTGCGGCGCTTCGGTACAGGGGTTTGCCCGGCGTCTTTCTTCAAAATCGGCAATATTTTTTATTTTCATAACCGACTTTTTTCATTAGCTTTGGTACAGTAAATCTGAAATCATATTGAAATTTGGGATTTTTTGTTCTTTTTGCATTTTTTTTTGAAACTATATCTTCTTTTTTTTGTTTTTTTCAAAAACCAAACTTGAACTACAAGTCATTTGAATTAGTGGAAAAGGTGAATGGAAAGATAATATTCTTGTTAGTGATCGTAATGTGAGGCCTCATCCAAGGACTCACATGAAATATCGAAGGCAGAGTTCACGTAACACGACGGTTTAGTTGCGGGTGGATTGTTTTAAAATTCAAAAAGCCCAAACCAAGTCCGAAAATTATGAAACTTATCCAGTTATCGTGATATGGTATGTGTAACCTACGAAAACAATTTAAGAAGGTTTCATTGACGCTTCAGTTTACACGATTGCTGAAACCCGGGACATCTCCACATATTGTGAATAGTTCTCTACCAAAGCTACAGAAAAAATTTGGATATGAAAATAAAAAAGGTTACCAAGCGCCAGAAAGGGCGCTCGGCAAACCTAGGCTTTGCTGAGCATACCTCAGCCGCCGCTCGCAAAGTAAGGTTTTTTCCCCCGAGCGCCCGACGGGCTCGAAAAATGTCACGACAGGGGCGACCATTTCCTTCCATCGCCCTTTGCGAGAGCAAATGTTTTTCGAGAGTCGGCCCGGTAAAGAGTTGTCGTCACCCGGCGTGTAGTTTCACCGAAAGTGTCGACGCCAGCAAAAGCCCCGCCTTTGTCGGCGCCATTGCTCATCGAGCGCTCTGCTGGTGGCCATCGTCAAAGGTAGGCCTTGCCGAGGGCCCGCGTTTCGGCGCCGACAAAGGATGCGCGCACTCGGCAGCGAGGCCGGCTCCGGTAGTGCATGAACTCTGCGATAGTTCATAATAACTAGTAGCAGGGCACGCGCATCCGCGCGCCCGTGCAAGGAAAATGGGAGTGCTATAATATCAAACAAGAAGGGCAGCAAGTAATTATTCTTTTCATTTAAGATGACAGTATCAGTCGAGACTCGAGAGAGAAAATAACATGAGCCTTGCATACAATGTAGTTGGAGAATGGGAGCAGCATCTCCACGAGAAGAAGGCAGAGAAAGAACCACTGACTTCTACTTTGTCAAAAAATGAGGAGAGGACAACGATCAATCTGCAGTGCTTGGCCCAATCGCCTGGTTGTAGATGTACATATCTATTGCCTAACAAGTCCAGATTTAGTCAAAACAATCAAACCGGCAAAACATGATAACAAGCAAAATAAAATCAATTATGATATGAGGCAACCTTGTCTCTAAGTTATAACTGAACTATTAAGATCAGAACCGCGAAAGAAAAAAAAGTCTAAGATCTGGAGCCTCAGATAGGTCCAGTCGAGCATTTCTTTCCGTTCTGATATGCGGGAAATACACAAGAAGAAATAATCTGGCTAAGCACTGCAGGACCAAATAAATTGTACTCTCACAGCAATGTAAATAACTAAATAGTTTTTTGGGTGGCAAGTTTTTCCTTTGGAATGTGATGCACACCTGTAGTGTTTCAGAAACCGAATGGATCCTGTACTTTTGATCTGTATGTTATATGAAAAATTATTGTTTGAAAGACGATGTAGGTCTATCTACCAGGTGTGTTTGTATGCATGTAATACTTACCTTTTGGCTGCACGTTTTTTCGTATTGAGGGCATTTTGCTTTTCATACCAAAAAATGTGGTCACACTTTTCCCACACAGAAGATAACCAGATATCAGATGGTCTGTCATCTGAAAAAAAAAAAAAACAGAGCAGGCTATGGTTTTAGAAACTAATGGCAGACTTGAATGCACTATATATTTTTTACTTCTCCTAAGCACGAGCTATCCATGTATCCAGCTATTGTTCTACTTTCTGTCTATTTAGACCATAATGCACAAGGGTAAAATATCTGGAGTTTTACTGAAGTTTTTATGGCGCAGGGGAAGTCAAAAGGATGCAATAAAATTGAGAGGGCTTGTTTTTCTCATCACATTTGAAAACTCCAAAAGCTTGCATGGTGTTTTCGCAACTCAAAAATATATGATGGCACTTGTACGAAATCATTTTGTAGTGGGAGGGTATTTCCATCATTTGTCAGTGGTCTTTCTATCTAAGTTAGCTGATGGTCACAGAAACAACTTTATAAGCATCAGATGGTACTGATTTTTTTTTTGAACTTAGTATCTTCTGTATCTATTGAAAAGAACATTACTTGTTACAAATGAGGCATCAAGCAAGTTGTCAACATGTAAACGAATCGCCTTGTGCTAACTAATGCATGGATCTTGTGGAGTTAGTTTACTGAACAAACAAATAGACTGCAATTCAGGCAATCGAAAATGTAGTTCTAAAAAAGGGGTGGGGGTGGGGTCAGTATGCTGTGGACCAGCAGGAACACAAAATTCTTTTTTTTTTTTTTTTTTTTGGGAAGGAACACAAAATTCTTTGTCTCTGCTAAGTAACTACAAACATTTAATTCAGAAATTGTAGAAATATTCATTAACCTGATGCGGGCTCATGAGGTTAGTAGTTCATCTGAGCTAACTTAAACATGCTATTGAAGTGCATGGCAAGACGAACCAAATTGGATAACCAACAAATAAAGACACTGAAATGAAGTATGAAACTCACCGGAGGAAGAGACGACTCTGAAAATCCCAACTTCAATAGGAAGACGCACATGCATACAGCTGACGCCTAAGGCCTATGAAGGAAGGAACCATGGTCAACCTGTTAGCAAAACTAATAGGCAAAATAAGGAAAGTACAGAGTCTGGACTGAAACTCCTTACATTTTGTACAGAAAATAAATATGACTGGTAAAGTGTAATATGTTTAGTTCGCTCACTTGGCCGAGTTAGCAAATAAGCATGCAATTCCCATGGCCCATACTAACAGATTATCATCCATCATTGTCACTTATGATAGAAACTCCACCTTTTCCAAGGCTGAAAATAAAAGAACTATAAGTAGGTGTCGGAGTATACCTAGAATGTGAGAAGAATTGGTATTACCGAAAATGTCAATGGTCACCTGACTGGACAAATGGCTGCTTATGGAGTCATACCCCCGTTCCTTTTAAGTTAGGTTGAATGAAATTATCAAATAATATGCTTCAGAAGACCTCTTAGGCTCCTTCATTTTTTTCCCTTCCAGCAATCTGGCTTCAACTTTAGATAAACTCTTTGCAAAAGTGAAAACAACTTTCACCCAAAATATTTCTACTCACTCTAAAAAAATGACGTAGACAATATAAGATGGTTCAAGTCATGTGTAAACATTGCGAGAAAGGCTTACAGTATAATATAATCTGATAGCAAAAACAAAAAATGATACCTCTAGGAAAAGGAGCAATTTCATGAAGGAGGAAAATGTGAAATAACATGACAAATTTAATGAATGAAATATAAGAATCAGTCATAGCTTCTCATCTGAATAGAAGGTAAACTAAATAGAAGAAACTAACCTTTAGAATCACTGGATGGCCTGCAACAAACTTTGGCAAGGAACCAGCCTCAAAATCCAGTGGCCCACAATCGACACATAATGATCTTTTGCAGCAACAACCTATTATGAAAAAGCGAGGAATTATATTTTTCCAATGTCCAATAGGGTATCCATGGTCTTGTGACAAATCTATAATAAAAGTATAAAACCTGAGAAAGCACCGTTTCACTATCCAAGAGTGCAGAAGCATGAAACCTGTTATCTGAATAAAGTGGCATGATGTGGGCATCGGCATTTGTCTTGCTCTTCTTCCTCAATATCACCGTGAAGTGCACCTGTTCTCGATTCCAGATGCTTCAAGGCCAGATCTGTTCAGACAATCCATAAAATGGCATATATGAAATATTATTGATTGTTCAAGATTTTGTAAATATGATTATGCTATTGCTAAATGCCAAAAGCAAAATAATTTGAAGCACGTTTCATTGACTCACTGAACTTTTAGTGTCTGTCAATGTAAATCGCAAGAGGTAAATTAATTTGAAGCACAGGGAAAATGAAACTAATTATATAGTGCATAGAGAAGAGACAACCTGAATACACTAAAAAAGAATGTAGGAATGGTTAGAATGTCAGTTTTTTTTTTTTTTTTTTTTTTTTGCCTCGTTGGAATACAATTACTTGAACCCATGCCATATGTAATGGCTGAGATAGGGAAAATGTGAATCTTAAAATTGACCTCTTTGTAGATTAGGAAAACTGGAGCACATATAATAAAGACAAAGGGGTTGCGCTGCCCAATGGAAGTTGTTAGGGAAATCATCGCCGCAGAGAATGGAACCACCGGCATTAAATATATTAGCATTGATGCAGCAGGCTGAACATTGCGGACAGCTTAAATACAAAGGCGATGCAATCAAGATTTTTTTGGTAGAACCAGACATTCTTCAAGATTTTTTATTTATAGAAAAATAGGGGGCTGCAACAATGAATGGAAGTGAAAAAATGACTAGAAAAAGATCAGAAATGTACATGGGCATAGAATATACTACCTGTGAAGTTGTGGTAGTCACAAAACTCTGTAGATGCAGAATTGAAAAAATACTCAACTGTGTCGCCAACTGCATCATAAAAGAATGAAATATCACAAGCATACATAAACCAGCCGCAAGGTAGAGGAATGAACCAGGAGGGAAAATTGGCTGCAAGATAGGTACTTGAATAAATCATGAGGAACAATTAAACCCGAAGTTAACTTCGTTAGGCTTGCTTTCTTAAGTAGTCAAAGCGAAAGGATCGTAACATAACGCTTCATCATATCCGTGGCATACAAATATAAAGATAAGGTGCCAGGAAAAACAAAGGCAATAAGTTTTATTCATAGAAATTGATAGAATGAGATTAGGGAATACTCAATGCATTACTGTGAATGATCAGCGTACAAATATATATAGGCTCCATGGACAGGCCCACTTGCCATATTACATTCCAACACTCTCCCGCAGTCTAAACTGGGAGCACTACGAACATTGAGACTGGACCTAAACTCTGTGAATACGGAGGTCGGCAAACCTTTTGTGAAGATGTCGGCGTACTGAGACGTGGTAGGGACATGCGGGGACGCGGACTTCACCAAGGGCGACTTCGTTCTCGAACAAAGTGCAGATCGATCTCAATATGCTTAGTTCGCCGATCTTTGAACAGATTGGTGGAGAGGTAGACGGCGCTGATATTATCACAATAAACCCGCGTGGCACGACGGAGAGGATACCGAAGTTCTTGCAGTAGCATGCGCAGCCAGCAAGCTTCAGCCACTCCATTGGCGACAGCTCGATATTCCGCCTCTGCGCTGGATCTGGATACCGTAGCCTGACGCTTGGACGACCATGAAATGAGGTTGTCCCCGAGAAACACGGCATAACCCGATGTGGATTTGCGTGTATCAGGGCAGCCCGCCCAATCGGCATCGGTGTAAACAGTGAGATCCGCTGGAGAGGTCTGGTAAAGGTGGAAGCCAAGATCCAGTGTACCTTGAATATACCGAAGGATGCGCTTCATCGCACCCCAGTGAGGCTCCCGAGGGTCGTGCATATACAAGCACACCTGCTGAACGGCATATGCGATATCCGGACGAGTGAAGGTGAGGTATGCGCAAAGCTCCAACGATACTCGCGATATCGGGCTGGGATCGGTGTGTGAGTACCATCAGCAGAGAGCTTGGAGTGGGTGTCCACAGGAGTGCTGCACGGCTTGCAATTACCCATACCAGCGCGGTCCAGAATATCCAACATATACTGTTTTTGAGAGAGAAAAAGATTATTGCCCTGGCGCTTGACACTGACACCCAGAAAATGCTGCAACGGCCCCATGTCAGTCATAGAAAACTCACGGCGAAGAGCAGTGATAATCCGCTGAAGGAGAGCCGGCGAGGATGCACTGAGCACAATATCATCAACATATAGCAGAAGGAATGCCATGTCAGTACCTCGGGAATAAATGAACAGGGATGCGTCAGACTTGGCTTCGACAAATCCAAGAGACTTGATGAAGGAGGCAAATCGGTTGCGCCAGGCACGAGGAGCTTGTTTCAACCCGTAGAGCGACTTGTTCAGGCGACAGACATGGTTGGGCTGCATGGAGTCAACAAAACCGGCTGGCTGTACGCAGTAAACTGTCTCATCTAGGGTGCCATGAAGAAAAGCATTCTTGACATCAAGCTGATGAATCGGCCAAGAGTGAGACAATGCCAAGGTGAGCACAACACGGATGGTGGCTGGCTTGACCACCGGGCTGAAAGTCTCGTCGTAATCAATCCCCGGACGCTGTGTGAAACCACGGAGCACCCATCTGGCCTTGTAACGATCAAGAGAGCCATCGGTCTTGAACTTGTGCCGAAAAAATCCATTTGCCGGTCACGTAGATTAACACTGGAGGACGAGGCACCGGTGTCCGTATTATTCTCCTTCAGGCGTCAATTCAGCTTGCATAGCAAGCCGCCAGCGGATCCGCCGAGCAGCCCGGACGGATGATGGAACCGAGAGGGCGATGTGATGGCAGCCGCGTGTAGGTTCGTGACGATCCACGGGCTGCCGGTACCCATCCTTGCCACGGGTACGCATGCCGTGGGCGTTGACAACCGGGGCGACCGCCTGTGGCGCTGTGGCGAGGGTCCGGCCGAGTGTCCTGCCGGCGCCGCTGGCAACAACCTGGGAGGTGGGATCCTCAGGGGCAGCAGCACCGGCCGGAGAGGTGGGGGTAGCAGCCTCAGCACGAGCGCCACCGGCCGTGTGAGTGCCACCGGCCGTGGGAGGAGGCCCAGCCCGAGCACTAGAGGCATCAGGGGTGGGTGCTGTGGCGCCATTGGCGCCTGGGGCGGCGTCACCACCACCGGGAAGACGAGTACCTGCATCCACAACTCTTTGCACAAGAGGCAAGGAGGAATCATCAGCAACGTCCAAGAAGGACAGTGTGTCCGGATCCTGGGGGGTGGTCGACACTGCGGAGAATGGAAACAAAGTCTCATCGAAGGTGACATGACGAGAGACAATGATCCGATTCGAGTGGAGGTCAAGACACCGGTATCCTTTGTGATCAGAGGAATAGCCGAGGAAGACACACATGGTGGAGCGTGGTGATAATTTATGTGGAGTGGTGGAAGAGAGATTGGGGTAGCAAGCACAACCGAATACTCGAAGATGAGCATAGGATGGTTGAGACCCGTGTAGAGTGAAATATGGTGTTTTGCCAGCTAGAGTTTTTGTGGGGTGACGATTGAGAAGATATGTAGCAGTGTGGAGGGAGTCAGCCCAGTAAACGGGAGGTAGACTAGCCTGAAACATAAGCGACCGCACGATATTATTGATGGTGCGAAGGGTGCGCTCAGCACGGCCGTTCTGTTGTGAAGTGTAGGGGCACGACATCCGAAGAAGGGCACCATGGGCGAGGAAGAACGTGCGAGCCGAGGAGTGATCGAACTCACGGCCATTGTCGCACTGGACTGCCTTGATGGTGCCGTCAAACTGCGTGCGAGCATAGGCAAAAAAATTGGTGAGAGTGGGAAATGTGTCGGACTTAAGACGCAGTGGAAATGTCCAGGCATAATGAGTGCAATCATCAAGAATGACTAAATAATATTTGTAGCCAGACACACTAACCACAGGGGAGGTCCAAAGATCACAATGTATTAGATCAAAAGGACGAGTAGCGCGAGAGTTTGACAAAGGAAATGGCAAACGCACATGGCGACCTAGCTGGCAGGCATGACAAACATGATCAATGTGCTGCTTATTACATGAAATAGCATGCGAGCTAATAAGCTGGGATAAAGCGGCATGCCCAAGGTGACCTAGACGACGGTGCCATAGAGAAGCATCGGAGGTGGTGGCGGTGAGGGCGGTGATGCTGCTGGTGGTGGTGGGGAAGAACGGGTATAAGTCACCCGAACTATTGCACCTGGCGATCACGCTCCGTGTCTGAAGATCCTTCACAGAGAGGCCAAAGGGGTCAAACTCAATAGAGCAATTGTTGTCAATTGTAAAGCGACGAACAGAAATCAAGTTCTTAATAATGTGTGGTGAAACAAGAACATTAGAAAGAACAAGAGGACGTTGTGCACTAGCAAATGAGTGTGACCCAATGGACGTAACGGGAAGTGAAGCCCCATTACCGACAATGATAGATGAAGGATTAGACGGTGAAGGAGGGTGAATGGCAGAAATGATACCGGTGTTGTTGACCATATGCGCACCAGCGCCGGAGTCCGCATACCATTCGCCCGATGGCGGCGTCAGCGTCATAGTGTTGAAGCTGTTGACGAGCCCGGACGGATCCCACGATGCACCATGCATGGGAGTCCAGGGCGCCTGCTGCTGTTGTGGTGGCGGCACCCAGGGCTGCTGTTGCTGCCCCGTCCATGCCGGCTGTGGACCGCCGTAGCCGAACCCGGGCGGAGGACCGACGGCGTACTGCTGCTGGGCAGTGAGGGCAGCCGGAGGCGGGCGAAAAGGAGCACCAGCTCCACCCCCGGACTGTGGTGGCCACAGTTGGAGAGTGCCGGTCCAGGGGTTGTAGAACGGCGAAGGGAACCGGGGGCCTCCCACCGCTGCTGCGGCTGCCGCTGCTGCTCTTTGCCGATTGCCGCGACCACGGCGGCGTCAGCGCTGGCCTTGGCCAGCCGGCTGGCCGGCGGGGCGCGCCACCGGAGCCGCCCCGCCCGCCGTAGCCACCTTGCCCGCCCCGCCCGCCGTGACCACCTTGATTGCCGCCGCCCGCTTGGGGACGACCACCAGGGGGAGGACGCGGGTTGGAGAAGAGCGCAGTCGGTGGCGGTGCCGGCGGATCAGAAGCACCGGCGGCGGCGAACTCGGTGACAGCCACATCGTCGATGTCGATCTCCTCGAGAAGAAGGAGGGTGCGGGCCTCTTCGAAGGTGGGAAAGGGCTGCCGCATCTTGAGGTTGGACACCATCGGACGGAACTTGCCGTTGAGGCCGCGAAGGAGGGTGAGCACCAGAGTCCGATCTCCGATTGGGTCGCCGTAGTCGGCGAGAGTAGCCGCCATCGTCTCGAGTTTGCGGCAGAAGTCAGTGATCGAGGATGATCCCTGCTTTGCCGTGCGAAACTCGGCCGAGAGGAGGAGGGCACGGGATTCCCGCTGACCGAGAAATTCATTCTCGAGGTACAGCCAGGTGCCGCGTGCGTTGAGCTTGCGGGTCATCGTCGATTGTTGGAAGTCACCGAGTCCGCCGCCGCCGCCCGCTTCCGATCCGCCGGCACCGCCACCGACTGCGCTCTTCTCCAAATATATATAGGGAATACTCAATGCATTACTGTGAATGATCAGCGTACAAATATATATAGGCTCCATGGACAGGCCCACTTGCCATATTACATTCCAACAGAAATGATCCTCATCATTATTACTTGAGCAAATAGTTGTACCTAAAAGCAGTGGGTGTTCTCTAGGATGGCCAAACAAACGTTGTTGAACTGATTAGTCCTCCTGACTTGATAAAACCCAACACAGTGAGGTGCGCTAAGAAGGCTGACCTATAACAAATCCGTACCCTGAAATTTACTTGCACAGTGTCGGTGGATTGAATCTGAAGCATGAAAAGAAGAACAATAAGACAATTTAGATTTTATTATCAGGTATAGCCTGAATAAATATCAGAAGCTGCATGGAAGGAAGGTCCACAAAAGTGTGTACAGTATAAATATTCACAAATAAGCGCAATAGATATCTAACATTCAGCGATACATATGAAACTTGGTGGCCCTTTCAGTCCACTTTGCTAACTAAGGTTCCCGAAGGTCTCTTCGGAGACATCCGATAAACTAAGGTTCCCGAAATACTTGTCCATAACTATATATACAACAGTACTAAAAAGTGAAGCCATGACCAGTGCTCCTGCAATGTTCGACACCAACAACTGATGTGATCATTCGAAGGTAAATATTACTAAAGGTCTATGATAATTAGAATAGCTTCATGGGCCTTCTTGTAGTAAAAAAAAGGTTCCTTTGTGCATAAACGTGGCCGAAAATGTTACAATAATGGATGAATGGATCTCTGATCCGAGAAAAGAAGATGTACCGACAGCACAGGCCTCTTCTAATTTTACTGAACCCAAAGAATCAGCTATTGGCGTGTAGAATTAGATTGAAGGAAAAATAGTATTTTTAGTCTCCAAACAGAAATACATAGGCACTGGCAAAGTCTGCTTAGGAAAAATCTGAAGCCCATTTCAAAGTCAGCAAATCAAGATCAATAGGAAGCATGAATCGGCATCAGGTTGGCATGACGGCCATTCTAACATACTCCACCAAAGGGCAATAGGTTTCGATATTTTTTTCATGGATCAAAATGCAGCTGGAGAAGCCTAGTGGATGTGAAGTTGTCAACTTACATAAACCCCATAGGCCTTGCAGGTGCTAAGATCAGGACAAATAAAGCATTTGGTAATTTAGTTTTGTGGAATTTGCATACATGATATATGATGTCAGTTGAAAGAAGCACAAGGCCACAAATAAAAATAAAGTTAGTTGAATAAGTTCATTATTTGGTCACTGACTGATTTTTGCATTACAGAGCCTAAATCAACCTCTGAAAGACAAACTTATGGCTGACTCACATAAAAAAAAATAGCATGTTATACATAAAAGAATATTCAATGATCTAGAAAATATTTCATTAACATAAGAGAATATTGGTCTCATTATTTGAATCCTATTCCTGTATGCATCGCACTGCAGCTAGGAAACAATTACCTTGATTTGCCCGCACAAATTATCACTTCGAATCCGAACCTGCAATCATTTTTATCTGGAATTAGGCAAACACAAATTAACTTACTGAAAGGTCCTAAATGGCTAGAGAGGGGAGGGGGTGAATAGCCTAATTAAAATTCTACAAAACACTAGAACAACTTGTTAGACAATAACAAAGCGATAATTGCGGTTGCGCTAGCTCTACTTGTCGGCAAGCCTCCTAGTGACAATTCTAGTTAATTTATGTCTCTAGAGCACTCAAGAGCTATGTCACTACTTCTCTAGCTAGGTGAACAAGGTTGATTACACTACACAATTCTAAGCAACCTAGTCAACTAGCAAGTCTACACTAGCACAATGTATGTATGAAGTAAAGCTAGGTAGAGAGCAGGTGTTATACCGAACCGTCGAGGCAATGAACCAATCACCGGGAGATAATCAATCAACACAAATGATGGAGACAATGATTTGTTCACCCGGAGTTCACTTGAGCACCCGTCAAGCTACGTCTCGGGTTGTGTCGACCGTCTCAACGGTGGATCAAGGTAGCGCGCATGCCTTGCCTCACTAGGCCCTCTTGACACCACTCGATTGAGGGGTAACTCAACGACACGGGCAATCCACTAGAGTGTCAATTCGGCACTCCGTCGGGAAAGATCAAGAACCCCTCACAATATCACCGGAGGTGGGCAAGAACAATCACCTTCTCTTCCCAACGCCTCCACAATCACCGAGCCGGTCTAGGAGTGGTGCTCTCCAAGAGCAACAAGAAATCCACCGGCAACGATGACCCTCAAGTGCCTCTAAATGCAAACACTCAAAGCAATGCACTTGAATCTCCTCAACTCACTAGAAATGTGCTCACAAGCAAGAACAATGAGTGGGAAGGAGTATGCTCAGCTCAAATGATGTTAGGAGTGATTCAAATGTCCAAGAGAGAGAGCAAGGGGCCGGCCACCAAGTATATATAGCCCACATACAAAAAGATAGCCGTTGGTGCCCAAACTGCACTCAGCACAGGGTGACCGGACGCACCGGTCAGGTGACCGGACGCTCCGGTCTAGCGTCCGGTCAGACGCGACAAGCACTCGGGCCCACGTGGCCCGACACCCAAAGCCATGCGTCCTCGTCGCATGCTTCCGGTCACCACCGGACGCACGACGCCCAAACACCCGAAAACAATGCTTACTGGAATCGATCGGAAGCACCCCGACCGGACGCTCCGGTCAGGACCCCCAGCGTCCGGTCGCC
Organism: Hyparrhenia diplandra; assembly: GCA_015847255.1. NCBI lineage: Eukaryota > Viridiplantae > Streptophyta > Magnoliopsida > Poales > Poaceae > Hyparrhenia > Hyparrhenia diplandra. Next base: position 344,226 of record JADLZK010003661.1, read on the forward strand.
AGTAAACCTGCGCGAAGTCATCGTTTCTCCATCGCCTTTGCTTTGACATGCTACCCAACAAGTGTACCAACTTGAGCACGAGGGTTAGCATGTTTTCACCACCACGATGCATCCGGCGTAATAGAAAATAAACGTTTCATTTTCTCAAAAGCGCCGAATCCCGCCTCGCAACCTCGGCGGGAGGGTGAGCGGTACCCAAACCCATCTCAACCTTGCAACCATCACCGCCTTCGCAAATGTGCCAACACCACCACGTGTAAATCACCATGTGCTCGTGTGTTAGCAATTTCGCAATCAATTTTCGAAGGACGGGTTAGCTCTCTAGGTTAGAATGCATGCATATGAATTTTGAACCTAGAGGCACATGAGCATCGATGTTCCCGAGGTTTTCCCCTCTTTATAGTTCCGGCTATCGATCCTAAAGCACTCACACCCTCTATGGTGTCTTGAGTGTGAAATCAAAATGGCCCTATGGTATACCTTCGCCTTGAGCCCATTTTGATCCTCGAATCCATGCCACGCGAGCACTTGATCATCTTTTGGATCACACCAATCCATCCACCATGACCACCATGTGCTCCACCATCGGCTTGACCAATCTCCAATCTAATCATACACTTAGCAAAGGGATTAGTCCTAAGGATGTCACTAATTCACCAAAACCAAACTACAGATCTTCAATCTCCTCCTTTTTGGTAATTGGTGACAACCCCGCATAAAGATTTTATGATTAAGGGTTTTTGAACCTATCATGGTTTTCCAAGCATTTTGCTTACAATTATAGGATTGGACAAACATCATAAGTTCGTTTTTGGTAGCATGAGCTCTCCCTACATGTATGCCAAGAGTTTGGAACGAAGCTTTGCATACATGTATGAATATTGAAATTGAGGGATGAGCTATGTTACCAAAATGATGCTTAATGTGAGAGAAATGGACCTTTGAAGCGTGATACCAATCGAAGTTGCGCCTTTCTCACCATTTTAGCATCAAGGATAGCTAGATATTTCATCAAAACTCAAAGTACCATTTGTGAGATCATATTTGAAGCAAGGTACTTGAATTTAGAGCTTTAATTTCAAAATATCTAGATATCATCCTATGCATGCTAGTTGTTCAATCATCATTCAAATTACCACTAGCATACACCACACAAGCATGTATATATAGAATTTAAGTACATGTGCAAGAGCAAGTCATATGTTGGTACACAAACAAATGCAACAAAGGGCTTATGAGCTTGCTCCCCTACTTGTGTGCTTTCAAAAAAATTTGATCCCCTTCTAATCTTCTAAACTCTTTATGCACTAATCTCTCCCCTTTGTCAACAATTGACATAAAAGGATTGATCAAGTTCTTTTGATATTGAAAGATTAGTTTTCAAATTTGATCAAATTTGCATAGCTTGCAAAACATATAATTCGGGTTTGAACCAAAGACAAGCTTTTTCACACCTCATGACAAGGGTTATCATGTCTATGTTGAATTATACATTCGACAATATATCTAAATTCAACACTTGAGATTGCAAGCCCACAAGCATGTCATATGTCATCACTAGATCAATCAAGCATATAAAGCAATAGTGATGGCATACATACATTGAAATTCAAGCTTTTCATGAATGCAACCTAAGGGACAAGTTGTATGTCTATATGTTCTAACAAGTCCTTAGTTATCATGAATGACATGTCAAACAATTTCACCTCTGCTTTGCTTGGTGGAGGGGCATGTCATATATGTGGAGTGCATTCAACTCATATTGGAGAAGTCAAGAATGTTCAATTCATTTCTAAGCTTGCAAAATCTCTTCTCATCAAGTGGCTTGGTAAAGATATCGGCAAGTTGATCTTCGGTACCAATTGGATGGATTGCAATATCTCCTTGTTGTTGATGCTCTCTAATGAAGTGGTGCCTTATATCAATGTGCTTGGTTCTTGTATGTTGCACCGGATTTTGAGTCATCTTGCAAGCACTTTTATTGTCACAATACAAAGGTACTTTGTTGAAGTCAAAACCATAATCCTTCAATGTGGACCTCATCCAAAGTAGTTGGCAACAACAACTCCCCGCACTAACATACTCGGCTTCAGCGGTAGAGAGTGTCACACTTGTTTGCTTCTTTGATGACCATGACACAAGAGATCTTCCAAGGAATTGACACGTGCCACTAGTGCTTCTTCTATTGACTTTGCAACCACCATAGTCGAGTCCGAAAATCCAACAAGCTCAAAACTAGACCCCTTTTGGATACCATAAGCCAACATCTTGTGTATGCTTCAAATACCTCAATATTCTCTTTGCGGCCTTGAGATGACTCTCTCTTGGTGAGGATTGAAATCTTGCACACATGCATACACTAAACATGACATCCGGTCTTGATGCGGTCACATAGAGTAGACTACCAATCATAGACCGAAATAGCCTTTGATCAACCATATTGCCTTTGAGATCACTATCCAAGGTGCCACTTGTACCCATGGGAGTTGAAATCCCCTTTGCATCTTCCAAGCCAAATTTCTTGATCATGTCTCTTATGTACTTGCCTTGACTTATGAAAGTTCCATTCTTCATTTGCTTGATTTGAAGTCCAAGGAAGTATGTGAGCTCTCCAAGCATAGACATTTCAAATTCTTTAGCCATCATTCTTCCAAACTCTTCACAATAGTCTTGATTTGTTGACCCAAATATGATATCATCTACATATATTTGCAAGATGAACAAATCCTTGCCAATCTTCTTGGTGAAGAGAGTAGTGTCGGCCTTCCCCATCTTGAAGCCTTTCTTGAGTGAGAAGTCTCTCAACCTCTCATACCATGCTCTAGGTGCTTGCTTCAAGCCATACAATGCCTTCTTCAACTTGTACACATGATTAGGCTTGTGATAATCTTCAAAACTGGGAGGTTGCTCAACATAGACAAGCTCATTGATGTAACCATTGAGAAATGCACTCTTCACATCCATTTGGTAGAGCTTGATGTCATGGGCACATGCATAGGCTAATAGGATTCTAATTGCCTCTAACCTTACCACCGGAGCATATGTTTCACCAAAGTCAAGGCCCTCAACTTGAGTGTAACCTTGTGCAACTAGTCTTGCTTTGTTTCTAACCACTATGCCATCTTGATCTTGCTTGTTCTTGAACACCCACTTGGTTCCAATGACATTGTAGTCGGTTGGCCTTTGTACCAACTCCCAAACTTCATTTCTATCAAAGTTGTTTAGCTCCTCTTGTATTGCCAAGACCCATTCTTCATTTTTCATGGCATCCTCAATATTCTCCGGCTCTTCTTGTGACACAAAAGCAAAGTGCTCACAAAAGTTTGCTAGCCTTGATCTTGTTTGAACTCCACTTGTGATATCACCAACTACTTGATCAATAGGATGGTCTCTAGCAACACTCGAATTTTAGAGTATAGGAAGTTGATTGCTTGAGCTAGGTTGATCACTTGTTGTAGCTTGAGATGATGTACTAGCTTGTTGATCTTGCACTTGAGAACCACTAGCTTGACCCATTGGAGAAGATAGCACTTGATCTTTGTCATCATCAACATCAATTACTTGAGTTGGCCTAATATGCCCAATATCCATGTTCTTCATTGCTTCAACCAATTGAGTACCAACATCATTGAGATTTTCTTCCTCATCTAGTGACCCATTGGTTTCATCAAACTCCACATCATGAACTTCTTCAAGTTGACCACTAGAACTATTCCATACTCTATATGCTTTGCTTGTGGTGGAATAGCCAAGCAAGAATCCTTCATCACACTTCTTGTCAAACTTGCCCAATCTAGTGCCTTTCTTCAAGATGTAGCATTTGCAACCAAAGACTCTAAAGTATGCAATGGTTGGCTTTCTTCCATTCAATAGCTCATAAGGTGTCTTGCTCATCAATGGATGGCAATACACCGGTTGATGTAGTAGCAAGCGGTATTGATTGCTTCGCCCAAAAATGATTGACTCACATCATATTCACTAAGCATTGTTCTTGCCATATCCATGAGAGTCCTATTCTTTTCTCTCAACTAGGCCATTTGATTGTGGTGTGTATGTAGGTGAGAATTCATGCTTAATGCCATAGTCATTGCATAGCTCTTCAATTCTTGTATTCTTGAATTCACTCCCATTGTCACTCCTCACTTTCTTGATGGTAACATCATATTCATTGCACACTTGCTTGAGAAATGTCTTGAAGATGGAATATGTGTCACTCTTGTCATTTAGAAAGAATACCCAAGTATATCTAGTGAAATCATCCACAATCACAAATCCATACTTATTGCCACCAATGCTAGTGTAAGTAGTTGGTCCAAATAGATCCATATGCATCAACTCAAATGGCTTGCAAGTGCTCATAAAATTCTTCTTAGGATGAGTATTGCCTACTTGCTTGCCGGCTTGACATGCACTACAAGGTCTATCCTTTTCAAACTCAATTTCATTCAAGCCTCTTACTAGATCATGCTTCACTAGCTTGTTCAATTGTTTCATGCCTACATGACCAAGCCTTCTATGCCATAATCAACCCATATTTGACTTTGAGATCAAGCATGTACTCAATTTAGCTTCACTAGTCCCAAATTCAACTAGATAGAGATTGTCATGCCTAAAACCCTTGAATATCAACTTTGAATCATCAACACTCACAACCTCAATATCATTGACACCAAATATGCATTTGAAACCAAGGTCACATATTTGTGCTACCGAAAGCAAGTTGAAGTTCACCGTGTCTACAAGTGCCACATTGGATATGCTCAAATCATTTGTGATTGCAATCTTCCCAAGTCCTTTAACCTTGCCTTTGCCATTATCACCAAATGTAATACTACCACCACTTGACTTTGTATCAAAAGAGTTGAACATTCTAGCATCACCGGTCATATGTTGAGTGCACCCACTATCAAGAATCCAATGCCTCCCTCCGGCCTTGTAGTTCACCTACAAAACAAATCAATGAGATTTTGGTACCCATCTTTGCTTGATCCTTGGAGGTTAGTCACCAAAGACTTTGGCACCCAAATGGACTTCTTCTTTGGTCCCACAATAGGTGTACCAATGAACTTTGCCTTTATACCCTTCTCACCCTTGGTAAGCATATAACAAGAATCAAAGCAAATGGAATGCACATTGTTTACTTTCTTGTTCTTGTTCATTTTAGCACATTGTTGCTCTTGATGCCCAACTTGCTTGCATCTTTGGCAATAAGCACCATTGCTCCTCACAAAGCTAGGCTTTGGGGTCACAAAGGCCTTTTTGCCTTTCTTAGGGATATACCCTAAACCTTCCTTGTTAAGGGAAAATCTTTGGCTACCCAAGCACTTTAGCAATTTGGCATCCCCGCCATATGCTTTACCCAAGGCGTGGGTGAGCTCATCCACCTCTCTTTTGATTCTCAACTACTAAAACCTTTTCATCACTATTAGTAGAGATAGAGTGGGTTGATGTGGATGTGGAAGAGATAGATGGTTCAATGACATCAACCACAAATGGTTCATCTATAATATCACATGTTGAACCAACATCCTTCTTTGAGATCAAGACACTCTTGTCTCTCTTTTCCATGAGCAAGGAGTGAGCTTTTTGAAGCTTAGTGTGAGCAAGTTCTAACTCCTCATGGTCTTCCTTTAGACACTCATGAGAGGCTTTTTGCTCCCTAAGACTTTGTTCAAGTGAGGCAACTCTCTTTTCCAAAGCCTTACACTCCTTGACCTTAGCCAAGAGGATAAGATTGGCTTGCTCAATCATATCAAGCATATCTTCCTTAGTGGGTTCATTTTCATCATCATATTCACTACCATCACTATCATATTTTACTTCATTAGGACAAGGTTCATCATTGTCAAGAGGTGATACCTTAGTGGCCTTGGCCATAAAGCATGAACCGAAAGATGAATCAAATATAGATGGCTTGTCATGATTCACCAATGTCATCATAGCCTTCCCTTCTTCTTCATCATCGGACTCATCACTATCCCATGTGACCACAAAGGCACCATCCTTGCCTTTCTTGAATATGGCCTTGTTCTTCTTTCCTCTTCTAGCATTCTTGTTACCCTGGTTGTCTTTTCTATGTGGACAATCCGCATAGATGTGATCGGGCTATCACACTTGAAGCATAGCCTTGGCTCATCATTGTCCTTGGGAGGGTCATTCCTCTTCTTTTGCCCAAATCTTCTCTTGTACTTAAGCATCTTGCCAAATTTCTTGACAACCAATGCTAGGGCCTCATCAACCTCTTCCAAGCCAACTTCTTCACCTTCTTCTTCTTGAGCTTTGGCCTTGCCCTTGGTGGAGGTAGAAGCCTTGAATGCCACCGCCTTCTTGTCATCTCTCTTCTTCTCATCTTTCTTCTCCTTCTCATCAACATCATGGTTATATTTGTCAAAGGTCAAGACCTCTCCAAGCAAATCATTTGGCTTCATTGTGTCAAGCCCATCTCTTTGTAGCATCATGATCAACATCTTGAATCTCTTAGGTAGGCTCAACAAGAACTTGTGGCAAAAATCTTGATCTTGTGTCTTGTACCCTAAGCTCTTGAGATCATTCACTATCACTTGCAATCTATGGAACATCTCCAAGATTGTTTCTTCATCCTTCATCTTGAAGGTCTCAAACTCACTCTTGAGGCCATAGAGCTTGGTACTCTTGACAACCTTGGTGCCCTCATATGTTTCACCCAATCTTGTCCACACCTCACTAGCACGATCTAAATCCTTGATGCCCTCAAAGATCTTTGTGTCAATGCCACTGTAGATGGTATTGAGAGCCATCCGGTTGCATGTTCTATTTGCCTTGTCTTCATCGGTGAGCTTGGTTGGGTCAAGTATGACAAAATCATTCTCAGTGACCTCCAACACTCTCTCATGTATAGAACCAAGATACATTGTCATCTTTCTCTTCCAATGATCAAAAGAACTCATGCCATCGAAGAACGGAGGCTTTCCCCCAACATGGTTGAACACTATATTTGCCATTTCTTGCACCGAAGGGTGTTACTCCTTGCTTAAACGGTGACCACGGCTTTGATACCACTTGTAAGGTCCTAAATGGCTAGAGGGGGCTGAATAGCCTAATAAAATTTCTACAAAATACTAGAACAACTTGTTAGACAATAACAAAGCGATAAATGCGGTTGTGCTAGCTCTACTTGTCGGCAAGCCTCCTAGTGACAATTCTAGTCAATTTATATCTCTAGAGCACTTCAAGAGCTATGTCACTACTTCTTTGGCTAGGTGAACAAGGTAGATTACACTAAACAATTCTAAGCAACCTAGTCAACTAGCAAGTCTACACTAGCACAATGTATGTATGAAGTAAAGCTAGGTAGAGAGGAGGTGTTATACCGAACCGTCGAGGCAATGAACCAATCACCGGGAGATAATCAACCAACACAAATGATGGAGACAATGATTTGTTCACCCGGAGTTCACTTGAGCACCCGTCAAGCTACGTCTCCGGTTGTGTCGACCCTCTCAACGGTGGATCAAGGTAGCGCGCACGCCTTGCCTCACTAGGCCCTCTTGACACCACTTTCGATTGAGGGGTAACTCAACGACACGAGCAATCCACTAGAGTATCAATTCGCACTCTGCCGGGAAGATCAAGAACCCCCTCACAATATCACAGGAGGTGGGCAAGAACAATCACCTTCTCTTCCCAACGCCTCCACAATCACCGAGCCGGTCTAGGAGTGGTGCTCTCTAGGAGCAACAAGAAATCCACCCGCAACGCGGCGACCCTCAAGTGCCTCTAAATGCAAACACTCAAAGCAATGCACTTGAATCTCCTCAACTCACTAGAAATGTGCTCACAAGCAAGAACAATGAGTGGGAAGGAGTATGCTCACTCAAATGATGTTAGGAGTGATTCAAATGTCCAAGAGAGAGAGCAAGGGGCCGGCCACCAAGTATATATAGCCCACATACAAAAGATAGCCGTTGGTGCCCAAACGCACTCGGGGGGTGACGGATGCACCGACCGGACGCGACGGTCGTGACCGGACGCTCCGGTCAATCGGTCCGGTCCGCCCGCGACAAGCACTCGGGCCCACGCTACGACACCCAAAGCCATGCGCCCGGGTCGCATGCTTCCGGTCACCATCGGACGCACGGGCACGCCCAAACACCCAAAAACAATGCTTACTGGAATCGATCGGAAGCACCCGGACCGGACGCTCCGGCCGGGACCCCGGCGTCCGTCGCCAAGAAACCCGCCGGGTCGCCGTTTCTCCGTCGCCTTTGCTTCCGACATGCTACCCAACAAGTGTACCAACTTGAGCACGAGGGTTAGCATGTTTTCACCACCACGATGCATCCGCGTAATAGAAAATAAACGTTTCATTTTCTCAAAGCGCCGAATCCCGCCTCGAAACCTCGGCGGGAGGGTGAGCGGTACCCAAACCCATCTCAACCTTGCAACCATCACCGCCGCAAATGTGCCAACACCACCATGTGTAAATCACCATGTGCTCGTGTGTTAGCAATTTCGCAATCAATTTTCAAAGGACAAGGTTAGCTCTCTAGGTTAGAATGCATGCATATGAATTTTGAACCTAGAGGCACATGAGCATCGATGTTCGAGGTTTTCCCCTCTTTATAGTTCCGCTATCGATCCTAAATCACTCACACCCTCTATGGTGTCTTTTTTGTGAAATCAAAATGGCCCTATGGTATACCTTCGCCTTGAGCCCATTTTGATCCTCGAATCCATGCCACGCGAGCACTTGATCATCTTTTGGATCACACCAATCCATCCACCATGACCACCATGTGCTCCACCATCGGCTTGACCAATCTCCAATCTAATCATACACTTAGCAAAGAGATTAGTCCTAAGGACACTAATTAGCCAAAACCAAACTAGAGATCTTCACCTACAGGACGTGGGTGCATCCCGCCGTGGCCGCGACACCCGAGCGTAACTTCGTTCTCTCTCGTTCTTTAGTTGTCTTTGCCACACTATGATTGCTAGTTCCTACACCCATCCTTTCGGACGCGGTCATGGCGGACTTGATATCGATATCCATATCGATGCGGTTCTTATCCGCACAATTCGAGTCTTCTATGACCAAGTTTAGTGGGATACGACTTAGGAGCCAACCTTCGTGTTGCGACGGATGCCAACTCGCCTAGGTGCAGCTCATGGCCCTTCCATGGCCATGGGGTTTACCTTCTTTTTCGTGGTGTTTATCCTATTTCTCCTCGTCTCTTGTCTCAATCCTCGCCGATCTACTAAGGCGTTGAATGAGCTATCGTTTGCTTGGTATTTATTGCTGTTTTGATTCCATTCTTTGACTCCCCGTCGTTGCAATGACGAGCGGATTGGAGCGATGTGAATCCCGTTTTCTTCTTTTGGATCTTCGTGCTTAGCCACTCCTTTCGATTCCCGTTAATCTAATAACATCTGGATCGGAAGTAGTGTGTAGTGGTGTTTGCTTAGGATGAGCTAGAGGTTATGCCATTTATCCAAAAGCCGTACAGGTCGACTCGATCGACCCGTGAAGTTCGAGCTAGGCTATGACTTGAGCTCATGCCTAACAAACCACCACTCTTGTTTCTTTAGTCCAAGGACCGACTATACATCGAGAGGGCTCGGTTGTCTCCTTTTAAGATCCTCGGTGTCATAGTCCTTTTGAGTCCTGTCGCCTTTTTTTATTGAATGCTCTCTTGTCGTGTGTAGTCTCGCGCTATAGTTGCTTCAAGGTTAGAGTTGGATCAGAACTCGATGGAGGAAGAGGGCAAGGAGGCCAACAGATCGTGGAGTGGAGCCGACCCCGGGAGGAGGAGACGGTGTATGACTACGCCAACTAACAAAGACTTGTACTACTTCCTCGACATCGCAGGTGTCATGGCAGCACTTTACTTTAGAGAATCCTATTGAGACATATTGCAAGTAGATATGCTAGCGCTTTACTTTTACTCTTTTGCTAGTATATGATGCATGCTTTTGCCAGAGCCTCGATTGCCTGATTAAAACCTATCCACCTGATCCCCAGCTTTACGCTCGCACTTATACATTCCTGCCTGCTTGCTTGCACTTGCTGCTATGCTATCACACTTATGTTATATACTTGAGAGCCGGATTATATGAGCCGGACGGATAATGTGTGATACCTGATGGAGTGTGACTCTGCGTGCGTGACTTGGGTGTGTGGTGGTGAGGGTTGTGTCGACCAGGCAGGAATGACGACGAGTCGTGGAGACGAGTCTTGACAGGGGGTGCTTCTAGGCATTCCCGTGCTTTGCTACCTGTGGCGGGTAAACTGCTTTCGATGAGATGGCCCTAGGACCGAATCTTGTACTGGGATGAGGTCTGGGCAGAAGTATTTGAAGATGTCTTGTCTGGTCCTGCCTAAGGACTTGTATCTTCGAGGACCCGAAGTCTTGGGAATTGGTGCTCACCACTCGTCCCTGTATGGGTGGGGTGCGGTCTACCCTTTTAGTCGGGCGGTGCCATTACTGTTAGGTTTTGAGTAGATCAGGGTGGGCGTGACGGGCAAAGAATACCCGTACGTCCTAGGTGGGCAGCACCCGTTGGCCAGGTGTCTGCCTTTCCCGCCTCGGCGTTCCGGTGGCACTGAGGACTTCCCAGTTGAGTGGTAGGATGGCATTTATGCGGGTGGAAGGACTCCGTTATCTTCCTAGATGCTCCTAGGGCATCGATGATGGTGATCTTGTGGTCTTGTGTACACGCTCTGCAGAGTTGTAAATCTATACGTATAGTCCGGCCTTCTGGCTAGGACCTATCTGGACCTGGACTACCAAGGGTTTGCGCCGGCCTTTATGCCTGGACTACCCTCGGCTTGCGCCGGTCTTTTGACTAGGTTTTCCTGAGGTTTCCCTTCTCTGAGTAGTGAGAGTTATCCTTTCTCTTCTTACCTTGGGAGTACTAGTAGTGTGTGGGGGTTTACGGTTGTGAGCCTGGAGGGCTGAGAGCCGATTAGGCAAGGCAGAAGGAGCTGGAGCTGTCTTGTCGCTAAGTGGGGTGAGAGTTGTGAGATGTGTGTGGTATATGGTGATGGTTTGGGAAGAACATGTGAGGTGGGTTGGAACTTGTAACTGGAACTAATAATATTGAACTTATTACTACTTGCTGCTTTGCATGCGCTAAGGATGCAAACCACGTACCAAATAATAGGACCGCCAGATCCCTTATTTTCTATTTTCCACCAAAGCTCATTCGGTGCTGACCATGGCCTGCACATTTCTGGCGGTGTGCAGATTACCTGATTTGCAGTAACTAGAAAGGATTAGGTGGTCTCGTTCCTACGCTCAAGCTTGGGGTTAGAAGATGAAGATTGCTTCCGCTAATCTCTACGCCGACTTTGATGAAGCCCGTGAAGGAGGAGCCTTCACTGCCGACGTGCTACGCCTACTCGAGGTCCCCGAGTTACGCTTCCGCTAGGTTAATCGTGTAATAGGTGAGTCCCCCGAGAGTTGTTTAATCCTGTAATCTTGTAATTGTACGATGCATGACTATGACATTAATCGTAAATAATAATGTGATGGAGTGATCTCGTGGGACTATCACGTTATTATTCGATTACGTGTATTTTCCCTTTGTGGAAAATCGAGGATGTATCTAAATTTGTAATAGTAGAACAAATTAACCTAAAGCCCGTACAAGCAGACTCGAAATCAGCAAATCCCAAACTAAAAGTACGAGATTCCATAACAAGAACCCTAAAAATCAAAATCCCCAAATCTCGGTCCATACCTAACCCTAAGGAGAAGGCTGGATGGACGTGTCTTTGCTGCTCATGTGCGCCGATGGGGGGCGTCGGTTGCCCACCACGGGGCCAAGACTGGATCGGGATCGACGCTACCTTTGCGGTAAGCGCCAAGTAGCCGGGGTGCGGGTCACGCCACCGGGGACACCACGCGTCGGGCGGCGTCGAACTCGTTGCTCCTCATGGGGACGTCGGAGAGAGGGGGAGAGGGAAGGAGAGCGAGAGGGAGGGAGGCGGGGCGGGCGGGGCGGGCGGCGGCGGGCCCGGGTGGGAGGCGGGCAGCGCCACAGCTGGCCGCTGGGGAGAGAGAGGATGAGACTATGAGAGAAAGCATCGTTTTTTTTTTTTTTTTTTTTTTGGAGGATGGGCAAGCCAGAAGCTGGCTATATATTTACTTCCATGGATTCGGATCGGGCCGAGAAGTTTTGTGGAGAAGCCAGCTTCAAGCGGGAATCTGTAGAATCTGAATTCAGCGCAGATGAATCCTCGGACGTTGAATGGAAGATCGGATGGATGGAAGATTTTGAGATGGCGTGGATACATGTTCTGGCGGAGAAGCAGTTACACTTTCTATTGTTCAGCGCAGTGAATCTTGGACGTCGAATGGAAGATCGGATGGATGGAAGATTTTTGAGATGGCGTGGATACATGTTCTAGCGTTGAAGCAGTTACACTTTCTGAATGGAAGATCGGATGGATGGAAGATTTTGAGATGGCGTCGATACATGTTCTGGCGTTGAAGCAGTTACACTTTCTATTGTTTATTATTATTATTAGATTAGATTGCCGGCCGTAGTATCTCCGTTGACCGAACAAAACAAAATTAATAATGTAATATTGTTCATAATAATTGCCGGCCGTATCTCCGTTGACCGCACAAAATAATATTGTTCCGACTTTGGAGACACATAAGATGCGCATTACACTAGAGTTTGTCCATACGCACATCCACTACTACTAGAAGTAGTACAGAATTTGATATAAAAAATAAGAGTAAACGATTTGAAGATGCAGCCGGACGGACAGACTGGGATACAGCCACAGAGAGAATCCGTTCATTTTATTTCCCCTACTCGGCTGCGTAGGCAGACGGCAGGAGTCTGGGTGCTGGGCGGACCATCAACGGCACGGCGCGCTGCAGGGTGAGTCCGTACGCCTCCTCCATGTCCAGCTTTGTCCGCGGTCATGCCGTCGGCGAGTTCCCAGTCCATGGCGTGCACGAGCGTGGCCGTCATGAGCGTGACCATGCGCAGTCCCCAGCTGAGCCCCGCGCAGATCCTCCGGCCGGCGCCGAACGGGATGAGCTCGAAGTCGCCCCTTTGACGTCGACGCCCGCGTGCGAGCCGCCGGGCAGGAAGCGGTCCGGACGGAACTGGAGCGGCTCGGGCCACGCCACCGGGTCGCGGGCGATCGCCCACACGTTCACCAGCAGCGTGGTGCCGGCTGGGATGCGGAACCCGTCCACCTCGCACTCCTCGGCTGCCACGCGGGGCAGCGACAGTGGCGTCGACGGGTGAAGCCGGAACGTCTCCTTGATCACCGCCGTCAGGTACGTGAGGCGCGGCAGGTCCGACTCGGAGACCGGCCAGGCGGTCGCGGCCGACGATGGCGTCCAGCTCCTGCTGGGCCTTCTTGAGCACGTCCGGGTGCCGGATCAGCTCGGCCAGCGCCCACTCCACCGTGCTCGACGTCGTGTCCGTCCCCGCCGTGAAGAGGTTCTGTGATCACGATATGCCCACAAAGCTAAGTACATGCATCCACACATGAGAAGATGTCGCTGTCTCGTTGTGCACGGAAAAGTTCTGAAAATTAACTTACGAGGAGGAGAGCTTTGATGTCGGTCTCGTTTATGGTGTTGTCCTCGCCTTCCACGAGCGATTGCTGCTCGCGCATCTTGGCCAGCAGCACGCTGAGCAGGTCCTTGCCCTGTCCGGCAGCCTTCCTCTCCCTGATAATCTCATTCATCATATTGTCGTACCTGCGGTGCAGCCGCTTCATCTTGCCGACCACGCCCTGCGGATCGAGCCACGCGAGCGCAGGCACGAAGTCCCCGACGTTGAAGACCCCGGCGAGCTGCATGAGCTCCACCACCATGTCCTTGAACTCCCTGGCTTGGTCTCCTCCATCGACCGCGAACACGCGCCGGCCCACGGTGGCCCGGGCCAGCGTGTTGGTCGCGCAGACGTTGGCCACCTGGCCCAGTGGAACGGCGGCGTGCTGGTGGTGGTGCCTGGCGAGCTCCTGACCATGAGCGCCACCTCGCCCCCTCCCCTGATGCTACGGAGGTCGTCCAGGGCCTTGGCGGAGAAGAGGTGGAGCGCGCACAGCTTCCGCAGCGCGCGCCACCGGGAGCCGTAGGGGGCGAACACCAGGTCCTGGTAGTTGTACGCCACGTGCTTGCCGCCGGAAATGAGCGGGCGGTTGCTGAAGTTGGCGTCATGGGCGCGCAGGAACTGCGCCGCCACCTTCGCCGACGCGGCCACCACCACCTCGGCGCTGCCGAACCGGAGCCGGAACAACGGGCCGTACTCTTTCGCCAGCCCGCACATGGTCTGGTGCGGATGAGAGCCCAGCTGCGGCAGGTTGCCCAGCACCGGCCAGCCCCGGGGACCCGGCGGCAGCGGCCGATTTCCCTTCTTCGCGTCGGCCCCGCCGCGACGGCGGAGCAGGAGGCACCACACCCCGACGGAGAGGGCCAGGAAGCACAGGAGCAACGGCAGCGACGCGTCCATGGTTTGATGACTTGACTGGCCGCTCGCGCTTGGTTTCACAGGAGGCAAGCCGCTCGCGCTCGGTTCACAGGAGGTGCGCTTGGCGTTGGAGTGAGTGCTGAGCGTGCGGTTATCGAGTGGATCGGAGTGCGTTGTTCATCAATATATACAGCTGCCACTTAGCGTGCCTCAGGCTTCAGCTACTTGCCTGCCTCCTATTTCACTGGGAGGATGCCTGTTTGTGAACCTCTCTTCTTTTTTAAAAAAGTTTTTATTTTACAAAATGGCTAAAAAATAAAATTTAGCTATTAAGTTTAGTCAAACTATTGAAGTTGCTCTTAGAAACTAATATCTATAGTTGAGTTAGAGGCCATCTCTCTTAGTGCTCTATTTTATACAATTAGTAAAAAAGCATTAGGATTAGTGTTTTTTAGTCTAGTTTAGTCTGCATAAGTGCTTTGCTTTAGTTTTAGCTGCAGAGTTGAATAACATTTGCATATCTCTTGGCTGTTGGTGCTTGCGCCACCATACTAATACATTCCAAGGCTCGTAATTCTAACGAGATCGCT
Organism: Hyparrhenia diplandra; assembly: GCA_015847255.1. Lineage (NCBI taxonomy): Eukaryota > Viridiplantae > Streptophyta > Magnoliopsida > Poales > Poaceae > Hyparrhenia > Hyparrhenia diplandra. The sequence goes on from JADLZK010003661.1 coordinate 359,240, forward strand.
CTAATCACGTTTGTGGAGTGGCCGTCAGTGGTGTATGGGAGTAAGGATGAAAACAGTCAAACTCAGTCGAAAAATACCAGAACTGTTTTTCTACTTTTACATTTGAATACTTAAAACGAAAACAAAAACAAAAAGGTAAAGCCGGATACGAAAATGAACAGCGAACTTACGGAATTTTGAAAACAAACTAATTCGAGCGGACTTGCGTCGAACATGATCGGTATATGAAAAATTCAATACGAAATATCGACACACAATGCATAAAAAATTAATAAGTGTCATTTTGACAAATTTTGAGTGTAAAAGAGCAAACTTATCATTTTGGTCCATCTAGCTCTCTATCTTTCGGTCACCCAATCATATGCAACACAATAATAATGATGCATGAAGCCGATATAGCCATGTAGCGCCGGGCGAGATGATTAGTCCCACCTCGGCGACTCTAGGAGGCGGGACAGGGGTGTGTTGCCATAATGCGTCTATAACCATAAGTGCTCCACACTTACCTTTGCATAGTTGCCTAGTCAAGAATGATCGACAACAAAATTTAGAATTTAAAATTCAGGATATTCGAACTAAAAGTAGAAAAGTAGAAAACGGTCGAACTTCGGTCGAAAAACTCCGCAACCGTTTTCTACTTTTTATATTTGAAATACAAAAACGGAAATGGAAAGTCGGACAAGAAAATACAAATTCGATCAGATTAAATACAGAAAACGAAACGGTGTCGTCCTGTTCAAGATATTTCCGTTCCGTTTTCATCCATATCTGGGAGAGGTTTGGTGCCGACCAGCTTGAACTTGCGGCTAGAGATAGCAACATCTAGACTTTGCCCTTGCCGACAATTTGCAAGTTGGTTAAAGTAACTCTCAGAGATGCTCAACTGTTTTCTTCTCTAGACTTTGCACTTCTATTTCCGGTTTTGTTCCTTAATATAGGATCGAGTTCTCCCGAAATAAATTAAAACCTTTAGTAATGTTCCATTTCAGAGCAGTTGGGGTGGCTGCGGCTGGAATGAGAATGGTGCCATAGCAAGTGTATCCCAATATCGACTTGAGAAGATTTCTGATTTTTTTTTCCATGTACCGTTTGATTGTTGCATCTATTTTTATCCTCCATAGTTCCTGTTCTATCTAGACTTCAGATTAGTAAAGAAGTAGTATATCCTGTTAATGGCTTTAATGCACCAACTTAGCCAGGCTACAAATGGTAACAAATAGAAATAAAAAATTCAAAATCATTCAAAACGGACACTCCAGATTAAATCTCATCTTTCTCTCTCTTTACTTCACTCATAATCTAAGGGTCATGGTTGATTGTGTCAAGGTAATCCTGCTCCCACCGCTGGTCGCACGCCTCCGTTATTCACGCGCACCTGGAATCGGCACCTTCCAAACCGGAGCCTTCCAAAAAGTGTCAAACACATCCCCACCCGCCTGCCTCTCGCGAGAAGGAAAGAAGACACGCGGCCAAAAAAATCGTGCGACATCAGCGGGCAATTAGCGTGGAAACCGGATCAAGGTGACCATGGGATGAATATATATATACATATGCCAGCTGCGTCACATCTCTTAAGAGCATCTCCAAGAGTACCCTATAATTTTCTCCCAATATCTATGAGTTTACGACCTCCCAAAAACAAATAGGGTAGGAAAAAAGTATCAATCTCCAACACTATCCTATAATTATCTCCCAATAACCAAATTTGGGCCCACTAGATGAGATTAGTTGGCCGGGTCGTTGGGTATGGGAGCCGCGCGCGATCGTTAGGTCCCGTCGAAGAAGAACTCGCGCGATCGTCAGGTCCCGTCGAAGAAGAACTCGCGCGATCGTCAGGTCCCGTCAAAGAAGAACTCGCGCATCAGCATTTTATATATTTATTTATTTGCGTGTGTACATGCGTGTAAGAAACGTCGTTGCTTTATTCATCAGAATGTGTGTACGTGCATGCTCCTGTTTGTTCAGACGATCAGCATCAGAATGCATGTAAGAAGCAGGGAAGGACCTGATTCATGAGCATCACCATCGATTCATGAGCATCAGCCCTGATTGCTGCTTCGACAGAAGTGACTTGCCCAACCTCGGTGAATGCTGGTCCGGCGGCGAGATAGGCACCTTGCCGATGACAGGCGGACCAGCTATTTGCGATGATCTAGACGGGGCGGACCATCTACTTGCGTGATCGGGTGAGCGCACCTGCTGGGCGTTTGCGGGCCTCGCTGCCGCGCACGCCCTCGCTGGCCGCGGCGCCCTCGTCTCCGATCGCGACGTATCTCCAATTCCCAGGCGAACAAAAACAACTGGCTGCGGCGGCCACAAACAATACGTAGCGACAACCGACGGAGGGGCTGGAGAGGATCGACGGCAAAGGGGAAGGAGAGGGTACCTCGACGGTGAACCCGATACCGGCGGCGCGAGCAGAAAACCTAGCTCCGACGACGACGCGAAGGAAGTTCCGTGAAACTTCTCTCCCGCTGCGAAACCTTCTTGGGGACGGGGATAGGAGGCGTATCGGCCGGCGGAAATATACGCGCTCCTTGCCGAGCATTTTTGGAGTTGCCCAAAGATTGGGACGTGGTATTGGAGACTTGTTGGAGGAGAGTTTTTCTCTTTTTCCCAAAAATACATGATTGGGAGTTAGTTTAGGGTGATTGTTGGAGATGCTCTAAGAACGGCAAGGTGGCTCCCTCCAAGATCCGTCGGTCAACATCTCCTAAGCGCTGCCGCTGCAGCTAGCTCTCTCCCCACTTTCCGCGGGCGGCGGCGAGCCTCAACCCCCGGGGGCGGCGGCGATGGTGGCGGTGGCGTGCGTGGGATCCATATCCCCTTTGTCACGGTGCACCTGGCGCGGCGGCGGCGAGCAAGCAAGGCGGCACGTCTTCTACTAGAACAGCTGAGATCGACAATCGTGACAACGCTCCACACCGTCGCCGCCATTGGACGGTAAATCGTTTGATACCCCGGGGGTGAGTACCCATAGGCTTAGGCTGTCTCCAACAGCTCACCCAAAAATACAAAATAGGTCAAGCACCGGTTGTTTTAGGTGCCAAAAATACACTCCAACAGAGTAGGCATGCGAGCACGCATTTTGGCGCACCGGGAGGAAAGCGAAGGCATATTTGCATCTTTCTCTCTCCCCGAGGCAAAGCTCCAAAGACTAGTAGCAAGCAGCCCGCCAGCAGGTGGATCGGGTGGAGCGGCCAACCGACGCGGCGGACCCATTGGTATGTGGCGGATGGGGACGAGGAAGAGTCACCGTTGGAGAAGCTTTTTTTTGGTCTCACATCCTTTTACCGTGTGCTATGTAAATCACCCAATGCCTCTCACATTTTGCAACCACCGTTGGAGACAGCCTTAGACGGTTTGGATTTTATTACGGCTGGAGCGGATGGACGACACGTGCCCCTAGCGAATGGAGTTTAAGAGGCAATTAGCGAAACTAAGCGAAGCATGTTGCTTACGTGGCATGCTGGGCGAGCTGGGTGGCCGGATGCGGGTGGCCCTTCCAATTCCGCCGCCAACGCTGCCATAGGCGACGAGCGCCGCCACCGCCTGCGCCGGATCCAGGTAAGCCGCTTCCATCTTCCTCCTTCCCTCGCCCTTCCCCTTCCCCTTCCTCTTCTCCTCATCCGTTTTCTTGCTAGGGTTGGAGTAGACACGGCGATAGCCGCGGCCGTGGCTCGAGGTGGTGCGTATCTCCTCCCTCCTCGCCTTTTGCAGCACGATATTTGCGTTTTCTGTGATGAATCAATTCCAGATCCTTTCGGTAGGTTTTATGCCCCCTCCAATTTGTGTTGGGGCTAGTGATACTAGTATCTGTAATTCAACCCCAATTTTTTAGGTCTTCAATTGATCCCCACGCTTTGGTAGTGGTTTGACTTCTAAAAATAGATTACGGATGCTATGAGTAATATTTGCACGGCGTCAGCTTGACCTTCGGTACTGCACCGATGGTCCAACACATCTGCTTTTGTGTTGTGTAGTGAGGGGAGATGTTGAGATAGACTGTTGTACTCGTTCTAGTTACAGACTAATCATCATTCCAGTTACAGCTGTTATATTATACTATAATGCTCTCACCATATTAATTGAACTCCCCAGAATTGAGAACATTCTTTTCATCCATTAAACCATTCTTTTCATGTGCCCAGATTGTAGGTGGACTACATTTGTGTAAGAGCTTAAATGTGATGATTAATTTGGTCCTGGACTTTTTAGGTTGGTATTTAACATGCTATAGTAGTTCTATGTACAATCTACTGTTTTCACTTATCATCTCAAAACTTAAATCACAGGTGAAATTTTGCTCCTATGCATCCACTGAATTTAATTTTTTAAAAGATGAGTTCTTGCGTGTCATGTTGACAAGGCACATGTCTGGTCTAGTTTACGAATTCATGGATAATGGGACACTAAAAGAGCACCTTCATGGAAGTCCACATCCAATTGATGGTAAATCTACATTGTAGGATCAATAGAAATTTGTCAGTAGGTGGATAGTTATTCTTCCACAAATTAAATGCTCCTTCTACTGTTGATTTTACATCTTTTTGGAACTGCAGAGCATTCGCACATGCTTAATAAAACTGAACTCAAACATGAAGCTCGATCAGATTCTGCTTAATGAGACAGGCTTGTGTATGCCGGATATCTCTAGTTTAGCTCTTAGTTGTGATTCAGCCCTGGCACTCTGGCAGCAACATGAATTGTTAGATCAGCGCACCCCATGGTCAATAGAGTAAACATTTATAAAATTACAAATGAGAGTAAACTTTTGTGGTGTTTTCACAGGAGCTGATAATGAAAAGATAACTAGCTGGGTGAAGCGTCTTGAGATTGAAGAAGATTCTGCAAAAGGTTTGTGGTCGGCTACTGTGCTGGTTTCACAATTCAGTACTTGTACATTGAACGTGGAGATTCTGATGGCAAAAATCAGGTATAGAGTATCTCCACACAGGATGCTCCCCCAACAATGGACGTAAATACTAAATTAAACAAATGAACCTGGCAGGCCCGATCCCACGTTGAAAGTGGGAACATCCACGCCATCATTGATGAAGTGTTGGACAGAGGCTATGACCTGCAGTCGGTGTGGAAGATCACAGAGGTGGCCATAATGTGTAGGCCTCCCATCTCGGAGGTCGTCAAGGAGATCCAGGACGACATTGCCATCGAGCAGGGACCCAGGAGATGCAGCGCTCTGCCGTCCAGCAGCAGATGCTTGTGTCCAACAGCAACCAGTCCATGGGTGGTGCCTCCTCATCCGTGAACAACAATCCAGCTAGTGTGGTGGTGGACTTGGACTAGAACTGGTGGACTTGGAGTAGAACGGAGCATCCTTCACAAAACGTTGATGCGACCAGGTCTAAAATAACGACATTGCAGCAGGACCTACATATAGTATGGTACTATGGGTTGCCGGTCTTTGTCCCTCATTCATGCATGTAGCTACCTACTTGTAGAGGAAGCTACTAGCTTGAGAACCACCCTGTATCTCAGCTGTATGTAATACGTAATAATTTATTATGCTCATTTTTAAGAACAGTGAGTTTTTTTTTGTGTGTTGAAACAAATGAAGTAATGCTAGCAAAGAAACCAGTGCATTGTCGTACATAATCATTATACCATGGGTAACAGTGACAATAATTAGTTTCTTGTGAACTTTCACCTCAAATCGTAATTAACATAAACTCAATTCTCATGGGCCAGGCAGCCACAAACAGGAGGGGACGAGAGCAATATATCCACCGATCACTAAGTTACTACAAACACCGACCAAAATAATCTTGTACCGACACAAGAAAACAAACTGCCATCAAGTCAAGCCCACCAAAGCTTCTTAATCTCTCATTCACGATCGTCATGGGCGATGTTGCAATGCTGTCGTCGCCTGAATCTGAGTCAACATATGATTTTTCAGGTGATACCATTTATGGACAGACAATGTTCAGTAAATATGCCAAAGGGAGTACTTGGCAGTTTGTAGCGGCACATACACTCAGTTTGGTGGCTGCAGCTCGAGACGGAACCTGCATAGTTATGAATGGTCTAGTTAGCACGTTTATAAAACATGGGCCTGGTATCTGAAAGAGACAAAATGTGTGCAGGGCAGGATGCAGCGCAGTTCGGCTAGTGTGAACTTTCCAAAAATTCAAGCGGTGTATTTATTGTATTGTATCTAGCTATTCTAAGATGGCTTCCAAATCATTTCAGCATCCAGACAATTATAAAATAGACTACGTTTATATGAAAGCTAAATGCCTGATACTTCATCAGTAACATTGTGTTACCTTACTCTGCTCTGTGCTTGTCTTTCTTGTTCTGCTGGACAGCATCCGCTGTTTCTTTTACGGAAACTCTTTGGCAGTGAGTGTAGGTCATCAAGCTCATCATGTAACACTGTGTTGATAGGATAATGTACGTAAGAACATCAAATTCTAAATTCTTAACATGCAATTTACAGAAGAATAAAAATTCCAAAGCAAGAACTTAACTCTTTGCGAAGCAGCTTCTCTCCCTGCAGTTTTTCTTCCATCTTGCTCTGCAGTGCATTAAGTTCATCGTCAGCGATGGTTTCAACTTTTGCTCTGTGAATCTTTTCTTTGCAGGAGTCTATTTTGTCCTGATACTCTGTTATGCAGTAGGAACAAGGTATTAAGATGGCAATAATGTCCCAACGCTTGAGTTCATTGTCCCACAGCAGGTTTCAGGTGCCACCAAACAGCTTCTTGTTAATTCTCTCCCTATTGGTTTTGTAATCTGAGGCCCCAATTCTGTTTTGATAAAGATATATGCAGTAGAGATTTGAATAAATGTGTGCCTCTTTCACAACAAACAAAACAGGATACAGTACCATGAATTTTTAGGCTAGTATATTCATGAATGCATCGAATTCAGACAACAATGCACACATTAAGCTTGGCAATGTTCAGAAGATGGTAGTGGGTTGTTGAAAGGAAACTGGTACAGGTGCTGTGGCTTGGAAGTAGAACATCTTTGATGAAATTCTTGACAGACTAAACTCTGTCAGTAGTAAGCTTCCCAAGTAACTGATCACCAAGACTGACAAATCTAGAGCTGGATTTCTAACAGTTTGAGAAACATTCAGAACAAACTAACTGCCTATTAGAAAAGGAACACACTACCGTGCTTGGTATGGGAGAAGAAAATCTTCGATAATGCAAATATAATAGTGTACCTTTACACTCTATGTCTAAAGTAAGCTTTCCCAAGTGAATGATCACTGAGAAAGGTATACCTTGAGCTGAATCTTTAGTACAGTTGCAGGTTTGGACAGGGTTGCCTGGAGCTGAATCTTTAGTTACATTTGCAGGTTTGGACAGGGTCCTAGCTTAACTTATTTTTACTCACGAAAACCACCTATGCAAATGAAAGGATTTCACGGTGGGTCAATGATGAAATTTGATGCTATGCCTTGGTTTCCTTTTGCAGAGCTAATGCCCTTTGGTGTAACATTAAAGTAAAAATTTACTGAAATTAGCAGTGACATTGGCTAAAATTCCCCAAATCTAAACAAGAAGGAAGAAACACCTAACATGTCGAAACAGAGCGAAATAAAACACCCAGGACAGGGGGACAAGCGGCACCTTCGATTTGCAGCTCGAGGTCTTCAGACTCAGGTCGACTGGCGGACACCAGCCTCCGCGGGTCCGGCGCGGACCTGCGCGATGCCGTCACGGTCGGTGCTGTCTCGTAGGTTGGGGAGTGGGGGCGAGTACGACCGCGGGCCACGACAACGGCTGCCCCTTGCTTTGCCGCCGGCACGTCGCCGCCGTCACAGGGCGATGCGAGGTCAGGAAATTTCGAATGAGAGAGGCTCGCGCAATCGGAAGCATGAGCAGATACGAACCTCTTGGATGTAGCACAGGGGATCCTCTAATCTTGCGTGCGGCAGTTGCCGGGAAGGTCGGCCATCAGGTTCGTCCCAAACGCACATGGTCGGAACCCTAGCTCCGACGCCGTGGACGGGCCATGTGCGAGACGGAGCTGAAAGCTGACGGGTGGAAGAACAGAGCATCCGAGGCGGCAGCGGGGCCCTGGCGTTGTGGTTCGGCTTTTTGCTATGCTCACCCGGGCCCTGTGCATCGGAGACGGTTCGGGTTACTAATCTGAAGACACGTCAGCTAAGCAGCCTCGTTGCCAGGACGTTAATAAAGTTTGCACGAATCCTGTCGCGGCGATGGACGGCTCTGAATGGTGTGGGTACCAGCCCACTGGGGTATCAAATCCGCGTTGCGGAGTAGGCGCTCATCGTGATCTTGTCGCCGTAGCAAAGTAGGTAGATCTTGGCCAACGCCTTCTGGTTGTGCTTTGTTCGATGTGTACTGCTGCTGCGCCTCGTGACCCTGTGTCTTTTCTGTTTTGGTCAGTGTTTAGTAATAACCAAAACATTGTTGTGCTTTTAATTCTGCTTGTAAAATAAACACACCTTTCTCTTCGATCAAACATTGGTGTCTCTGCGTGCTCTAAATGGCTTTATTTATATATTTTTTTTGCATAGGTCACGTACTGCTGATGCTTCTCTTCGACAATTGAAAATCTTGCTTCCGGCCGGTAAATTCCCAGTCCAGATGAATTTATAATTACATTTTTTCCTCCACATGTTACTATTTGAAGAGAGAAGACTATATATACGTTTGTTCTTAAAAACATTTGTAGAGCAGTTTTTCTTCTATTCATCATTCTTGTGTTGAATCTTCTGTAGTCAGGAATAATTGGGAATTAGAAGACCTTTCTTCAGCTGATGCCGCAGGTCTTATTGGCCGATTTATGTATGATACTTAAATGTAGCAAATGCTGTGAGTGTCATGCACAATATTGATATACATCGTTGATACCTCCTTTCTAAAAAATTGGACTGACTTGAAATATTCCAATGAGGATCGTTGTATATTTGGTCTTTAAGTTGAGATCTTTTGATGAATGGTTTAGCTTTGTCATTTAGTATGTTTCATGAAATAAGTTTATTTTAGGCTATGCATGAGATCTGTAAAAACCTCGCAAAAAAAAAAAAAGATCTGTAATACAATAATATGTTCAGTTTAACTTGCTTGGACGATTGCACTTGGACATTGTTGTGTCCCTCCATATTCACAACTTATATCTCTTGGTGCCCAGGCATGGAAGATGTGATGCACAGTGCCAACAATGATATAGGTGAAGAAGAAGAGAGTATCTCTAACAGGGAGCCGGCTGCTGCTCATAAATTTGGGTTATTTTTCTCCTTCTTCAAGGAACTATAGTTGCACATAAATGGATTAATTTTGTATTGTAGAAATTGCTCCTAATTGCCAATGATATTGCTGATGATAAGGCTGGGAGGTTTATCATGTCTTCAAAAGTCATTGAATTGTCTTTTGTTTCAATAATTGGGATTCCCTCAATTTTTTTTTTTAAAATGTGAGAAATATAAATTCAGTGTACTCCTAAAGTGATACCGTGGCGTTAGCCTTGGCACTATCTTAGTTTAATGTAAGAATAGATGGGGTTCATTAGCCTTTTTAAGTCGAATTAACCATCTTTTCGTGCGCAGCTCGATGACCTCAGATCGGAGTTGCTTGCTTTGGAAGGCAGTGTGTGCATGGTACTCTTAAAACCAGTGCGAACGACCGTCTCGTGTTGACCACCCGAGCCCATCTTCCAAGATCCTACCGAAGCAGCTCTGGAAGGCAGGCTCCAAATATCATTGTGAACCCTGATTAGTGGGCCCTGTTTAGAGCCCCAAATTTCACCAAATTCCACTATGCAAAAAGAAGATTCCCCGTCACATCAAAATGTTGGCACATGTATCGAGTACTAAATATAGGTAAAAAAATAAACTAATTGCACAGTTTAGATATAACGTTGCGAGGCGATTCTTTTGAGCCTAGTTACGCCATGGTAGGATAATATTTACCACTAACAAACGAAACGTCTTACGGTGTCGGATGTGACATGCTACAGGAATTTTGCACCAAATTTTGGTGATCTAAACACACCTGGAATATATGGATGGCCTTAGCCTAATAGAGAATTTTTTAATTATTTCCAATAAAATTTAAGAGACTTTATTCATATGTGCCTAAGGGTAGTGAAAAACTTTTAGTTTCACTTTCTAGTTAAAGCGGATGTCACTACTACACAAATTTTTTTACATGACGGGCATATATCGATTTTTGCGTGGCGAGGCAAGGATTTCGCGGGCAAAAAAAACGCCCGCCACAGTTAATAAATTAAAAAAAAATAAAAAGAACCCGAACCCTCCTAGATGCGGATTTGGGCCCATCGGGCCCGCAGCGCCGTCGCCGCCTCTAGAGTTTGGTCGTCGGATCCACATCGCCGTGGAGGCCCGCCCGCCATGCCTCATGTCGCCGGATCCGCGTCGCCCGCCGTGGAGCGCCGCCCGTTCTTTGGAGCTTCGGTGGGCGGGCGCCGCGGGCTGATCCCGCCAGCGCTGTCGTGAAGCGCCACCGCCACACCTCTAGGGTTTGGTCGTCGGATCCACGCCGCCCGCCATGGAGGCCCGCCCTCTGCGCGCCTCATGTCGCCCGGATCCGCCGCTGCCGTGGAGCACCGCCGCGGGCTTCGGTGGAGGGCGCCGCACCGCCCCGCTAGAGCCCACCCGCGCCCGCAGACGCCAGATCCCACCGCCGCCATCTCCCCGAATCCGTTGCCCATCCACGCCCGCCCCGGATCTGTGCCGGCGCTGGGATGGGGAGGGTGGCGGATGCGCCAGAGGAGAGGAGGGGGCTTGGGAAGGAGGGCCGGTAGCCGCCGTAGCGTTGCTGCTCGTGAAGGAGAGTTCGGTGTTTCACCTTGCGTGGGGGCGAAGAGAGGGCAGCCGCTATTGCCGAGTGAGGAAGAGAGAGATGTTGGGTCTCTTGGGTTTGAACTTGGTTATATAGTGGGGTGGGTAATCAGGCTTGTATTATTTGTAAGGGGCTTTTTTTAATCTACTTGCCACGTAAAAATCTATTTACAAAGAAGTATTATCCTAATGTGCCCGCAACGCTTATTAATAACCATGACGGACGGCCTGGTGGGTGGCTGGCCAACATTAACCGTGGTCCACTTAGTATCTTGTACTAGTGTGTTGCCATACTTAAAATATGGAATCCTCTCCACGTCTTTAGGTCTAAAATTAGCAGCCTTTAATTTTATTCATATCATACTTGTTACATTACCGCCTTGCATTGTGTACACGCACATAAGAAGAATCCAGCCGATGGAAGTAAACAAACTGATCAAACTATATAGTCGTCACTCATATAGCTAGCTAGACTAGAGGAAGGATGAAGATTGAAGGACTTCCCAACAATTGATATATAATACTCCGGAAGCAAAGGTACGGTTGAAGGAAAACGAATGGAGTCGATCATCCACGCTTATAGCTAGGCGGCGCCATTCATGAGCGGTTTTTTCATCTCCCAAGCAGTTAGGCTTGACACTTTGACGTCCACCTCACCGTTGTTGAAAACGTAGAGGTGAGCATCTTTTCCAATGGCGATGGACGGATAGACCCGTGACAGGATGCAAGTCCTGCCTCCTGCGCCGAAGCTCTCCACCACTGACCGATCGATCTGCACAAGACATTAAAAGAGACAACAACAAAACAATAATATAACAATCGGTCAAGCAATAATGTCGTCGTAATCCAATTGCTTGACAGCAGTAGTCAACAATTATGATATTAATATGCTTCTGGCAGGCGTTATATTGTGGAGTTACGTATATACGTACCAAGATTCTAAGAGCAATCTCCGCGCTTGAAATGTCGATGTCCACGAAGCCAGCGAAGGTCTGCTTGTTGCTGTCCAGGCCTTGAGTAAGAGATGAGCTAACCAGTACAAAAAAGGGAGAAAAACAAGTTATTCCAACTTAGTTTTGTCCAAACATTGTAATAATAATATAAAGAAGCATACTGTATGCGTCCATACATACTTCGTGGAGTCGGTGCACATGAGCACCTTAGGCTTGCCGTATCCATCCCTGAAGACTCTGAAGAAGACGGCCGTCTTCTCCTGCAGGTCAGCGGAGGCCAGCACCCACAGGCCGAAGGGCCCCACCCCACCCCTTGACATCCGCGCCCTTGACGCCACACAGCTTCTGCGCATCGTCGTCGTACGCCGGGTCGAACGCCTCCGCCTTCTCCAGCAGGCTCGACGACGACAGCTGCAACTCGAAGCTCACATCCACGTCGGCCTGCCATTCACAAGATCGACGATGGGTCAACAACACATATAAACTATCTGCTTTCAAGGTTATTTGGAAGTCCAGATGCACCCAGCTATGGCTAGACTCGACACTAAGGATATGTTGCTCAGAAGGCATTTCCACCCACAAGATGGTCCAAATTGTGTCTTATGCTCTGCTGATTCCCTGGAGACTTTAGATCATCTCTTCTTCGACTGCACTTTTGCAAAAGAATGTTGGCAGAGGTTGGGCATCAACTGGAACATGTCATCAAGGCTATTGGACAGGTTCATGCAGGCTCGGGCGGCACATACAATCCCTTGCTTCGTGGAAGTAGTGCTAATTGCTTCATGGGAGCTCTGGAAACTCAGAAACGACAAGGTCTTCCAACGTCGCCAACCAAACATCCAGCTATGGCAGATGAATTTTAAATCACAGTGTTTGCTTCAGTCGGTTAGATTTAAAGTAGATCTTCGATCTTCTTTTTGTGTTTGGCTTTTTTTGTGTTTGGCTTGATGCCCTGTATGTAACCTCTTTTCACTTTTTTTTATAATTAATGAAAATGCCTTTTTACTATGGGGATCTCCCCCACAGTCTTTTTGGTCAAATAAATAAATAAATATAAACTATCTTTCAGTTGTTTCTCCGGTCGAATAACAAAACATAGTAAGATAGGCTACTCTCTCCATCATAAAAAAGTGTGTCGTTTTAGTTTTTTCAGACATCATGTGTGACCGTTCGTCTTCTTCAAAAAATTTATGCAAATTTATAAAATATAAATAAAACATTGTTAAAGTATCTCTAGTGATAAAATAAGTAAAACAACAAGTTAATAAAACCTAAAACGACATTTTTGGGACGGAGAGAGTACATCTAATGCATGACATATATTCTCATGAATGAAAGTTTAATTTAAGAAAAAAACAGTCTATAATCGATCAGATTATTCTAATGTAGAGTAATTAACTAACGACCTGGTAAGTTGCGATGCCTGTGACCTCAAAATGCTCGCGAGGCTTGACTAGCTTGCCGCTCACACTGACGGGCTTTCCTCTGAGCTTCTCAACCTCCTCGACGGGCCACTGCAGCAACTGCTTCCCAGTGGGGTCAAGCCATATCTTCCTCGGGATCGCCTGTCAAGAGGTGTGTTTAGTTAGTGAAATATATTGGGTTCAAATTTCATTGTAACACTTTTCGTTTGTATTTGGTAATTATTGTCCTACCATCGGGCTAACTAGGCTCAAAAGATTCGTCTCGCACTTTTCAGCCAAACTATACAATTAGTTTTTTTTATTTACTTACATTTAATACTCCATTTATGTGTAAAAAGATTTGATATGACGAATCTTTTGTAGCACTTTTTGGATCGCCTTTTTCATCAACTAAACATGGCCAGGCAGGTAGTAGTAAAGTCGACGTACATGGATGCCGCCCAGCCCTTTGCCTCGCTCGTCCGGCCCGTTGTCCGACTCCATGACCCACGCAGCAAAGCACCGCCGCCGCTTCGTCGGGTCGTGAGAACGCCTTGGATGCGTAGTAGTTGCCGTAGTCGAAGCGAGCCGGTGGTCGTGAGTCGCCGTTGGGGTTATCCGGGTAGTACCGGTCGGTGTCTTGTTGTAGGACCCGATGGTGTAGTAGTCGACGGGATACCGACTGCTCTTGAGCACGCATTTCTGGCGCCGGGCTCGAGGTGTCGAGGCCGTCCCCGAGCCCCGACGCGGACACCGGAAGAAGTCCGGGCACTCCCACATCCCCGCCCCGCCGCCGAGTGCAGCGGGTGCTTGCTTCGGGTCCAACGCGACGAAGTCCCGGCCTCGTGACACGACGCCATGCCGCGGCTGTCCCGCGACGCTGCCCACCAAGCATCCGCCGATGTTCGCCCGCTGCATTTCACGCCGCGGGTCGGGTCGCTGAACTGGTTCGGTCGATGCCGCCCACCGGCGTCGCCAGCGGGTTGTACGCCGCGGGCTTCTCCCACTCACGGAGCATCGGGTCCGACTTGTTCTTGGGGAACGCGATCACCGCACCGGTGATTCATGTCGTTGACCCCGGTATACGAGATCGCCCGGCGTGCCGTCTTTTCAAAGATCGTCGCCGAGCCGGACCAGCGGCCGTTTTGGCCGGAGGGGATGCTAGGGTAGATGGCCGGCTCGGTAGCGATCCAATTGATGAGGTCACGTGACACGGAGTGAGCCCACACGATGTTGCCCCATACCGCGCCCTTGGGATTATCTTTGGTAGAACAAGTGATACCATCCCTTGTAGTACATTGGACCCGCGTATATATCACAATGTTGAGTTGTCAACCAACTGCTATGCTATTCCTTTTCTATTTTTTAATATGTTGAAAACGTGCTTTGTTATTCTTTGGATACTCCCTCCGTTCCAAAATAAATCAGCTTTCTAGAGTTGTCCTAAGTCAAACTTTTTTTAAGTTTGACCGTCTTTATAGGAAATAACACCAATATTTATGACATCAAATTAATATCACTAGATACGTAATGAAATATATTTTCATAATATGTTTATTTGGTTTCATAGATATTATTTTTTCCTATAAAGTTGGTCAAATTTTAAAAAAAGTTTGACTTAGGGAAACTCTAGAGGTTGATTTATTTTGAGACGGAGGGAGTAGATAACACTTCAGCTTGTTCATGATAATCACTAGACACACAATGAAATATATTTTATAATATGTTTATTTGGTTTCATAGATGTTATTATTTTTCCTATAAAATTGGTCAAATTTAAAAAGTTTGACTTAAGAAAACTTGATTTATTTTGAGACAGAGAGAGTAGATGACACTTCAAAATACACCATTTCATCCTCCCACGAGTAAGAAACACAAGTACAATTAGCTGGTTCATGATACTTGCAGCACAGGGATAACAATAAAATAACTGGCTTAAAAAAAATAAGATAACTGTTACAAACGGGCTGGGTAAAAACGTACCGTTGGGGTCTGCAACCGATTAGTTTCGCGGCGATCAGAACCGCAAACAAAGACAGGAAGACAGAAAACAACACCATGTTAGAATAAAGTTTCTGCAGTGACCGTATAGTACTTAATCATATCACAAGAACTATTAGCATATAGAGTACTTAATCGATCAAACCCTAAGCATGTGCATTATCATTTAACCATCACACGGTAACTGCAAGTCTTCGTCGTTTGTCCGGCTACTGTCAAAAGCTTAATAGCTTTTCTGTGAGGCTACATTTTGTTGCTGCTTTTGTATGTGATTTTTTCGAAAGATCCCCTTAGGGGGATGGCAAGAGGAGAGTATAATTATCACTGGTATATAAAATTTTCGATTCCTACTCCCTGCTAGCATTCTCTGTCGTCCACTCGTCCATGGTCTGACACAATTTAATCGCTTGCAAGTTGCAATACAGCAAGCAACATGAGGCAATACGTATATCAAGGTAGCTTTTGATTGCTTGAAAACAGAGAGAGATTAGAAGACCAAGGCGCAAAAGGAGACCAATTAAACGGGACGAGCGATCCATCCAACTTCTAACTTCAAGAGAAGTAGCTAGCATACCGTTGATCCAGTTCATTGGCGGCTGGAAATGGTATCCCGTTCTGAGCAGGGGGCTGACAATGGAGGCTGGCACCGGCGGCGGTGCCGCCTCAGCCTCCAGGCTCATGACATGGGAGGCACCGGCGGCGAGCAGCAGCACCGCCCATGGCGAGAGGACCCGCGGCCGAGTGCCCATTGCGTTTCGAGCTATGAAGAGGGAGAATGGGTACGTAAGAGAATGTTTTGCATGGATGGTGAGAGCTGAAGACCAGGCATCGGGTCCTGGGGTTTTATAGGGAAAAACAACAGCAAAGCAACGGCACGAAGATCAATCTCGAAGCCAGTCCATGGAGCTAGCTAAGCAAATCAACGGCATGAAGCTAGAGTGGCAGATCACGCACTTGGATGGAATAATTGAGCAAGCTGTAGCTTAATTACATTGCCGCTGGGTGTTGCGTCGCGTGCGAGACGGGCGCGACAAGAATAATCCTAGCTTAGCTAAGGTAGTACCAGTGTGATGTGAAGAAGAACCCGTCAACCACGCACGTTCGTACGGTACGAGTACGAGTACGAGTGATCGGCAGAGACGGTCCAGGCCCCAACCCAAGGGACACGGACACCATTCATGATTAGCCAATTGGTATTATGGAAAACATTAATTACTCACTTCTATTAATGTTTTTTTCGAAGGGACGACAAAAGCTTTGCCGTAAATTTTATTAGACGAATAAAAGAAAAATAATTACAAAAGAGTTTCCACTCCCCTTAATTACAAGGCCCCGGGGGGCAAAACTCACCCACTACTCTACTCTATTATCCTGGTGATCCCCTTCTCCTGTCTGCATGGCTAAACGGTATTGCATAATCTCCTCTTTGCAGTGGCTAGCCACCTGTAAAGGATTCAGCAATGCATGCTGAAACGTTCTTCGGTTCCTTTCCTTGCAGATACTCCACCAGAAATATATGAAAACTCCATCCACTTCTCTTCTTCGCCTTCTGTCTATCTTCCACCTACATCTCCACCAATAGGCGTGTAATGAACCACTCACATTGACTGCATTGAGGAATGTTAAGTTGAACCATTGCTTAATGATATCCCACACCTCCTTTGTGAATGAACAGTCTTTACATAGATGTACCGGTGTTTCTATGGCGTTTGCACACAGTTTGCAGTCTGTGTCATCGGTCCATCCTCTTTTCAATAGGTTGTTCACAATGAGTATTTTCTTGTGCAATAAAGTCCAAGCAAAAAATCTGCATTTTTGTTCCGCTTTGGCCTTCCAAACCGGTGACAATTTTAGCTTGTTGAATGTGCCAGTGAACTGTATTTGGTAAGCGCTTTTTGTTGAATATTCATTGTCTTCTGTCCATCTCCATACTATACAATCTTCCATTGATACATCCCGTTGTACCTCCTGGATTGCTTCCCATAGGACAATGAATTGTGTTAGTTCCTCTTCTGAAGTAATTGGGTAGATGTGGTCTATCCATTTGTCCCCGTTCAAAGCTTGGCACCCTGTGATTTTCTTTCTTTTGGCCTTCACATATAGCAATGGCACGATGGATTTTGCCATATTCCCATTGATCTAGCTTGATGTCCAAAACGGAGCCGTATTGCCATTTCCAATAGTAACTACGTACGGTTGAAGCATAAAACACCGATCTACTCTATCACAAGGGACCTCCAGCTCTATCCATGCTCTATCCTTCTGCTTCCATTGGAACCATAGCCATCGCAGCCTTAACGCCCTAGAAAACCTATCCAGTCAATAATCCCAAGGCCCCCCTTCTCCTTTGGCAAACATGTTGTGGGCCAATTTATAAGTGAGTGGCCTCCACTGGTCCTTTCAGGTATTTCTCCTCACCACAGAAAGCTTCTTCTAATGCGATCAATATTCTTGATCATCCATTTTTATGCCTAGAACACCATCAGATGGTATATTGGAACACTTGACAACACCGTTTTGACCAAAGTTTCCCTTGCAGCTGAAGATAGGAACTTTCCTTTCCATCCTGGTAGCCTTGCACCAATTTTATCCACCAACGGTTGCACTTCAATCTTCCTTCACTTCCTGGTATGCAAAGGCAGTCCTAAAGACTTCCGGGAAATGCACTGATTTTGCCCGGGAAATTTTGCACTAAGCTGGTCACCATATCCGGCTGCATGCGAATTGGAAAAATCTCCATTTTGTTCATGTTAACTTTCAAACCAGAGCGCTCTCCAAACAACAACAATATCCGCTATAATCTTATTAATTAATTTTTCCGGCGATGGGTGTGCAAACAGAGCTGCATCATCCGCATATAAAGAACATCGCAATCTTGCCTTGGTTGGGAGCACCGGTTGTAATAAACCTTGTGTTACCACTTGTTCTATCATACGCTTCAGTGGGTCTATAGCAATGATAAATAGCATCAGGGACAACGGGTCTCCTTGTCTCAAACCCCTAGCGTGCCTGATGTTCTGAGTTGTTTTGCCGTTGACAATGATTTTTGAGGAAGAAGAACCTAGTATCGATGAAATCCAGTTGCGCCACTTCATGCTGAAACCGAGGGCGGTTAGTACCTCTAGGAGGTATTGCCATCCCACGCAATCAATGCCTTTGAAATGTCAAGCTTGATAAATAGTGCCTTTTGTTTTTTTCTTGTGCAACAATTGAATCACTCTTTGCACATACAAGAAATTGTCATGGATGCATCGCTTCTTGATGAAAGCATTTTGCGCTTGGGATACTAAGTGGTGTAGGTACGGAGCCAGTCTCGATGCCATGGTCTTTGTTATGATTTTGACAAGGCTATTAATCAAGCTGATGGGCCATCGTGGATGACTCGTGTTTTGGCCTGCCAACAGAACCACATTTGCAGTATTGAAAAGGTGTATTTTGGATGTCTTGTGGTTGTAGAATCCCATCACTACTTGCATCAGATCTTCCTTTATTATTCCCCAACATTCCTTGTAAAACACCGCAATGAATCCATCAGGCCCCGGTGCCTTGTCAGATGGGAGCGACTTTATTATATGACAAATCTCCTGTTCTGTGAACGGCGCATCCAATTCCTCTAGATTGGTTGGTGAATATCCCAAAGCTGTCCAATTTAGTCTTCGCGTTCTTGGAATGTTTGTTCCCACTGCCGTAGTGAAGAAATCTACAGCCACTTTCATTTTATCCTGCTGCGTTATTGCCACTCCATCTTCACAGTGTAAGCCCTTTACAAAGGATTTTTTCTTTCGTGCATTGGCATGAATATGGAAAATTTTTGTATTGGCATCCCCTGCTTTGATCCATTTTATTCTGGAATGTTGCTTAGCTCTTGCCTTTTGCACTGCTGCCATCCCCACCCCCCGATTTGGCTTTTAAGTACTTCTTAAATTCTTGTTCCTCTGGAGATAAAGCCCTTATCTCTCGAGCCTTTTCCAACTAGGTAAAGTATTGCCATTTCTATTAATGTTAAATATACTAGAACTAGGTAAAGTAAATATGCATTTTGACCCATCATGCAGATCAAGTAAATTTTGTCACATGTAATTGTTAAACATGAAAAAAAAAAAAAATCTAATGCTTATGTCTCCTAAAATTCTAGCCCTTGTGGAAGCAAGGACCATTAGTCAATTAAACATCATTGTGAACCCTGATTAAGCAACATCGACTGGCTTCATCAGTTGTAGAGTAGTGCAGTGGTTTAGAGTTGTGTTGGTGATGTAAGCGGAGGTCTCAATCCAAGTATCCTGTCTATAACCCTTATCCCGCACCGAAATTAGTGACAGAGCAGCAGCGGTGTAATTAAGCAAGAAGCAGCGGTGTAACATTAGCACGTACGTTAACGGGAAGCAGAGTAACACCATGCTGGTCTCCTATATCTTGGTGGCGAGTGGCGACGATGCATGTCAAACGTGGGAATTGCATGTAGCAGTGAGCCCGTCAACCACGTTTGATCGGGGGTGTACAGCAATACTCCAGGTGTGGTACTCTAACCCTGCAGTGCAACAGTGTCGAACGACCATCTCTCGTGTTGACCAACCCGAGCCCGTCTTCCAAGTTCCTACTGAAACAGCTCTGGAAGGCAGCCTCCAAGTATCATTGTGAACCTTGATTAGTTTTAAATAGCCGACTAAGGGGTTTAGCGGCAGGGCTGCTATTATGGGCTATAGCCGTCATTTAGCGGGCTATAGCTGGCTATAGCCAGCTAAATGCAATAGCGTCTGCCCTTCCTAGCAGCTATAGCGGGCTATAGTTCCAGCTATACCGCTATTTAAAAACGACTTGAATATATGCATAAATATGCATGGCCGGCCTTTTTGGTCTCATAGAGTTTTTTTTTTTTTATTACTCCATCCAAACAAATCTCAAAGGGTCATTTATATTATTCCAAAAAAGGGTCATTTGTATGTGCATACGAGGGCAGTAACGCAGTGGGAAACATTTAATTCCAATTTGTTAGTTAAGTGGAACGATACAGTAATTCCACATTAGGTCCTCTGTCCTATTGATTGATCCTATATATCCGGCTGTTTGGAAACAAAACTTCCATATCAGAGGTCAACATCATTCCTTAGGGAGGTGCCGTGAAGTCTTCAAGAAAGAGTCTACCTTAGTTATGCTAAGGGCAAAAAAGAAGATCAAAGATCAAGATTAGTTTTATGGCTACAACTTCATTTGTAATCTTCCTTATTTTTTTCATACTTTTTATGTTTCACAATTCACTTTGTAAGCTTTTCTAAACTTTTTTAATAAAAGTCCAGTAGGGGATTTTCCCCTCCTGTTTTATCAAAAAAAAAAAAAAAAAAAAAAAAGCCCTCCATAGCATTCATTTGTAATGACATTTCAGTACTTTGTGTTGGAGAACAGTAGACCATTATTTATTCAGTTATGTTTAAAACTTTGTTTTGTAGAAATGCACTACATTATCAATTCTCTTTGCATTTGCAATGTTCTATGTCGAACATTTGTTGCATGTTAATATTGACCTAATACTAGATTTTGAGTTTTTCCTCCATTGATCATATCTCCATTTGATAAATACAAATTACTAGTTTATTTAGCAATAAGTGTGCAAGAGCAACCGAGGAGTACCTGGCCTAAAAGTTAGTGCTTACGTAGGTTAACTGAAATCAGAGTTAACGTTGCTGCCTACTGCCTTGCTGAGGGCCCTCAGCTCTTAGCTTAGCTTGTTGAATCTGGATCGGTGTGGCCACGGTGCTTGTGACATGTGGGATTTACAGCCAGCAGTACTGTGGGTGTGGTCGTCTTGACGAGACCACCCGAGCCCGTCTTCCAAGTTAGTCCCTAAACTCCCTACGCACTGGAGGAGGATCGGCACCTCTGGTCTAGTGGCAGGATCGGAGCCCGTCTTCCGTTGACTTGACTTGCAGTACTGTCATCAGACGTCGTCGCACCATGGGTGTGGCATGTGCCGTTACCGTGTGGTGCGTGTGCTCTGAAACACGGTTTCCGCTGCCGCACAGCGCGTTGGCGGCGATTAATTCAAGGTCGAGTCATAAACAAGAAAACTAATCACATGCGGTGCTGGCTAAACAACTCCACTCCAAGTGCTGCGGCTACTAGTACTATCACTTTACACCCAGTCAGGCACCCACCAGTGCTCTATCTATCTATATATATATAGCTCCACACCTCGCAGGGCAAGCAATTGCTAAGCTCCCCGGCGGTGTCTCTTGCATTGCCCCAGCCCATCAACGGCCACTTCACCGTAGGCGGCACTTCGTTCGATTCGATCCGAGGCTTGCATTGGAGCGCAATCCGCCGCCGCTCGATCAGGAGAAGCAACGTACGACGATGAAGGTGACTGCCTGATCATCATCACTTTCCTCTTCCTGAAATGTCTCATCGTCTTCCCTCTTTTACTAGTACTGAACTGGGCACATGCATGCATTCTCCCTGCCGCATGCAGCAAAAGATCGTGATCAGGGTGCAGATGGAGTGCGACCGGTGCCGGTCCAAGGCGCTGGCGCTGGTGGCGGCGACGGGCGGGGTGGACTCGGTGTCGCTCGCGGGCGACGGCAGGGACCAGGTCGTCGTCGTCGGCGACGACGTCGACTCCGTCAAGCTCACCAACGCGCTGCGCAAGAAGGTCGGGCCGGCGGAGATCGTGCAGGTCGTCGCCCAAGCCAAGAAGAAGGAGGGGAGCGGCGGCGGCAACAACCCTCCGGCTCCCGCTGCCGCGCTGCTGCCCGAGTTCGTCGCGGCGAGCGCGTGGTACTACCAGCAGCACTACCCGCAGCCGGCGGCCGTGGTGTACGAGCAGCCCGCGGCCGAGTACGCGTGCGCGTACGATTACCAGACGCGGACTGACAGCATCTGCTCCATAATGTAATGTTGAAGAGAGCCGGGGCTCCATGGAAGGATTGATTATTTTTTTTTGTCTTTGGGCCGTGATCGGTGATAGGTATGTCTTTCCGAGACAAGTTTTGTATGGGCTTCAGGCCGACACCTTAATGGGCCCAATTCCATCATGTATTCTGGTCCTTTTGTGTTGCCGCTAATTAAGTTTACAATACAATATATGTGGTCAGGCTATTCCTCGGAGAAAAAGCAACCAAATAGAGACTTTGGCTCTTCTGATTTTGGATAAGTCGGCGGCGGCTGATTTTGGTTGTTTCAATAATGTTCTTTAAAGGAAAAAAAAAAAACGTGGAAATGTTCTGCTAGCTGTAACAAGGACAAAGTCCAAAGTCGCGAGGCATTCACGGATTCGGTTGAGGCGTGACTACCCATCATCCATCCATCCTGCTTATCATCTAGAGGATCATTATCATCTGGATTCCCATTCTACTTTTTAAGCACTAATGAAATTAATTAGGACTCCTCAAAGTCTCTACAATATAAAATGAACAAAAATAAGACTCCCAAATGGTGCTACAAATTTTTCAGTTCCCCTCCTCCACACGCCGTGCGATCCCTGACTCCTCCCCTGTCCACATTGTGGAAACAAATTAAACACCGGGGAACATGCGATCGGTCATTAATCACCGCATGCATGGCTACGCCTCCTTCTCCTTTCCTTTTCTTGCAATAAATTCAAAAGGAAAAAAAAATGGTCGGCCATTAATCGCGTGCATGCATGGCTAACTCCTTCCTCTTTCCTTTTCTTTCGACAAATTCAAAAGGAAAGAAAAAATCGATTGGTCATTAGTCATTGCTAACGTCTTCTTCCCTTTCCTTTCTTGCGACAAATTCAAAAGAAAAGAAAAAAAAATGATCAGTCATTAATCATGCTTGCATGGCTAACAAATAGTCGCCATTTACTTTTCATGCGACAAATTCAAAAGTGAAAAAATCGTCACGGTAATTTTCTCTCTTATCTTTTCCCCTCAGAATAAAAACAAATAGTCGTGGACCTTCCATCTCTTTTGCAAACGCCGTAGCTTGCCGGGCCCGCCCGACGTCAATCATGCTCATTCCAAATCGGGATTCACGACCAGGCAACAAAAATCTATCGCCGTGAAAGTTTCTCTAGTAGACCCATCCTCCGCCCGTGTGCAAACGACCGCACACCACCACGGCTCCGCTACCCTCCCCACCCGGTGCCCTCAACGCAAAACGAGGCGCCCTCCCATCGCAGCCCTGCGTCGACGCCTTCCTTGTCCCGGCTTCGGTTGCCCTCCAATGTTGGGACTCCCTGGCGTTGCCCGACCAGGACGCGGGCGTCCGGCCGCTCGGCGCGCTCGCCGTCAAGGACCTGCCGACCACCGCCCGGGCGTCCCCATCCACGCCGACCGAACGCCTCCTCCCGGTTGTTGCCCTCGTAGCCGGCGGCCGCCTCCGCCCGCTGCCCCTCGCGTCGTCCACGGATGTCGCGGTCGCCCTCGGCGTGCTCGCGAGCCTCCAGGTACCATACGTGGCCTTGCCGCCATTCGCCCGCGATGCCCGGCCAAGGCGAGCAGTCGCCACGCCGAGGATCCACTCCGTGGGACGCAACCACGCCGCCGAGCCTGTCGCCCGTGCCACGATCGCGCCGGGACGCCACCACGTAGAGGGTCCGCCCCGCAAATTTCCCGCGCATTATTATCTTATCTTGCGATATATGTGTTTTTATATAATATTTAGTTATCTCGTAGCAATTGTTTATCCCGTAGCTCATGATAAATAACTTATCTGAATTTTCCACGAAATCAAAGCAGTCAATTGTTTATTCCTTTTGCCTGAACACAGTCATTATTAAATCTATATACAGTTAAGGTGTTTTCCTAGCTTCAATTGTTTATGCAGAATGACAAGTCCTTGATAATATTTAGTAAATGTATTATTAAATTTTTAATCTATATATGTATATATGCAGATCACTCTTCTGAAATTCAGCTCTGTAAAGCTTGTGTAGGTGCTATTGTTTTTGCAAGCTATTTCTGTAAGTGTTGAACGAGAGGGTCTACTCTATTACTATTGGTTCATTACTGTTCATTGGCAGACAGTCCCTTGTTGCTTTGAATTTTAGAGATAAAATGGAATTCCTGTATGGTTGTTTGCATCCCAAGGTCTATCTATACAACATTAATGCTTATTGCACTAATTTCAGGCATGCATAGTTTAAAATATTGAGACCTCATCACTGTTCCAATTCTAAATAATTTTAATTTTTCTATTCATCTTGAGTGTACCAAAAAATAGGAGTCTTAATTTTTTCTTTCCTTTTCAATATTTGCATACATTTTAATGTATACAGGATCATACAAATAGCGTTGGTACTTATTAATAGATAGATTTACGGTGCACCTAAATAAATAGACAATGAAGATATCTTCTAGCCAATATAAAACAATATCTTAGGCGAATCATGATAAAAGCATATATAATAGAGTTTATGAGCATGCGACACCACAATCTTCGTAGTTATGTTAATTTCACAACATTTGTGTGTTTGGATTAAATGTTACTTTAACGTTATTATTTAATTTCACAGTATTGTTATGTTATCATGCGATCCATGTGCATTTTTATAAAAATATAATTATCCCGTAGCAACGCACGGGCGTGATACTAGTAACGAAAAAAATTCAAAACAAGCGAAAGTGGATCTTCTTCACAGTTGAACTCGAGATTACCATGGGCGTTAACGGCGACAGTGGTGCGTCCGGGACCTCGGGTGCCAACACAGGTCATCCTACGTCCGGGACTCCGGGTGCCATTTGATTTGTCTCTTAGATCCTATCCTCTAAACTTCGGAGCTGAACTCAAAATAAGTGTATAAAGTTGGCTCTAAACTTTAGCCCACCTCATATTAGAGGATTAGACTTCAGAAGTTAGCTAAAAGTGCTCTAATATTTTTAGACCTCTAAAATTTAGAAGAGAGGATCCAAATATGATCTTGGAGATGAGGTCCTTGCTCACGCTGGTCGGCGTGGATGGACCCTCTGGGGAGGCAGATGGTCAGGTATTTCATTCATGTTGGATGCCTCGTGTTTCTTGCTTTTTGTTTGTATCATGGGATTTCGATGGTCATCCATGAATTACTTGCAAGTCTTATGTGCTGTATCTGTTGCCGTTCTTTTGGCGGTTCTTTTGCTTAATGGAATATGTAAAAAGTCGTGATCTCAAAAAAAGGAATAAATATGTAGGCCCATAGTTAAAAGCCGCTAGTGAAAATTAGCAAAGGCATTAGGAGGTTTGCAACAGCTAGTAAGTTGAGTTGGAGTTATTTGTTATCCCCTACACACACAATTATCTCTTTGTGCTCTAGTTTAGACAATTAGTAAAAACATTAGGATTACTGCTTTAGTCTAGTTTAGGCTGCATTAGAGCTTTGCTTTAGTTTTAGGTGCAGAGTTGAATAACATTTGTATACCTCATGGTCTTGGCTATTGGTCCTTGCGCCGCGCCGCCATATACTTGTGCATTCGAGGCTTGTAACTCTTGCGAGATCACTCTAGTGTCACATTTGTGGAGTGGCCATCGGTGGTATATATATATATAGAGAGAGGAGAGGCGTCATTCGGTGTATTGGCCGAAGTTGTATAAGGGCACTCACAATACTAGAAACTATCATGATTTCTATAGTCTTGGACATTGTGTCAAGAAACCATCTTTCACAATGCATTTTTCTATCATGATATCACTTGACCCACTTGTTACTCTCACATATTGTCTTGGTTTACGTGAAGACTTGGTTTCTTAGATAGACTTGGTTTCTTGTGTTTTTTTCCTCTCTCTCATCAATAAATACTGGCGACACATCAGCAAAAGCAATAAATAGAGGGGTAATAAATGAGGATAGAAACTACGATAGAGTCTCGCATTGTGAGTGCTCTAAGGCTAGTCTCAATGGAGAGTTTCACCTCCCGGTTTCCAAGATGTGAAACTTTAGCATGAAATAGACGTCTCCCTCAATGCACGTTTCATTGCACGTTTCATAGGCTCAAGGGTCTCACAACCTCTCTCATTGCATGGTTTAATTGCATAGTTGCATGGTGAAACTCTATTTGTGTCTCAATGGGGGTTTCACACGGTTTCCAACGCATGCGAAACAAGTGCCCAAAGGTTTCACCATGGTGAAACTCTTTCCTTCTCTCTCCTAGGGGTTTCATGCAAAAGTAAAATTTTGCTAATGTGGCGCTGCATTTAATGTGCATGAAACACTCATGAAACTCCCATTGAGACCGGCCTAAGAGCACTCACAATGCACTCTACCGTGGTTTCTATAGTCATTTATTACCCCTATATTTATTAACTTTTGCTGATGTGACACTATATTTATTGAAGAGAGAGAGCGCGCCAAAACTCAAGAAACCGAGTAACTCGACGTCTATGAGCGAACCGAGGCGGAAGACTTTTGCAATTTTTAGCGTTGTGAAGGCCATGTTCGTTTCCATCTCTCCCGTGGAGATCTTTTTCGTGCTCGACTATCCACGCATGGCGCATGCTCGCAATTTGCATCGGGGCCACTCCACATAGCCACAGACACACTGCCCGCATGGGATCTATGTGAACACGGGAGAGAAGAGCCGAATGATTGGTTGATTTTTTAACTGCAGTCTCTACAAAATACTGCGTTGGGGAGCATGGTTTCAACGGATAGAGTCTTATGACGTAGACTCTACTAGATAGAGTCTCGCATTGTGAGTGCCCTAAAGTGGATACGACATAGAGTGTCCTGGAGAGATTTGGTGCCGACCAGCTTGCACTTGGGGTTAGAGATAGCAGCATCTAGGAAAAAAAAAACACTTTTCGCAAGAAAAAAACATCTAGAAAAAAACTTGTGCTAGTTAGAACATGAGTAGATATTTATAAGTGGTATTTGATTTAGCTTTTAAGCGATATAATTATAACATATAATTCAACCCCTCGTCACCATCCCCTGGAGAGAAAGTATAATGAGGATGATTCAACACACGACTGAGGTATCCATGTCACTGTATTCCTATGTGGAGGAGTGAGAAAATTGAGAGAGAAGAATGCTGCCGTCTTGCGATCGCCGCTCAAAGCAGGCATATGCGGTGCATGCAGCTGGGATAGGCTGCTGCCTATGCCCACACAAGAAAATTGTATTAATTGGATGTGGGGCCGCCACTACTGTTGGTAAACTCGGATGAGGTGGCGCCCGAGTGACCGAGCGACTTTACTATTCTTGCTCTGAATATCGCCAAGAAAAATCTTGTCAAGTTCATATATGTATTGAGTCATTTACTTTCATTCAATTAACTGAAACAATTTAAACTTGAGATTGAATTGTTGCGACGCCCTAGGATGCAAACTTTCTCGCACCAGAGTACGTCAGTTGTAGATAATTTGTTACAAAAAGAAGTTGGAAACACCTACTCAACCATTGAAATAGTTTCTCATAATTAATTTTATAAAACTCGAATTCAGATATAAAATTGTTGGAGCCTTGGAGGTTTTCTTTTCTTATCCCTAGACTTTGTATTTCTTTTTCCGGTTTTGTTCCTTAATATAGGATCGAGTTCTCTCCCGAAAATTAAAACCTTTAGTTCCTTAATATAGGATCGAGTAGTCGCTTGCAAACCCACGGTGTGAATGCAAACGAAAAATTATCTCATTGCAATGTCAAACAAGTTACTTTCAGGTTGAGTCATCGTAAGAGAAGTGCACAGATCACCTCAGCATGACAGCGCGCATAGAAAGAGCCATTTGTCTTATGTGTGTGTTTGACATTTCATAACAGCGCACCCCTGTATGTCTTGGTGATGAGAGGTCATAAAAAGACCAACAATTCGCTTTTGAAATGTCTTCCTGTTTGGAATTGAAAACCATCGACAAAGGCACTGCGGTCTACGCGGTCTACGTCTCCCTCTACTAAATTAGCAGAAAAATCTGCTCACTGCTGCTATTTAGAGGCCGGATTCACAGCTTTCGCTGTACAACAATCCGCGTCACCGCGGGTTACCGTTCAACAGAGAATCATGTCACTGTAAAACGTCGGTAGCTTGAAATAAAATGTCTTCGTAACATCTCAGACCTGCATGTTGGGACGTGATCGACGATGGAGCATTTCTTGTGTTTTTTCTAATTTTTTTTAGATAAAGGAAATTATATATTTCCGGCTTCAGTCATGTTCTCACGAGAATGCATCAGACTAAATTATTACAACAGGAAATTAAAAAAACAAGAAATGGCGGAAGAGAATTACATCCCCAATAAGGGGCTCGACTAGTCCTACGCGGCACATGATTTGCTACGTGATGTCCACTCCTCAAGAATAAGACTACCAACGCCGATACGCACACTATCGCCACATGTCTGTCAGACAAAAAAAAAAAGATACTAAGAGATCGCCGGACATTGGCCACCCATTGAAGACACGGGCATTGAAACTTGGCAACAACACGAAACCTCTAGTGCAGCTGCAGGAAGCGACCATACAAGGGGTCTTGTGTTTTACTAATATAATAAGTTATCCGTATAGGTGGGTGTCACTTGCCAGCCTCGTGAGGGTGGCAAGGTATGTGACGGCTCTAGGGACTAGACCGGCAGGGGCCTAGACCGGAGAGGGGTTTAAGCCCACGTATACAAATCCTAATGCCTTATAGTCCATTAGCATTAGCAAATTAATTATAAGACAATCGAGACTTGGTCGATGGCCTAAGAAAATAATATTTGCATTTCTAGCTTTCTTTCTTGGGTTCCCTTCATTCGTGGCCCCTCGAATAGAGCGAGTGAGGAGCCGCAACGCAAACACTTTGATTGCGACTCGAAGTTCACAACGTGCCAACGCGCACACATGTGGGCATGCAAGCAGTCGCTGACCGGCCGGAGTTCCACGCCTCCGACAACGACATCTTGTTATCGGTTTTTGCTCCTTGATTTCTGCGAATTGTGATCACCGATGGGGCGATCGGTTGTTCCGATTCATGCCCGGCTTTTAGGTATCTTTTCTCTTTTGTAGTTTTAATCAAAGTTAACTATTATATAGTACTAAGAATATATTATAGGTTTTGCTTTCACTTTATAAGTAAATCAACTCATATATTATAAATTTTATACATAGGGGATGTTTGGTTCAAGGCCACACCGGGCCTCCACACAACCGCTCCGCCGCTTGGCGGACGAATCGCTTCGCCATGGCCTTGCCACGACCACGCTCGCAATTATTGACAAGCGATAGGAGCGAACAAGAGCAAACGCCATGGGCCACGCCACCGTTATTGACAAGCGATAGGAGCAGAGGCGAATGATGGCGGCCACCGGTGTGGCATGGCGAGTGTGGATGGAATCCAAACAAGCCAATAGTCTAGAGGGCCGCCGCGACGAAGTTTGCGCTGAGGCCCCTCAAAATCCTATGGCTGACACTGGGTGGGTGTTCGTATTTTTAAGTTTATAATTGCGGTTGGTCAATGTCAAGAGTCAAGACGTCCATATCAAGATTCATCGACTTTTCCTTTCGGGCGATGTAGGTACACAAAGTGTGCTTGTAACGTGTATTATGCATATCGTATATGAAATCTCCATTTGTGATTATAAAAAATATTTCATAATAATTGCCGCTGCCACGCAAGCTTGTAAGGTTCGGCTATTTGGGGTGTCCTCGGGGGTTCTTGTTTGGTTTTGGTAATTGAGTGACAACATTAGGTGAACTAATATGTGTGATTATGAGAATACACAAAAAAAAATAGTTCACATATGACGATGCAACGAAGGAGCTTATTGAATATGAGACGACATAGAGTCATATGAGGTGGAGAAAATCAAGATAAGACATGGGTTGATGGACCGGTTGCAAGTTTGAAGGGCAAGTCGCATAAGGCTTTGAAGTGATGGACCGCGAGCCAGTGAAGCTTGGGCAAGACTTGGCGCCGATGGACCGACAAAATGGTGAAGAGGAAGTGAGGTCAAGATTGATGGACCAATATGGTCATGTGATGATATGAAGTGGATCATATCATTGTTAATTGTCCGCCGCAAGTGTTGCATTGATACCGAAGGACATGGAATGGAATGCGCAAGGCAATGGTAGAACTTAGGGCATTTCATTTGAGTGGTCTAAGGTTAAATGCACAATTTATTTTAATATATATTTATGAAGTTAGCACTGGAGGATAAAAACGGGAAAGAAAAAAAGGAACCGTTAACTAAATTTCAGGTTAACCCGGATGTATTTAGGAAAGGGCTCTATGTTGGTTGAGCAATTGCCTCATCCCTTCGCGTTTTAAGAGTGTGTTGCTGGAAATATATACCACCCGAGCTGGAATTTCGTGTGTGGGAGAGAGCCGTTGTTCCCGCAACTATTCTTGGCGGGCCTAATTGTCGCCGCATGCAAGACCGAGAGAGGAAAAGAGAGTCATTGCTTGTCCGCTGCCTTGTTTGACATTATTATAGATGGCCACGCGGTCCAAGGCACAAATGCATGGCCCATGGCCCTACGATTTGTCCTAGCCCAAAGAAGCCACGGGTACGGTGGCCCGACCCGAGGCACCAGGCCGTGCATGGGCCGCTGAAATCTCATGTTTGGTTTTGGAAATTGATGACACACTTGTGGACTAATCCTTTGCTCTAAGTGTATGACTTGAGATAGGATTAGGTGGATGACAAGGAGCATGATGATCATGAACATGGACGATGATGGTGGACATGATGGATCGTCAAGCTCGGTGATCGGCTTGAGAGGAACCCGGAGATCAAGGCAAAGGTATCTTGATAGGGTTTTCCCTTTCGGTGATCAAGACACGATAGAGCGTGTGATCACATTATAGGATAGATAGCCGACTATCAAGAAGGGATGCCGCGACAATCCTTTGGTGAAGTGCTTCTAGGTCCAATTGACTTGCATATTGCATTTAGGACAATGAGAGCACTAACTTCTCGATCTTGCCTAACTTATCGACGAGCTAACATGCATGATAACGTGATCATCTTGGACGTGTTGGCAACCCATGGCAAGAGGCGAAGCAAGTTTGAAGCAAAGAGCAAAGAAAAAGATGAAGAAGCGGTATCCGCAGGGTGACCCGGACGACGGTGGTGACCGGACGACCGACCCGGTGGCTCCGGGTCGGTGAGTCCGATCAAAATAACAGAGAGCATGTTTTTCCGGCTTCGGGCGAAGTTTTGACGGACCGCCGAATCGAACCTGGACCGGAAGCATGGACCGGACGCGGCGAGGAGGGCGCCACTGTGGCCCAACCCTTGTCGGTAGCGACCGAGGCGATGACCGGACCGCGACAGGACTATTTGGTGAGTCCGGTCGGTGCATCCTGGTCGGCGCAGAGAGCACAATTTGAAGGCAACGGCTCTTTTCTTTGGAGGAGGCTATATATACTTGGTTGGCCGGGTACTTGGTCTTCCTCTTGCATATTTGAACACTCTAACTTGCTAGTGAGCTTGTGAGACTCCTCTCCACTCATCTCTCCATCCCCAACTCGAATTCTTGGTGAGATTGAGAGTGATAGAAGTGCATTGCTTGCATCGGTTGGATTTAGAAGCACTTCATCCTTGGAGAAGCCGCATGATTCTTGTTTTCTTGGGAATTTGCCCTGGTTCCCTAGCGGCTTGGAGCAAGAGGCGGTGTTGAGCTCGATTGGAGCTTGTTCGAGGCCACACCGGTGGTGATTGTGAGGGGTCGTTCCTTACCCCGCGGGAGGATTCATGAAAGGAGCACTAGTGGATTGCTCGTGGCTTGTTGGACCCTATCTTGTGATCGTTTGCTTGAGCTCCCATAGGGGGATTTGGCACCAGCCATTGCTTAGCATACGTCAAGTGAGTGTGTCGCCACAACGGGACTTAGCGTGCCGGGCAAAGCACGTGAACCTCGGTGAAAAATCATCGTGTCTTGTGTGCTAGCTCGTTGGAGATTTCTTGTACACGGTGATTGGCTTCAACCTCGACACTACACCGGTGGTATTGTATCCTAAGCATTCCTTTGCATTGCTTTGGTAGCCTATCTTGTTAGGGTGCTTAGCTTGGTAGCTTGAGTAGCTTGTTAGCCTTGTTAGCTCCTAGTGGTAATCTTAGTTAGCATATCTTGTCCACCTAGGAGTAACTTAGCAACCTAGCCATTGCTTGTGATTAGAGATATTAGAATTGCTAGAATTGCTAGGTGGCTTGCATAATTAGCTTGAAGCATTTGCTTATTCGCTACGCCATCTTATTTACTAACCGCCTTGCTTAGTATTGTTTGTAGAATTTTTAATAGGCTATTAACCCCCTCTAGCCATTAGGACCTTTCAAGTGGTATCAAAGCCGAGGCACCGTTTTTGAGTGGCTTAACAACCTACGGTGATAAAAATGGCTACATTCCATGTCAACAACACCAAGAAGGCGCCACCTTTCGATGGCACCAACTTTGCCTATTGGAAGGTGAAGATGACCGCACACCTCAAGTCAATCAATAGAGAAGTGTGGGTTGTGACCGAGAACAAGTTTGAAGTGGCAAAGCCAAATGAGCCAACCGCGGCCGAAGAGAAGAAGATCTATGCAAATGATCTTGCCGTGAGTGCATTTCATGAAGCATTCAACGATAGAGTGTTTGAGCAAGTCAAGTCACTCACAATTGCTCATGAGATATGGAAGAAGCTTGAAGAGTGCTATGAGGGCACCGAAGGCCTTAAGCAAGCCAAAGCATACATAAAGCTTGAGCAATTCAATAGCTTCAAGATGGAGGAAGGTGAGAGCGTGCCGGAGATGTTCCACCGCATGCAAGTGTTGGTGAACGATCTCAATGCACTTGGTGAAGACATCAAGGACAAGACCTTCAACATGAAGTTCTTGTGGTGTTTGCCAGAGAGGTTTGGGATGTTCATCACTGTGCTTGTGAGGACAAACTTGAAGAACTTGACCCCAAACCAATTGCTTGATGAGGTCATGACCGATGACTCATATAGAGATGACAAGAAGAAGCAAGCGCTCATCAACAAGGCAAACAAGAAGGCCAAGGAAGAAGAGAAGAAAGAGGACAAGAAGAGCTTGGCACTCAAGGCAAGCTCATCATCAAATGGCAAGAAGAAGAAAGAAGAATCAAGTGATGATGAGAGTGGCACTTCTACTAGTGGAAGTGAAGTTGATGAACAATTGGCCCTCTTTGTGAGAAGATTGGGCAAATATGTGAAGAAGACATACATCAACAAGAAGAACAAGAAGCAATCATCCAAGAAGACCAAGGATGGCAAGAATGAAGGCAACATGAAGTGCTTTCGGTGTCATGATGATTGTCACTTGATTGCCGAATGCCCATATGAAAGTAATGATGAGAAGGGCATCAAGAAAGCTAGAAAGAAGAATGATGCCAAGAATGAGAAGGAGAAGAAGCCCAAGAAGAAGAATGAGTCACATGTGGCTACTTGGGATAGTGATGGCTCATCCTCTTCAAGTGATGAAGAAGAGAAGAAGAAGAAGAAGAAGAAGGGACAAGCGCACCTTGCCATGCATGACAAGATCTCCCTCTTCGACACTCCTTCCTTATGCTTCATGGCTAAGGCCACAAAGGTACAATCTATCACTAATGATGATGATGATGATAGTGATAGTGATAGTGATGATGAGGAACAAAAGCACACTAGGGAAGAATTGCAAATTATGCTTGATGATTGCATTGACATGTATAAGCAAAGTAGGAAGGAGGTCAAGGGCTTGCATAAGGAAATAAAGAGACTTAAGCAAGAACTTGATGAGCTTCGGGCCTCTTATGAGAGTCTAAAGGTAGACCATAAGAAGCTTGAAAAGTCTCATTCTAAGCTAGAGAAAGCTCACTCCTCTCTACTTGAAGAGCACAAGTTGTGCTTAGTTGTTGAGAATGTTGATACATGCAATGCTAGCATCATGTGTGATATTCTTGTTGATGAATCAACCCCCAAGTGTGAGACCTCCACTAGCTCTATCACTAGCATATCCATCACTAGTGAAGATAATGACAACCCTATGCTTATTTATGAGAATGCTTGTTTAAAGAGGGAAGTAAAGGAGCTCAATCACTCCTTGGCTAAGGCCTATGGTGGTGAGGACCGCTTGCTTATGTGCTTGGGTAGCCAAAGGGCATCCTTATATAAGGAGGGCTTAGGCTATATCCCCAAGAAAGGCAAGACCGCCCTTGTAACTCACAAGACTCGTTTTGTGAAGAACAATGGTAGCTATTGCAAAGCTTGCAAGCAAGTTGGTCACTTAGAGCCAAAGTGCATGAACAAGAAGGCCAATGTTTCTTCCATCAAGCTTGATCATTCATATATGCTTGTGAAGAAGGAAAATGGTGTTTGTGCTAGGTTCATTGATACACCATGGATGGGCTCAAAGAAGAAAGCCATTTGGGTACCAAAGGCCTTGGTGACTAACATTGAAGGACCCAAAAAGGTTTGGGTACCTAAGAAGAATTGATCTTTTTTTGTAGGTCAATTACCATGCCGGAGGAGAGCATTGGATTATGGATAGTGGGTGCACTCAACACATGACCGGGGATTCTCATATGTTCAAGTCAATTAACATCAAGGGCATTGATGAGTATGAGTCAATCACATTTGGCAATGACAAGAAAGGCAATGTGTTGGGGCTATGCAAGATTGCTATCACTCAAGAGAAGAGCTTATCAAAGGTGTTGCTAGTTGATCATCTTGATTACAACCTATTGTTGGTCTCTCAACTTTGTGATCTTGGATACAAATGCATATTCACAAGCCAACAAGTTGAAGTGGTTAGTGGTGATGGTGCAAACATGATCTTCAAAGGATTTAGATATGGTGATCTCTACCTTGTTGATTTCAACTCAAAAGAAGCCAAGTTGACAACATGTTTACTCTCAAAGGCTAGCAAAGGGTGGTTGTGGCATAGAAGGCTTGGTCATGTTGGAATGAAGCAATTGAACAAGTTGATGAAGCATGACTTGGTTAGAGGCTTGAATGATGTGAAGTTTGAGAAGGACAAACCTTGTGGAGCATGTCAAGCCGGCAAGCAACATGGCAATGCACATCCAACCAAGAGTACAATGAGTACAAGCAAGGCATTTGAGTTGCTACACATGGACTTGTTTGGGCCAACATCATACTCTAGCATTGGTGGCAACAAGTATGGTTTTGTCATAGTTGATGACTACACTAGATATACATGGGTGTTCTTTTTGCATGACAAGAATGATGTGTTTGAGCTTTTCAAGACATTTGTCAAGAGGGTTCAAAATGAGTTTGAGACATCCATCAAGAAGATTAGGAGTGACAATGAAAGTGAATTCAAGAACACAAGAATTGAAGAGTTGTGTGATGAGCTTGAAATTGGACATCAATTCTCACCAACCTACACTCCTCAATCCAATGGTGTAGTTGAGAGGAAGAATAGAACCTTGATTGAAATGGCAAGATCAATGCTTAGTGAGTACAATGTTAGCCATTCCTTTTGGGCCGAAGCAATCAACACGGCTTGCTATTGTAGCAACCGACTCTATTGCCATGGTATGCTTGGGAAGACACCTTATGAGTTGCTTAATGGAAGGAAGCCCAACATTGGTAACTTTAGAGTCTTTGGATGCAAATGCTACATTATCAAGAAAGGCACAAGATTGGGCAAATTTGACAAGAAGTGTGATGAAGGGTTCTTAGTTGGATATTCAACCACAAGTAAAGCATATAGAGTGTGGAACTTGGGTAGTGGCAAGCTTGAGGAAGTTCATGATGTTGAATTTGATGAAACCCAAGGCTCTCAAAATGAAGTTGAAAATCATGATGATGTGAGTGGTTCCAACTTGGAAAATGCAATGAGAAACATGGATGTTGGTGACATTCGGCCAAGGCAAATTGATGATGATGATGACACTCCTTTGCCTACCACTACGGTTGAGATTGGAGACAATGAAGCTAGCACTAGTGGTTCTCAAGATGAAGATCAAGAGCAACAAGCTAGTCCATCCACTCATCCTAGTCATCAAGTGCAAGTGATACAACCTACCAACATTGCAAGAGATCATCCAATTAATCAAATTGTCGGTGATATCAACCTACGAACAATGCATGGCTTGGCTAATCTTGCTAAAAGAGACCATGCATGGCTTGTTTCATCTCGACACCACACATGGCATTGGAGAGCTCATGGCCACTGCATGGCCTGGAGGAGCGGCAACCACATACCTCTTTTCGTGATGTGCCTCTACTCTCGCATGTCCATGGATTGTGCGGGACCCTTCTTTCTTTCTTCTTAAATAACCCTTTGTTGCCCGCAACTTAGAATTCGGGTTTTGTTTAGTTCAAGTTTTCCGAGAGAAACTTTGATTGATTCATTGTAACCGAGAAGATTATTCCGTTTACATTGATCCAAGGCCCCCTGTTCTTGTTCTTCACACTGCGGGCGATTAGTCCTTTTGTGATCGAACTCGGACACCATTATCTCGATTAGATCAATTCGTATTTGCAATATTCGATTGCGTGTTTACACCGTTCTTGCTTGTGTTCTTCGATTCGCTAGCAGGGAAAAGCCTTCTTGGTGAGGTCAATCAAGTCGTGCTTGGTTGATAACCATTGGAGCGATGGTGTAGCGGTTGCGGTGGTCGAATTATGTTGATTCAAAGCCGGATCGTCAACGTCGAGTTCTCCACCCAATCGAATTTATCCCGTACCTCACGGAAGATCGGGCCGTTTTCATCAATTGGTAATCAGAGCAAGGTTTACCGGTGAGGGATTTCAGTTCTCCGTTGTTTATATTAAATTCCTATAATCCGAAAAAAGCCTACAAAAATTACTACATAGATTACTTGCAATCCCATAAACTCTTTGAGCCTTTACTAGTACTACTTAGTTTGGGCTTGTTGAATCGTCGGCTGCATCGGTTGTGTCGGGTTCTTTGGTCTTAGTTTTAGTCATTTAGAGTTTCGAGTTCTTGTCACGATTTTGTCACAATCAATCACATAATCTCCGTTGTCACGCATTTTTTAGAACATTTTGCAATGCACCACATCCATTTCACCCGTGCGCATCCATTATTAACAAATTTATCTCTTCCATTCTTCCGCATTCTATTAGTAGGCCATTGCGTGCTCATGCATGTCTTGCGCATTTTATTTTTAGAACATTACATGCACACAACATCCATTTCACCGTGAGCATCCATTATTATCTCTTCCACTCTTGCTCATTCTATTAGTAGACCATTGCATGCTCCCATCATATTCCTATTCTTATCACCTCTCCATTGCAATCCTTTTTGTTCCATATACATACGCTGCACCACATGCATTTTTATTTACACCATCCAAATCTCATTTCGGTATACATAGGCAAAAGCTAAGTTTCTAGTTCTATCATTGTTACCCTTGAAAAAAAAAAAAAAAGAAAAGAAAAGAAAAAAAAAAAAGAAAAGAAAGAAAGGAAAAAAAGAATTAGAAAGATAGGAAAAGAAAGAGAGAGAGAGAGAAAAAAAGGAGTGATTTCTTAGTGTTCTTGTGCCTTCTTGCCACTATATTGTGACTTCATTTGTGTCCGGGCTCGCGTCTCTAGCACGGTCTAGCCTAGGACCAGCCGACAGTCTTGCCGTTGAGCGACTATTCACTTGCTTTTATAACTAATGTGGTGTTAGTTCATTCCTTGCTATCATATTGTGTGCCTACCCATAGCTCCACATATACTTGGTCGAAACGGGTTCCTCCGCAACTTTTACACCACGAGCCCGCCCGATGATTGTACCACCTGTTTGGCTTTGGTAAGAATACTTGCAAGACGGTGGTAAGGCGTTTCGATATTGCATTCCACTAACACCACCACTTTCACCATCTTTGTTAGTTGATAGGGATAATACTTTTGTGTTGTCTTTTTGTTGTCTTCTAGCAATGATAGGTTCTTCGTATCCACCAACTTATGATGATATTGGTGCTGATGAGTACTTCGAGTGGGAAATTGCTATAGATAACATATTTGCTACTCGCTTTATGTGTCCAAGGAGGAAGGTAAAAAATGCAGCTAGTGTTTTACGACATTACGCTTTTATCTTGGTGGGATTCTTTAAATCCGCCGACAAACCTCAAACTTGGAATGATATGAAACTTCTTATGAGAGAATTTTTTTTTGTTAATCCACCTCCTACCTTGAATTCTTATGTTGAGGTGAATAATTTAGAGAATGAGTCCATTGTTGTATCTCTTGCTCCACCTAACCTTTTGCGAGGATTCTCGAACAAAAGCAAGAGGGCAAGCACGATGTGGAAGAAAATGAGGTGCTCCTAGCCTCATGTGAAAATTCAGAACCATCACCTATTTCTTTTTCTTGAACATGAGAGCAATGGTAATTCCCATGATGCTAAATTCTCCAAGGGTGAGAGTTCTATTAATGTGCTAAATTTCTCCACCAATCATGCTATGATGGAACAAACATTAGTGGCACCTTCGTTTGATTTACCTTTGTCAAAAGATGATATTGTAGATATTCCTTGTGATACATATGACTTGCATGATGATATTTATATTATACCAATGCAACCATTAATGAATAATTATGATATAACACATGCGCTAAAAATAGACATATTATTCATAATGCTAGTGATGTTGATGAATTGAAATTGTTGTCATCTTTAAATACTTTTGGTTACATTGATTTTAATGTTTTGTGTAATCTTAATTCTTTAGACAAGAAACTATATGCATATGCTGATTTGCCATGGGTCTCTAGACATACATATCATGTTTTTGGCAAATATAACAACAAAGGACAATATTTGAAACATCAAGTTTACATTTGTACAAATCTAAATTCTCCTTTTGTTGCAAAAAAAATATGATGCCTTAGAGGATTATAAAATCAATACTGTTGTCATGCCATATTCCTCTAGTTTTGCTTTAAGAACACACGTCAAATTCAAAGAAGGGGAGCAAATGTCTCTTGTTAGTACTAAAATTTTGCAGGAGAAAGAGGATGAATCTCTACCGGAAAAACCACCATGGCCGCCACCTTTGCAAAGGGTTGAACGCCAAGATGGAGTCGAGGACGACTGCAATTCAAGAAGGGGAGGATGATGTGGACATCGCCAAGATGGAGTCGAGGACGACTCCAATTCAAGAAAGGGAGGATGATGAGGACATTGCTACACATTTGGACACACCCACGTCATGGTGTTCGCGTACCTAAATTTGAATATGAGTTGGAGAGCTCTCACGAACAATGCATGGCTTGGCTAATCTTGCTAAAAGAGACCATGCATGGCTTGTTTCATCTCGACACCACACATGGCATTGGAGAGCTCACGGCCCTTTGCATGGCCTGGAGGAGCGGCAACCACATACCTCTTTTTCGTGATGTGCCTCTACTCTCGCATGTCCATGGATTGTGCGGGACCCTTCTTTCTTTCTTCTTAAATAACTTTGTTGCCCGCAACTTAGAATTCGGGTTTTGTTTAGTTCAAGTTTTCCGGAGAGAAACTTTGATTGATTCATTGTAACCGAGAAGATTATTCGCTTACATTGATCCAAGGCCCTGTTCTTGTTCTTCACACGTGGCGATTAGTCCTTTTGTGATCCGAACTCGGACACCATTATCTCGTTCGTCAATTCGTATTTGCAATATTCAAATTGCGTGTTTACCTGTTCTTGCTTGTGTTCTTCGATTCGCTAGCGGGGAAAAGCCTTCTTGGCGAGGTCAATCAAGTCGTGCTTGGTTGATAACCATTGGAGCAAGTGGTGTAGCGGTTGCGGGGTCGAATTGTGTTGATTCAAAGCCGGATCGTCAACGTCGAAGTTCTCCACCCAATCGAATTTATCCCGTCCCCTCACGGAAGATCGGGCCGTTTTCATCGGGATCACACAAATAGGGGGAGCAAGCTCATAGACTATTTGTGCATTTCTATGTGCATGATCATAATGAAATGTTGCATTGGCAATTTAATTTCAATATTCATGATTGCTTGGTGTATGCTAGTTTTTTGAAAATTGATTTGTGTATTGACCAACTAGCATGCATAGGATGTATCTAGACAAAGCTCACATCTTAGCCTATAATGTTGATCTCATGGGGTATGTTGAGTTTTGATGATTGTCTAGTTACATTGATGCTAAGGACTCGATGGTTTCACGCTTCAAAGGTCCAATTTCTAGAACCTTAGCATCTCTTTTGGTATTAGTATCTCTCCCCAAGATTTCTATTCATGCATATGTGCCAACTTGATCCAAACACATGGAAGCACATATGTAGGGGAGCTACTACTACCAAAACCGAACCTTGAAAATGTTTGTCCAATCCTTGATTCATGATCAAAATGCTATGGACAAGCAATTCAAGTTCAATTGAATTTTATTTTAAATCTTTGTGTTTTTGGTTGTCATCAATTACCAAAAAGGGGAGATTGAAATCTCATGTTTGGTTTTGGAAATTGATGACACACTTGTGGACTAATCCTTTGCTCTAAGTGTATGACTTGAGATAGGATTAGGTGGATGACAAGGAGCATGATGATCATGAACATGGGCGATGATGGTGGACATGATGGATCGTCAAGCTTCGGTGATCCGCTTGAGAGGAACCCGGGAGATCAAGGCAAAGGTATCTTGATAGGGTTTTCCTTTCGGTGATCAAGACACGATAGAGCGTGTGATCACATTATAGGATAGATAGCCGACTATCAAGAGGGGATGCCGCGACAATCCTTTGGTGAAGTGCTTCTAGGTCCAATTGACTTGCATATTGCATTTAGGACAATGAGAGCACTAACTCGATCTTGCCTAACTTATCGACGAGCTAACATGCATGATAACGTGATCATCTTGGGCGTGTTGGCAACCCATGGCAAGAGGCGAAGCAAGTTTGAAGCAAAGAGCAAAGAAAAAGATGAAGAAGCGGTATCCGCGGGGGTGACCGGACGCCGCCGGTGTGGCCGGACGCACCGGCCGGTGGCTCCGGTCGGTGAGTCCGATCAAAATAACGAGAGCATGTTTTCCGGCTTCGGGCGAGTTTTTTTCGCCCGGGCCTTTCGGCCGAACTGGATCGAAGCATCGGCCGGACCGGGCGGGGGAGGGCGCCGGCCGTGGGCCCAACCCTTGTCGGTAGCGGCCGGAAGCGTGACCCGGACCAGCGATCGGACTGGTTGGTGAGTCCGGTCGGTGCATCCGATCGGTCTTGAGAGCACAATTTGAAGGCAACGGCTCTTTTCTTTGGAGGGAGGCTATATATACTTGGTTGGCCGGGTACTTGGTCTTCCTCTTGCATATTTGAACACTCTAACTTGCTAGTGAGCTTGTGAGACTCCTCTCCACTCATCTCTCCATCCCCAACTCGAATTCTTGGTGAGATTGAGAGTGATAGAAGTGCATTGCTTGCATCGGTTGGATTTAGAAGCACTTCATCCTTGGAGAAGCCGCGGGATTCTTGTTTTCTTGGGAATTTGCCCGGTTCCCTAGCGGCTTGGAGCAAGAGGCGGTGTTGAGCTCGATTGGAGCTTGTTCGAGGCCACACCGGTGGTGATTGTGAGGGGTCGTTCCTTACCCCGCGGGAGATTCGTGAAAGGAGCACTAGTGGATTGCTCGTGGCTTGTTGGACCCTATCTTGTGATCGTTTGCTTGAGCTCCCATGGGGATTTGGCACCGCCATTGCTTAGCATACGTCAAGTGAGTGTGTCGCCACAACGGGGACTTAGCGTCTTCGGCAAGCACGTGAACCTCGGTGAAAAATCATCGTGTCTTGTGTGCTAGCTCGTTGGAGATTTCTTGTACACGGTGATTGGCTTCAACCTCGACACTACCGGTGGTATTGTATCCTAAGCATTCCTTTGCATTGCTTTGGTAGCCTATCTTGTTAGGGTGCTTAGCTTGGTAGCTTGAGTAGCTTGTTAGCCTTGTTAGCTCCTAGTGGTAATCTTAGTTAGCATATCTTGTCCACCTAGGAGTAACTTAGCAACCTAGCCATTGCTTGTGATTAGAGATATTAGAATTGCTAGAATTGCTAGGTGGCTTGCATAATTAGCTTGAAGCATTTGCTTATTCGCTACGCCATCTTATTTACTAACCGCCTTGCTTAGTGTTGTTTGTAGAATTTTTAATAGGCTATTCACCCCCCCTTCTAGCCATTAGGACCTTTCGGCCGCCACCATGGCCCATGGCGGCACAACCAAAAGGCCGGCACGGCAAATGCCCGGTGCCTAGCCTGTCCGCAAGTAGCCTATTTGCACTTAAAGCCCAACAGCCATCACATCCTCTCCCTATTCCTAACCCTAATTTCGATCTCCTCCCCCCCGCTGGCCGCGCAGTCCTCTCTCTGGCGTCCGCGCGCCGCGAAGCCGCGACAACGCTCCATGATTCTCCCTTTCCCCCTCGTGAAACCGGACGCTGCGCCCGGCTGCCCTACTCGCCCCTCATTGGCTCGCCCCGGCCGCTTGCCCGCTTCCTCCCGGTCTCGCCCGCTCACCGGCCTCGCTCACACACCGGCGTCGGTGGTGACATCGTGGTGCTAGCGAGGCCCAACAACCATTGTCCGTCTCGTTTCTTTCGTGAGCGCCGCCACAACTAGAACTAGAACACGAACACAACACCAGGAGCAACCACCCACGACGGAGACAAGCAAAGGCTCGGGGCTCATACTTGACCGCGACGGCGGTGGCGGGATCGGGCGCCCCTCATGCTGGCGTCTTTGTCGGGCCTCTCTGCTAGCCTTGTTGTCGGGCCGGCTTGAGTGGCCTAACAGGTCTTGCCTAGGGCGTAGGCCGATCCACGAACCCGCCTCGGCACGGCCCGGCGAGCAGCACGGCGACCCGAGGCGGCACGATGCGAGCCGGCCCAATGGCCATGTATATTTGCCGTGAGAGAACGAGGGGCTTTTTTGGGGGCCACTTGCATGCATGCATTTTGACTTTGCATGACGACGTGAGAAGGAAATTAAAAGCATGTGGGAGAGAGGAGGCTTGTCTGGCTGACCGCTCGTTTTCCTTTTCATAACTACGATTTAAAGATGCGTTGCGACACGAGGAAAAAAAAAAATCATAAAAAACATGGTTGTGACGGGAGCAAGAAAAAATCATAAAAATACATGGTTCATTGTGCAAAGCAAATGTAAAATAATAGTATCACATCACAATTTTATTCACAAGAAAAATTGTTAAAATGATAAACTATGACTTGAGCTTGCGGCGCCCATGCGGCGACCGGCATACGACTAGCAGCATCATATCCCAATCGCGAGCTAGGAAACCCTAACTAAAGCCACAACCCCCATGGCACATCTTCTCTTGACCGTGCTTCTCAAGACCATGTATGTAGGTGGAGGTGCAAGCTAGCCAGCGAAGTCGAGGATGAGACACAAGG
Organism: Hyparrhenia diplandra; assembly: GCA_015847255.1. Classification (NCBI taxonomy): domain Eukaryota; kingdom Viridiplantae; phylum Streptophyta; class Magnoliopsida; order Poales; family Poaceae; genus Hyparrhenia; species Hyparrhenia diplandra. The sequence goes on from JADLZK010003661.1 coordinate 402,599, forward strand.
CGATGCATAAGAAGTCAATGAGAAGGATGCAACACTGATCTACTTTTGAAACATCTAGACATTGCAACATACGACAAAAAATAGATGAAATATTTGGAATATGCGTTTGAAAATAGATGAAACATTTGAAAAATGTGTTTGAAACAGTTGCAAAACCAACTAAAAACACTTGAAATCATATGCAAATATGTGCGTCTCTCATTCTAGATGCCCCGCTTGCTGCTCAGAGAGAGAAAATGCAATGAAGTGGAGGAGATGATCAAATGCAACCCTACATATATACCTTTGAAACATCCAAAAACATGTTGCAACAAACAACGGATGGCTACTAAAACATTAAAAAAAACATTCGAAACCCTCTTGAAAAACTGTTGCAACCCGTCGCAACATCCAGAACAAAAATGCATGTAACATATGTGTGAAACAAATGCAATATCTAGATAAACACAAGCGCAACATGTGTAAAAAAAAAAACAAATAAAACAAATTGCCTAAACATCCTTCTCAAACAATTGCAACAGGACTCTTAAACAATTGCAACATCCATATGAGTATACTTGAAAATACCTCTAAAAACATCTCGAAACAATTGAAACGAACAACTGAAACATTGGGAGGGGAGGTGCATCGAGTAGGTTGACGCCGCCGAGGTCGGGGAAGGCCGCCGTGTCTCGCTAGGGGGCACCCCGGGGGAAGGACGACACATCGGGTGGGTCGACGCCCGCCGAGGCGGAGGAAGGACCCGTCGGGTGAGGGAGCTCGGTCGCCGAGGATGATGCTGGTCGGGGGGAGGGCGCCACGCCGTGCCAAGCGATCCCCCATGGGGGGAGGGACGCCCGCCCGAGTAGGTCGACACGCCGAGGCCGGGGAAGGACGCCGCGCCACGCCATGGGCGCCCCGATGGGATGATAGTGGTAGGGAGGACATGCGTAGGTAGAGGCAACCTGTAGAGTGGGGTGGAGGGGTGTCCGTCGCAAAAATTAGCACGGTGAGGATGGTGTTTGGATGAGGGGACGACCAGCGCGGACAAGTGGCTATGGCACGTGTTTGAATTTGTTAGGTGTGGGTGGTGGTGCGGTAAAGGTGACTCGGGCGGATTACAACCGCCCGGGACATCGTGACGTTGACCGCACACAATAGAATTAGTAATGTATATATATCGTTTATACATTGGAGACACAACTGCAAACTAGGGGTGTGTTTAGGTCACGAAAAAGTGAACCTAAAAAGTGCTACGAACACACATTACATAGAATCTTTTGACGCATGCATGGAGCATTAAAAATAGATAAACAAAAAGTTAAATTGCACAGTTTTTATTTGGAAAGTGAGAGACAAATCTTTTGAGCCTAGTTTATCCATTGTGGAAAAATAATTATTAAATACAAACTTAAGGTGTTACGGTAGCGAACCCAAATATTTCACAAATTAGACCCTGTGTGGTTCGAAATAAGTTAGTGAGTTATAAAACAAGTGACCTAAAATCAAAGACTTATAAGTCATAACAGTTTGGTTACAAATAACTTATAAGTTGTTCTATGCATATAAAAGGGGTGACTCATATGTTTTAAGTCTTATTGCCTATATATAAGTCTCATGACTTAATAAGTCACTGCTGTTTTAAAATAAGTCACTTATTTTATTTTTTCTTATAAGTAGGAGACTTATTTAAAAGCAAACAGCGCAACACCCTTAGACTATAGGGTTTGTCGATACGCACATCCACTGCTCCTCGATGAACAGAATTTTTTAGCAAAAAAAAAAACTCCAGAATCTGACGATGCACACGGACGGACAGACTGGGAGATAGCCGGTGGAGAATCCGTTCCTTTTTCTTCCTACTCCGCTGCGTAGGCAGACGGCAGCAGTCTGGGTGCTGGGCGGACCATCAACGGCACGGCGCGCTGTAGAGTGAGCCCGTACGCCTCCTCCATGTCCAGCTTGTCCGCGGTCATGCCGTCGGCGAGGTCCCAGTCCATTGCGTGCACGAGCGTGGCCGTCATGAGCGTGACCATGCGCAGGCCCCAGCTGAGCCCCACGCAGATCCTCCGGCCGGCGCCGAATGGGATGAGCTCGAAGTCGCCCCTTTGACGTCGACGCCCGCATGCTTGCCGCCGGACAGGAAGCGGTCCGGCTGGAACTGGAGCGGCTCGTCGGGCCACGCCTCCGGGTCGCGGGCGATCGCCCACACGTTCACCAGCAGCGTGGAGTCGGCCGGGATGCGGAACCCGTCCACCTCGCACTCCTCGGCGGCCAAGTGGGGCAGCGACAGCGGCGTCGACGGGTGCAGCCGGAACGTCTCCTTGATCACCGCCGTCAGGTATGTGAGCCGCGGGAGGTCTGACTCGGAGACCAGTCGGTCGCGGCCGACGACGGCGTCCAGCTCCTGCTGGGCCTTCTTGAGCACGTCCGGGTGCCGGATGAGCTCGGTCAGCGCCCACTCCACCGTGCTCGACGTCGTGTCCGTCCCCGCCGTGAAGAGATTCTGTGGTCACGATATGCCCACAAAGCACATGCATCCACAAATAAGAGGGCGGAAAAACATGTTAGTGTCTCCTTGTGCACGGGAAAGGCCGGAAAATTATTTAACTCACGAGGAACAGTGCTTTGATGTCCGTCTCGTTGATGATGCAGTCCTCGCCTTCCGCGAGCGATTGCTGCTTGCGCATCTTGGCCAGCAGCACGCTGAGCAGGTCCTTGCCTTCCTCGGCGGCCTTCCTCTCTCTGATAATCTCATTCATCATATTGTCGTACCTGCGGTGCAGCCGCTTCATCTTGCGGACCACGCCCTGTGGGTCGAGCCATGCGAGCGCCGGCACGAAGTCCCCGATGTTAAAGACCCCGCCGACCTGCATCAGCTCCATCACCATGTCCTTGAACTCCCTGGCTTGCTCCCCTCCGTCGACCGCGAACACGCGCCGGCCCACCGTGGCCCGGGCCAGCGTGTTGGTTGTGCAGACGTTGGCCACCTGGCCCAGCGGCACGGCGGCGTGCTGGTGGTGGTGCCTGGCGAGCTCCCTGACCATGAGCGCCACCTCGCCCTCCCTGATGCCACGGAGGTCGTCAAGGGCCTTTGCCGAGAAGAGGTGGAGGGCGCACAGCTTCCGCAGCGCGCGCCACCGGGAGCCGTAGGGCGCGAACACCATGTCCTGGTAGTTGTACGCCACGTGCTTGCCGCCGGAAATGAGCGGGCGGTTGCTGAAGTTGGCGTCATGGGCGCGCAGGAACTGCGCCGCCACCTTCGCCGACGCGGCCACCACCACCTCGGCGCTGCCGAACCGGAGCCGGAACAACGGGCCGTACTCTTTCGCCAGCGCGCACATGGTCTGGTGCGGATGAGAGCCCAGCTGCGGCAGGTTGCCCAGCACCGGCCAGCCCCGGGGACCCGGCGGCAGCGGCCGATTCCCCTTCTTCCCGTCGGCCCGGCCGCGGCGTCGGAGCAGGAGGCACCACACCCCGACGGAGAGGGCCAGGAAGCACAGGAGCAACGGCAGCGACGCGTCCATGGTTTGATGACTTGACTGGCGCCGCTCGCGCTCGGTTTCACTGGAGGCTGCCCGCTCGCGCTCGGTTCACAGGAGGTGCGCTTGGCGTTGGAGTGAGTGCTGAGCGTGCGTTTATCGAGTGGATCGGAGTGCGTTGTGTTCATCAATATATACTGCCACCTAGCGTGCTTCAGGCTTCACCTACTTGCATGCCTCCTGTTTCACTGGGAGGATGCCTGTTTGTGAACCTCTCTTCTTTTTTAAAAAAAGTTTTTATTTTACAAAATGGCTAAAAAAATTAGCTATTAAGTTTATTATTTTTTTGAAATCGTGCTGAGCACGTTGTTCATTAAGAGAAGTGGGAAACATTATAATCTTACAAGGCCAGGAAGTGAGATGCTCTTGACAGAAGGCACCGGCTTTACGTTGGAGCTTAAAGGTTGTACCCTGGATTACAACAATTGTGAGGCTGGAAGGAGCTACGCTATAGGCTAGCGGCAGGATCGCCCTGCGACAAACGCTCCGCCGTCTTCAACCAAGCGCTTGCTGTGCAAAGGAGTACACATGGCCTCCTTCTTTTTCCGGGTGGAGGTAGCCGGGTCAATGAATGCCGCCCTGAATTTTTCAACAATCATCGGGTCAGGCATGCATGGTGGGATGGTTGTCGGGCCGTCCTCACTCCACTTGCTCAACAGCACACGACGAGCCTTCTTTCAGGGTTCGGATCACGAAAGGAGGATCTGGCGGCCAACCGTATACTACGTCGCGGCACCCAATCGTCGTCAGCCAGGTTGCGCGGTGCATGAGGCTGCGGGGTGGAAGGGATGATTGGCTCTAGGAGGGGTAGTGTGATGGAGTCGATGAAGTCGTCCAGCGAGCTCGGCTGGTGCCCGGCCACGGTGGTGCGGTGGTGACAACCACGTCCTCAGAAGACACCGGATGTGGCTCGAAGAGAGCAGCAGGTTCCTCCGAAGCAACTGTATGCTCGACGACGACAGGTGCGGGGGTTGCGGGCGTTGCGGCGGCGGGAGCCAGTGGAACGCCAGCGGCTGTGGTGTTTCACGCCCGCGGCTGTGGGAGCAGCCCAGCGGCTGGGCGTGGGCGAGTGGCCGCCTCGGGCGCCCGGCACTGCTTCCCCGCCATCCGCCTCCAGCGCCATAGTTGTGCGGGTAGCCGACCGTGGAGAGCAAGCTGGGCGCGACATCGGTAGCATCCTCGGGCACCTCACCATTCGCGAAGCAAAGCCAGGTCACTCGTAGCGGTGACAGCGGTGCAAATGACGCTGTCCGGGTTTGCCGACGGATAGCGGCCGGTGTGGACAGGCGCACGACGAGGGAGGCGGCGAGCTTATCAAGCATCGGGTCGACCCAAACTTGTGGCCCCTCACCCTCGTGCACCAAAAGCAGTGGAAATTTAGCTACTAAGTTTATCCAACCTATTGGAGTTGCTCTTAGAAACAAATAGCTATAGTTGAGTTAGAGGCCATCTCTTAGTGCTCTATTTTATACAATTAGTAAAAGCATTAGGATTAGTGTTTTAGTCTAGTTTAGGCTGCATAAGAGCTTTGCTTTAGTTTTAGCTTCGGAGTCGAATAACATTTGCATACCTCTTGGCTGTTGGTGCTTGCGCCACCATACTTGTTGTACATTCCAAGGCTAGTAAGTCTAACGAGATCGCTCCAATCACGTTTGTGGCGTGGCCGTCAGTGGTGTATGTGGGCACTCAATGTATTGGCCGAAGTTCAATCAAGTGGAGCTGACAGAGCATCTGGGAGTAAGGATGAAAACGGTCGAACTCGGTCGAAAAATATCAGAACTGTTTTCTACTTTTACATTTGAATAAAAACGAAAGCGAAACGGTAAAATCGGATACGCAAATGAGCGTGAACTTACGGAATTTTGGAAACAAACTAATTCGAGCGGACTTACGTTGAACACGGTCGATATATGAAAAATTCAATACGGAATTTCGACGCACATTGCCTAAAAATTAATGTGTCATTTTGGCAAATTTCGAGGGCAAAAGAGCAAACTTATCATTTTAGTCCATCTAACTTTCTATCTTTCGATCAGCCCAATCATATGCAACATAATAACAACGCCGCATGAAGCCGGATGTAGCCATGCAGTGCCCGGCGAGATGATTAGTCCCTCCTCGGCGACTCCAGGAGGCACGACAAAGGTGTGTTGCCTATATAACGTGTCTATAACCATAAGTGCTCCACACTTATCTTTGCATAGTTGCCTAGTCAGTAATGATCGACAACAAAATTCAAAATTTTGAATTCGGGATATTTGGAACTAAAAGTAAAAAACTAGAAAACGGTCGAACTCGGTCGAAAAACTCGGAACCGTTTTCTACTTTTATATTTGACATATGAAAACGGAAACGGAAAAGTCAGACAAAAAAATACGAATTCGATCGGATTAAATACAGAAAACGAAACGTTCCGTTTTCATCCATATCTGGGAGAGGTTTGGTGCCGACCAGCTTGAACTTGCGGTTAGAGATAGCAACATCTAGACTTTGCACTTGCCGACAATTTGCAAGTTGTTTAAAGTAACTCTCGGAGATGCTCAACTGTTTTCTTCTCTAGACTTTGTACTTCTATTTCCGGTTTTGTTCCTTAATATAGGATCGAGTTCTCCCGAAATAAATTAAAACCTTTAGTCCACCACACGATATGACTTGTCTCCTCGATCGATCGTTAGTTGCTTGCAAACCCACGGTGTAAATGCAAACAAAAAAAAAATATCTCATCGCAATGTCAAACAAGTTTCTTTCAGGTTGAGTCCTCGTTTCGCAATGTCAAACAAGTTTCTTTCAGGTTGAGTCCTCGTAAGAGAAATGCACGTACAGATCACCTCAGCACGACAGTGCACATAGAAAGAGCCATTGTCTTATGTGTTTTTGACATTTCATAACAGTGCACCCCTGTGTTATGGGCAAGGCGGTGAGAGATATATATGACCCGTGCTCGTCGTTAGAATTCGATAACAAAGAGCAGAACTTATTTCGTCCCCAACAACTCTGTAACTGTTGTTAACAGAGAAACTACCTCATGGAATCCTGCCGTGTTCCATCTGTTCTTCCTCAAATTCGTGCTAATCCTCCCCAAATTCCACTTCAGCTATCTAGTCTCGTTACTTCCTGTATGCATATCTTCGTGATGCAAGGTCATATATAGACACAATTCGCTTTTGAAATGTCTTCCTGTTTTGAATTTCAAACCGTCGACAAAGGCAATGCAATCTACGCGGTCGATGTCTCCCTCAACTAAATTAGCAGAAAATCCGCTCACTGCGGCAGACATTTAGAGGCCGGCCGGATTCATAGTTTTCGGTGTACAGCAATCCGCGTCACCGCATGTTACCGTTCAGCAGGGAATCATGTCACTGGAAAACCTTGGTAACTTCATACAAAATGTCTTCGTGACATGTCAATGGCTGACCTGCATGTTGGACAGGGCAGGAGAAACTTATACTGGCGCCATTTGTCGGTGTGGTCTCCTCGCTAAGACGCTAACCATGGGTGTCATCATTGAAAAAGAAATTGCATGCAGCCGGCCTGTACCGAAGCCGGTTATTTTTAAAAACTATGATCAGGACAGCCTCAGATGCATAGGTGGAGAACCAAACACGCCAATGGAACGAGGCTAGACAACTAAACGGTAAAGGTGGTTGTTCACATTTTTAAGTTTATAGTTGCAGGATTTAACAAGACATATTTGGTCAATGTCAAGAGTCAACACGTCGATATCAAGATCCATCTTGACTTTTCCTTTCGAACGTAGGTACACTGTGTTTGTAACGTGTATTATGCATATAGTACATCACTACCGGAATCGGGCTCGTTGCCGAGCACCCGAGGCGCTCGGCAAACCCCTGTTTGTGCTCGGCGGCGGCTTTGCCGAGTGCCCGCTTCGGTGGCGGCTTTGCCGAGCGCCGCTCTTGGCAAACCGCACTCAGCGAAATTCGGACGGCAACGCCCGTTTCGCCGAGCTCTTCCCACTTCCTCGCTCGGCATGTACCTCGCCGAGCGCCAAATCCCGCTTGGCAAAATAAAGTCATAAATCACGTCGGGTTCGATGTAACGGCGCCTTTGTTGTCACCGTGAACACCTTTGCCGAGCACCATGCCGTCCGCTCAGCAAAGCTTTTTTTTTTTTTTTTTTTTCGAGTGTGCACAGTGACGCTCGGTAAAAAAAAAAATTGCCGAGTGCTGCCATGGTTACCGCGCTCGGCAAAGCCGGGAAACAGGGGTTTCTGCGGCGCCTATTCCCCAACTTTGCCGAGCACCATAATGAAGGCGCTCAGCAAAGGACCCCAGCGTAATGGTCAATTGCGCTCGGCAAAGGGGCAGAAAACATTTTTTTTTCCATTCCACTTTGACAAGCAATCAATGTCACATATATAGATATCACGCTCAAATCATTATCCACGACAATCACAATATATATAGCATCATAGGCCGCAGAGTACTAAAATGGTGAATTATGGAGTCACAGCTGCACTATTTTGCAAACCGGATTACCAGTTGCATAACTAAGGTCAACAACAAGGTTACAGTCCTTGTACAGTTACAAACAAATGACACAGACAGCACGAACAACTCATCCATGGAGTAGTCATCACAGGCTCATGTTGTAATCAAAACAAATCAACAAAACCAGCAACAAAACCTCTAGCCTGATGAGTTAACTTGCGCTGGTGGAGCTTGCACCAACAGTGAGTGCTCCAAATTACCAATTGTACTCAACATAGGAAGTTTCTGCAGCTGCTCTTGTGTGAAACTTCTTGTGACAATTACCTGAAAACAACCATAGCCTTAAGAAAGTAGAAACAAATGCATCAGATTGATCATCATTGTATTGCAAATCATCATAGGCATAAAGGGACTCAGTCATAGGTGCACATTGATCATCATTGCTGCCAAAGCAATTTCATGGTAGCCAAAGAACCGTGACTCCATCCATTCCCAGCTATCGGGGAGCCATGGAACTGTGACTCCATCATTGTTTGGGAATGGATGTGAGTCACGGTTTGATGACTAGCATGAGGTAATAAAGGTAATGCAGCTCAGATTCATGGCACTAACATCATAGTTATAAAATGTAAGCATTCCGAACCCAGTTGTCAAAAATAAGGCCTCAACCGGATCATTGGCCAAGCACAAAATGAGATAGGAGAACAAGAACTTGAAAAAGAGCAAAGCTTCCATAGGTGGCAACAAAAGCAGGTGGTAGTAGATTCAAGACCATGTAGATGGGGCCTCAACTTTTTAGGAAGGTTTGTATCATAGGGTGTTAAAAAGAACATGGAACTCCTCACTTCTCCTTGATGTTCTCAGATCATGAATAAGTGAGAGATCATGAAGAAACTAAGGAGCTCCATGTTCTTTCTTTTGAGCAGCGATAAAAGCTTTGCATCATAGGCCGCCATAGAAACAAACCCATCTACGCATTAAGAAAGTAGAAACAAATGCATCGATTGATGGTTCAACAGTTAAGCATTGCCTCGAATGAAATGCCTTTTCTTTTCATATTTAAACTTGGAGCATAAGGATCAATAGATGACAGAGTTCATAGTTGCCATAAAACCATGTGACCCATCCGGCCTAGCCATCGGGTCATCGAGAGATGGACAACGGTTGCTAGGCATGGATGTGTCACATGGTTCGATGACGTATATGAGAACATAAACAGGTATCGAGAGTCTAGTTCCTCACAAGTCCAATTTCATCTCACTTGCATATGGTATTGTAAATCATCACGGGCATAAAAGGACTCAATCATAGGTGTGTAATGATCATCATTGCTGCCAATTCAATTTCATGGTATCCATGGAACCATGGCTGCACCCATGCCCATTCATCAGTGAGCTAAGTGAGCTCTAGCTGTTTGGACATGGATGTCAGCCATGCTTTGATGACTAACATGAGGTAATAAAGGTAATGTAGCTCAGATTCATGCCACTAACATCACAGACACAAAATGTAAGCATTGCAGAACCAATTATCAAAAATAAGGCCTCAACTGGATCATTGGTCAAGCACAAAATGGGGCCTCAACTTTTTAGGAAGTTTTGCATCGTAACCTTCTTTTTGTAAATCCAAGATAGTGTAGCCTTTGCTAAAAATAAGAATATGGAACTCCTCACTTCTTCTTAATGCTCTTAGATCATGAATAAGTGACAGATCATGAAGAAGTAAGGAGCATCATGTTCTTTCTTTTGAGCAGCGGCAAAAGCTTTGAAGAGAGGTGGTGAGATAAGGAGGATAAATGTGGTACTTGCATCACAGGCCACCATTGCAAAACTATGTCTCGAATAGGAGCATAACAAGGAAACTAACCCTAGGTTACGCGATACAAGAACATGGGACAGGAAGAGGAGTTATTTATAGCTAGGGTGGCACCGAGGAAAATGGTAGGGGTCGTCGAGGTACTCCGACTCTGCTCAGACTGACTCTTCTCTAGAAAAAAAAAGACACGGGGTCAGTATGAAATTTCGACAGAACCTCCCCTGCACAGTGAGATATTGAAACCCTGCAATAAAATGCACGGTGCGATGGCCGACAACCACATATATATCTCAACCAACCACATGTATATATATCAACCGACCACCGCCAACCACCATGACTACTCCACCACAACTAGTAGTAGGCAAGTGCCTCACCTTTGACGTCGGGGCTGCGAAGGCCGACGGCCGCGTCCATCTCAATCCTTCCTTCTCGAACCGGGGGACGACCGGGCGGTGTGGGGCGGGGATGGCGGGTGTGCTCCTCCTCCTCGTTCCCTTCTAGCATCGGGCCGGGCAGGCAGGGCGGCGGGGGACGCACCGGGACGGAGGGGCCGGGTGAGGATGGCGTGGAGTGCTCCTCCTCCTCCTTTCCTTCTAGCACCGGGCCGACGAGGTGGGGCGGGGATGGAGGGGCGGGTCGGGGCGTGGCCGGTACGGAGGGACGGGACGGGGACGATCGGCGGTGTAGAGCGGGGTCGCGCCAGGGCGTGCTCCTCCTCCTCCTTCCGTTCTACCACCAGGCCAGCTCTAATACCACTTGTAAGGTCCTAGTTAGCTAGAGGGGGTGAATAGCCTATAAAAATTTCTACAATCTCACTTAACAAACCGATTAGTATAACCAAAGGCGTGAATCGCACTAGCTCTAATGTCTTGCAAGCCTCCTAGTGACAATTCTAGATATATGCTATGATCTCTATGTCACACAAGTGCCATGTCACTACTCTGACTAGTGATCAATCCTAGAAATGCCTTATGCTAGCAAGAACACTTACACAAGTATTCACTAGCTCTCTACACAAGATGAACTAAAAATATAAATGCAAGAGCGAGAAGCTTGTTATACCGACGTGTAGAGGCAATGAACCAATCACCGTGTGGAGAGATATACAATCACAATCAATGGATGAAGGAAATCACCAATGAAGACAATGAACACGATGATTTGTTCACCCGGAGTTCACTTGTGCATCGACAAGTAGTCTCCGGTTGTGCCGACCAACACAAGGATGGTGCTTGAGCAAGGCGGTGCGGTTGCTAGCCCCAAAGCCACCACTCACAAGTGAGGTACCCAAGACATGAACAATCCACAAGAGTTGCAATTCGTCGCTCCGACAGGGATGCACAAGAACCCCTCACAATCAATCGAAGGTGGCCAAGAACAATGTCCAACTCTTGATAACGCCTCCACCAAATCATCGGCCGGCTAGGAGCGGTACTCTCCAAGAGTAACTAGAAATCCACGGCAACGGCGACCCTCAAGTGCCTCTAGATGCAACAAGCAAAGCAATGCACTTGAAGCACCACTCAATCTCTCAAGAATGTGCTCAAAGCAAGTGGGAGAGATTTGGCTCAGCTCAAAGGGTGTTAGAATGAATTCAAATGACCAAGAGAGGTCCCAATGGCTGGCCAAACAAGTATTTATACACCACCCATCGAAATAGAGCCGTTGGGGTGCAAAATACACATTCTGGCGTGGTGGACCGGACGCGACCGGACTCACCGGTCCGGCGTCCGGTCGAACGACAAACTCCAGGTCGGGTCGAACCCAGCGTCCGGTCGTAGCATCCGGTCGCCGGCCGGACGCACCGGTCGCTAAAAACCCAAAACCGACCCTTACTAGAAGTGACCGGACCCTACCCGACCGGACGCTCCGGTCAAGGGGGCCAGCCCCCGGTCAAGAGTCTGGTCGGCGTTCCACTGCAAAATGTCATCGTTTCTCCATCGCCTTTGCTTCGACATGATATCCAACAAGTATACCAACTTGAGCACGAGGGTTAGCATGTTTTCACCACAAACTTGCATTCGCCGCATTAGAAAATATGCATTTCATTTTCTCAAAATCGCCGAACCACCACGTGTACATCACCATGTGCTCGTGTGTTAGCATTTTCACAAACAATTTCGAAGGTTAGGTTAGCTCTCTAGGTTAGAATGCATGCATATAAATTTTGAACCTAGAGGCACATGAGGATTGATGTTCTCGAGGTTTTCCCCTCTTTATGGTTCGGCTATCGATCCTAAACCACTCACACCCTCTATGGTGTCTTGAGTGTAAAACAAAATGGCCCTTTCAAATATACCTTTGCCTTGAGCCCATTTTTTTTGTTTCTACACTGCTTTCAGTCCATGCACTTGATCATCTTTTGGATCAACACCATGTCATCCACCATGATCACCATTTGCACCAAGACTTGAGTAGGACCTATCTCATACTAGATCACACTTGATTTGTCCTAAGGCGTCATTAATTATCCAAAACCAATCTAGAGATCTTCAGCCGTGCGAGGGGGTGTGCTCCTCCTCCTGCCTTCTTGCGGCCGGGCCGGGGGGGTGCGGGGCGGCGAGGACGACGGCCGAGTCCGTGTCTCCTCCCCGTAAGATCTATGGTGGCGGTGGCGGGGTTAGGACGGAGGAGCAGGGAGGGTACGGCGGTGTGGGGGGCGGCGGGCCACGCTGGGCGTGCTCCTCCTCCTTGCCTCTTCTTGCAGCGTCCGTAGGGGCGAGGCGGCGGCGCGCGGGGGACGCCTGGCGAGGTTCGCGCCTCCCCGTAGATCTATGGCGGTGGCGGCGGGCGGGGATGAGGGCGGAGCGGGGCGACCGGCGCGGTGTGGGGCGGGGCCGCGCCGTGGCGCACCTCCTCCTTGCCTTCTTGCCGACAGCCGGGCGGGGCACGACGGGGGGCGGGACGGGGACGGCGGCCAGGTCCGCGCCTCCTCCCCGCACGGGCGGCAAGCGGGGCAAGGCTGGGCAAGCGGAGGCGGCGGACGGCAGCGAGCCCCTCCTCGGGTGGTCGAGTGGGTGAAGATCTCTAGATTGGTTTTGGCTAATTGATAAAACCTTAGGACTAATCTCTATGCTTAAGTGTGTATCTAGCTTGAGATGGTTCTAGCCAAGTTGTGAGCATGGAGGTCATAGTGGATGCATGTGATGATCCAAAAGATGATCAAGTGCTTGGACTTGGAGGAAACGAGAAAGAGAAAAATAAAATGGGCTCAAGGCAAATGTATATCCATAGGGCCATTTTATTTTGCACTCAAGATATCATAGCGAAGTGATTTAGATTTGATAACCGTACTACAAAGAGGAGAAAATCCTAATCACTTTACTCACTTGGTGCCACTAATTTAAATTGCAAATTGCATATGCATACGAGGTTAGTGACGTGGTGATTCGATGAGAAACTCCTTGAAAAAGGCTCGAGAAAATGCTATCTATTTGTGCTTAAAAGGTTTGACATGTTTGGACAAGATAGCAAAAATATTTGGATCAAGTCTCATTGATTGAATATTTGAAAAAGGGGGAGTTTACACTACCCGGCGTGAAGATGTCGCAGAGTTTACACCCAAACTGCAGCCAAACGACGCGGGTCCCATCGCGTAGGGAAGGCCACACAAGGGCGGCGCTCCCTCAACGCAGCCCTCGCCGCCGCCGCCGAACGATGAGGGGACGGGACGGCAGGGCCGGCGGATCCGGGACCCACAGGTCCAGATCCGCCGACCCGGCCTGCCCGGCGCCAGAGAGCCGAGTCCGCCATGGATGGAGGCCGAGCCATCGCCACCGATCCACCGCCGTTGCGGATCCATGGACGAAAGGGCGAGGGAGCAGGTTGCCTCGAATCGCCGGATCTCGGCCCGCTAGGGGCTGGATCCGCCGGTTGTCGCCGTAGCATGCCGGAGATGGCGAGGAAGAGGGCAGAGGAGCGATGGGAAGGGGGGACGACGCCGCCCTTTTTGAGGGCGCCTCCGAGTGACCACCGCCGCCGCCGCTGCGGGGCGGGCGCGGCGGCGACCAAAGAGACGCCGGGAAGGGGAGCTCTAGGAGGTGGTCGGCAGCACCGCCCATGTCGCCCCCTAGAAGAGTTTCTTCTGCTGCTAGTTAGCCAAGCAAGCTAGCAAGGATTTTTTTTAGATAAAGAATATTCAAATATCTAGCTTCATCTATCATCGATAGAACGGGGGCTTCATCTATCGTTAGATAGATTTGGAAGCCGGTAATGATTCCTTCACTCTCTGCCTCGTTCTTTTCCTACTAATCCTTGTGCCGCCACCGCCCGAGTGCTAGAGCCATCGCTCCTCGCCCCCCGGTGGAGCGTGAGTGAGGGAGCTCACCGCTAGCCGTTGGGAGCCAAGCCAGGAAGGGTTTAAGACCAAGCTGCTGCACCTATGGCTCTCTCTCTTGCAAATTCAAAATACACTATGAGCTCTTATTCTTCTCCTCTCTCTCAAACCTAAAACAAGAAAAAGAGAAGTCTCATCCCGCCCTCTCTCGATCTATTGATTTGGGCTGAAATCAAGTCGAGAGCTTGTGCTTGAGATCGATTTAAGAGCTTCAAGAGGATTGCTTCCCTCTCTCCTCTCAATTTTCTTGGTGGATTGTTGCTATTGAGAGGAGATTGGGAAAACCTAGTGTGCATTGCATTTGTGATTCAATTCGTGGCACTAGATGGTGATTGCAATTGTGTTAATCTCTTTACTCTTGGTGATTGCCGTCACCTAAACGGTTGGTGTTGGATTGACTGGTGAGGGATATTGTGAGGTGTTCTTGAGCTTCCCCGGTGGAGAAACGAATTTACTCTTGTGAGTGGTGTCTTGGAGAGCACGAGGGGCCAACTAGAGAGTGCACCTTCTAGTCCAAGAACCATCCAAGTGTTGGTTGACACAACAGGAACTAGCTTGCCGGCAAGGAAGTGAACCTCGGGGATAAATCAATTGTGTCATCTCTTGTCTTCCGGTGATTGTGATTAATTGATATAAATTGTTGAAAGCATTTATTTGGTGATTGGCATCATCCTCTACATCTCACCGTCGGTATTAAAGTCAAATTCCCATCTCTTTCATACTTGCAATTTATATTATTGTAGAGTAGCAAATAATTTTGCTTTGAGTAATTTATATATCTTGTTATCTCTCTTGTTAGTTAGAGTAGAGACATAGCAATTGTGTGACATATAGATATTAATCATTAGAATTATAATAGGTGGCTTGTCTAAAATTTAGAGCTAGAGCAAATCGCATATCGCCATTTGTTTTACTAATATATTTGCTCTAGTGTCTTTGAAGATTTTTTATTAGGCTATTCACACCCCTCTAGCCATTTAGGACCTTACGATTGGGGGCGGGGCGGGCGGGCAACGATGGTGGGGGCGGGGCGGCGGGTCGGTGGCGGGCGTGTGAGAGAGTGAGAGAGCGTGTGTGAGTTGTGAGAGTGAGGATAGAGTGTGTAGGTGCGGATGTTTCGGACAAGCAAAACGATTACGGCGCCGTATACCGGGTCGCCGGCAAAGGAGAACCCTAATGCTTTGCCGAACGCCCTAGATCCGGGCGCTCGGTAAAGCCAATTTTTTTTTTTTTTTTTTTTTTTTTTTTTGCCAAGCGGGAAAATAAAATGACGGGCGGCATTATCCGGTCAGCTCTTTGCCGAAGCGAGATGTGCGGCGCTCGTAAAAGGGGGTTTGCCTAGCGTCTTTCTTCAAAATCGGCAATATTTTTTATTTTCATAACCGACTTTTTTTCATTAGCTTTGGTACAGTAAATCTGAAATCATATTGAAATTTGGGATTTTTTTTTGTTCTTTTTGCATTTTTTGAAACTATATCTTCTTTTTTTTTTTTTTTTCAAAAACCAAACTTGAACTACAAGTCATTTGAATTAGTGGAAAAGGTGAATGGAAAGATAATATTCTTGTTAGTGATCGTAATGTGAGGCCTCATCCAAGGACTCACATGAAATATCGAAGGCGTAGTTCACGTAACACGACGGTTTAGTTGCTTGGTGGATTGTTTTAAAATTCCAAAAAGCCCAAACCAAGTCCGAAAATTATGAAACTTATCCAGTTATCGTGATATGGTATGTGTAAACCTACGAAAAACAATTTAAGAAGGTTTCATTGACGCTTCAGTTTACGATTGCTGAAACCCGGGACATCTCCACATATTGTGAATAGTTCTCTACCAAAGCTACAGAAAAAAATTTGGATATGAAAATAAAAAAGGTTACCAAGCGTCGAAAGGGCGCCGGCAAACCTAGGCTTTGCTGAGCATACCCTCAGCCGCCGCCGCAAAGTAAGGTTTTTCCCCGAAGCGCTGACGGGCTCGAAAAATGTCACGGCGGGGCGACCATTTCCTTCCATCGCCCTTTGCCGAGAGCAAATGTTTTTCGAGAGTCGGCGCCCGTAAAGAGTTGTCGTCACCGGCGTGTAGTTTCACCGAGTGTCGACGCCAGCAAAGCCCCGCCTTTGTCGGCGCCATTGCTCACCGGCGCTCTGCTGGTGGCCATTGTCAAGGTAAGCCTTGCCGAGGGCCCGCGTTTGGCGCCGACAAAGGATGCGGCACTCGGCAGCGAGGCCGGCTCGTAGTGCATGAACTCTGCGATAGTTCATAATAACTAGTAGCAGGGCGCGCGCATCCGCGCGCCCGTGCAAGGAAAATGGGAGTGCTATAATATCAAACAAGAAGGGCAGCAAGTAATTATTCTTTTCATTTAAGATGACAGTATCAGTCGAGAGAGAAAATAACATGAGCCTTGCATACAATGTAGTTGGAGAATGGGAGCAGCATCTCCACGAGAAGAAGGCAGAGAAAGAACCACTGACTTCTACTTTGTCAAAAAATGAGGAACCATGGTCAACCTGTTAGCAAAACTAATAGGCAAAATAAGGAAAGTACAGAGTCTGGACTGAAACTCCTTACATTTTGTACAGAAAATAAATATGACTGGTAAAAGTGTAATATGTTTAGTTCGCTCACTTGGCCGAGTTAGCAAATAAGCATGCAATTCCCACGGCCCATACTAACAGATTATCATCCATCATTGTCACTTATGATAGAAACTCCACCTTTTCCAAGGCTGAAAATAAAAGAACTATAAGTAGGTGTCGGAGTATACCTAGAATGTGAGAAGAATTGGTATTACCGAAAATGTCAATGGTCACCTGACTGGACAAATGGCTGCTTATGGAGTCATACCCCCGTTCCTTTTAAGTTAGGTTGAATGAAATTATCAAATAATATGCTTCAGAAGACCTCATAGGCTCCTTCATTTTTTTCCCTTCCAGCAATCTGGCTTCAACTTTAGATAAACTCTTTGCAAAAGTGAAAACAACTTTCACCCAAAATATTTCTACTCACTCTAGAAAAAAAATGACGTAGACAATATAAGATGGTTCAAGTCATGTGTAAACATTGCGAGAAAGGCTTACAGTATAATATAATCAGATAGCAAAAACAAAAAATGATACCTATAGGAAAAGGAGCAATTTCATGAAGGAGGAAAATGTGAAATAACATGACAAATTTAATGAATGAAATATAAGAATCAGTCATAGCTTCTCATCTGAATAGAAGGTAAACTAAATAGAAGAAACTAACCTTTAGAATCACTGGATGGCCTGCAACAAACTTTGGCAAGGAACCAGCCTCAAAATCCAGTGGCCCACAATCAACACATAATGATCTTTTGCAGCAACAACCTATTATGAAAGAGCGAGGAATTATATTTTTCCAATGTCCAATAGGGTATCCATGGTCTTGTGACAAATCTATAATAAAAAGTATAAAATCTGAGAAAGCACCGTTTCACTATCCAAGAGTGCAGAAGCATGAAACCTGTTATCTGAATAAAGTGGAATGATGTGGGCATCGGCATTTGTCTTGCTCTTCTTCCTCAATATCACCGTGAAGTGCACCTGTTCTCGATTCCAGATGCTTCAAGGCCAGATCTGTTCAGACAATCCATAAAATGGCATATATGAAATATTATTGATTGTTCATGATTTTGTAAATATGATTATGCTATTGCTAAATGCCAAAAGCAAAATAATTTGAAGCACGTTTCATTGACTCACTGAACTTTTAGTGTCTGTCAATGTAAATCGCAAGAGGTAAATTAATTTGAAGCACAGGGAAAATGAAAACTAATTATATAGTGCATAGAGAAGAGACAACCTGAATACACTAAAAAAGAATGTAGGAATGGTTAGAATGTCAGTTTTTTTTTTTTTTTTTTTTTGCCTCGTTGGAACACAATTACTTGAACCCATGCCATATGTAATGGCTGAGATAGGGAAAATGTGAATCTTAAAATTGACCTCTTTGTAGATTAGGAAAACTGGAGCACATATAATAAAGACAAAGGGTTGCGCTGCCCAATGGAAGTTGTTAGGGAAATCATCGCCGCAGAGAATGGAACCACCGGCATTAAATATATTAGCATTGATGCAGCAGGCTGAACATTGCGGACAGCTTAAATACAAAGGCGATGCAATCAAGCTTTTTTTTGGTAGAACCAGACATTCTTCAAGATTTTTTTATTTATAGAAAAATAGGGGCTGCAACAATGAATGGAAGTGAAAAAAATGACTAGAAAAAGATCAGAAATGTACATGGGCATAGAATATACTACCTGTGAAGTTGTGGTAGTCACAAAACTCTGTGTAGATGCAGAATTGAAAAATACTCAACTGTGTCGCCAACTGCATCATAAAAGAATGAAATATCACAAGCATACATAAACCAGCCGCAAGGTAGAGGAATAAATCAGGAGGGAAAATTGGCTGCAAGATAGGTACATGAATAAATCATGAGGAACAATTAAACCCTAAGTTAACTTCGTTAGGCTTGCTTTCTTAAGTAGTCAAAGCGAAACGATCGTAACATAACGCTTCATCATATCCGTGGCATACAAATATAAAGATAAGATGCCAGGAAAAACAAAGGCAATAAGTTTTATTCATAGAACTGATCCTCATCATTATTACTTGAGCAAATAGTTGTACCTAAAAGCAGTGGGTGTTCTCTAGGATGGCCAAACAAACGTTGTTGAACTGATTAGTCCTCCTGACTTGATAAAACCCAACACAGTGAGGTGCGCTAAGAAGGCTGACCTATAACAAACCGTACCCTGAAATTTACTTGCAGTGTCGGTGGATTGAATCTGAAGCATGAAAAGATGAACAATAAGACAATTTAGATTTTATTATCAGGTATAGCCTGAATATATATCAGAAGCTGCATGGAAGGAAGGTCCACAAAAGTGTGTGCAGTATAAATATTCACAAATAAGCGCAATAGATATCTAACATTCAGCAATACATATGAAACTTGGTGGCCCTTTCAGTCCAGTTCGCTAACTAAGGTTCCCGAAGGTCTCTTCGGAGACATCCGATAAACTAAGGTACCCGAAGTACTTTTTCCATAACTATATATACAACAGTACTAAAAAATGAAGCCATGACCAGTGCTCCTGCAATGTTCGACACCAACAACTGATGTGATCATTCGAAGGTAAATATTACTAAAGGTCTATGATAATTAGAATAGCTTCATGGGCCTTCTTGTAGTAAAAAAGGTTCCTTTGTGCATAAACGTGGCCGAAAATGTTACAATAATGGATGAATGTTTCTCTGATCCGAGAAAAGAAGATGTACCGACAGCACAGGCCTCTTCTAATTTTACTGAACCCAAAGAATCAGCTATTGGCGTGTAGAATTAGATTGAAGGAAAAATAGTATTTTTAGTCTCCAAACAGAAATACATAGGCACTGGCAAAGTCTGCTTAGGAAAAAAAAACTGAAGCCCATTTCAAAGTCAGCAAATCAAGATCAATAGGAACCATGAATCGGCATCAGGTTGGCATGACGGCCATTCTAACATACTCCACCAAAGGGCAATAGGTTTCAATATTTTTTTTCATGGATCAAAATGCAGCTGGAGAAGCCTAGTGGATGTTAAGTTGTCAACTTACATAAACCCCATTGGCCTTGCAGGTGCTAAGATCAGGACAAATAAAGCATTTGGTAATTTAGTTTTGTGGAATTTGCATACATGATATATGATGTCATTTGAAAGAAGCACAAGGCCACAAATAAAATAAAGTTAGTTGAATAAGTTCATTATTTGGTCACTGACTGATTTTTGCATTACAGAGCCTAAATCAACCTCTGAAAGACAAACTTATGGCTGACTCACACAAAAAAAATAGCATATACATAAAAGAATATTCAGTGATCTAGAAAATATTTCATTAACATAAGAGAATATTGGTCTCATTATTTGAATCCTATTCCTGTATGCATCGCACTGCAGCTAGGAAACAATTACCTTGATTTGCCCGCACAAATTATCACTTCGAATCCGAACCCGCAATCATTTTTATCCGGAATTAGGCAAACACAAATTAACCTACAGACGTGGGTTCATCCCGCCGTGGTGAAAGGTCCTAAATGGCTAGAGGGGGTGAATAGCCTAATAAAAAATTCTACAAAAACACTAGAGCAACTTGTTAGTAAATAACAAAGCGTAAATGCGTTTGCTCTAGCTCTACTTGTCGACAAGCCTCCTATTGACAATTCTAGTTGCTATAGTCTCTAGTTCACACACAAGGGCTATGTCACTACTTTACCACTAGGTGAACAAGCTAATTACCCTAGCAACTAAGCAGGTCTACTCAAACTACACTAGCACAATATATATGAAAGTAATGCAAGAGTGTAGAGGTGATATACCACAAAGTCGAGGCTAGTCAATCCAATCACCGAGGATGAAACAATAAGATAACCAAATCGAAGCCAATCATCAAGAGACAAATGGAGACATGAGATTTAACCCGAAGTTCACTTGAGCACCCTCAAGCTAATCTCCGTTGTGCCGACCTTCTCACGTGTGGGTCAAGGTGGAGCTCACTCCAAGCCAATTGCCTTTAGGCTTCTTGCACCCAATGCAAATGAGAGGTACCCAAGACACGAGCAATGTATTACTTGTACTTTGTCTTCCCGACGAGGTGTGCGTGATCCTCTCACAAATCACCGGAGGTGGCCAAGAACATTCACCTTCTCTTGCCAACGCCTCCACCAATCATCAAGCCGGCTAGGAGTGGTGCTCTCCAAGAGCAACAAGAAATCCACTGGCTCACAACGATCCCCAAGTGCCACTAGATGCAAAGATCAAAGCAAAGTGCACTTGAATCACCTCAACTCACTAGAATGATGCTCACAAGCAAAGGGAGTGAGGAGGAGGATGTTTGCTCAGCTCAAAGGGTGTTAGAATGTGTAAGAATGACCAAGAGTGCTTCCCATGGCCGGCCAAACACATATTTATAGCCATCCCATCGAAATAGAGCCGTTACTTTCAAACACGCCAAAATCGTGACAGGCCGACGCGCGCCAGCGCGCGTGCCAACCGGCACCGGCACCGCGGCGACACAACATCGCCGGACGCGCCCAGCGCAAAGCGCCAGACGCTGCCAGCGCTGCGGTCCGGCGACCTCCCGCGGACATGCTTCGACCTCGTCCGGCCAAGGCCGGACGCGCCAGCGAAGCGTCAGCGCCGTTCAAAGCCGATCGAGAACCTCGCCGATGGGCGCCGGGACGGGACTCATCGAGCCAGCGTCGGGCGCCCCGCCAGCCCCTCTGGCCGGACGCGCCAGCGCCGCGTATGCCGCGTCCGGCGAAGGTCACTTTTGGCGCTGAGGTTTCCGTTTTGCGGCCGCCTCGACTCGACATGCTACTCAACAAGTATACCAACTTGAGCACGAGTTAGCATGCTTTCACCACCATGATGCATCCGGCGTAATAGAAAATAGACATTTCATTTTCTCGAAAGCGCGAATCCCGCTCGCAAGCTTCGGCGAGAGGGTGAGCGGTACCCAAACCCATCTCAACCCCGCAACCATCACCGCCAAGAATGTGCCAACACCACCACGTGTACATCACCAAGTGCTCGTGGTGTTAGCATTTTCACAAACAATTTCGGAAGGTCGGGTTAGCTCTCTAGGTTAGAATGCATGCAAATGATTTTGAACCTAGAGGCACATGAGGACCGATATGTACGATAGTTTTCCCCCTGTTTATAGTACGGCTTATCGATCCTATAATCACTCACACCCTCTATGGTGTCTTGAGTGTAAAATCAAAATGGCCCTATGGATATACATTTGCCTTGAGCCCATTTTGATCCTCGAACCACTCCAAGTTACGCACTTGATCATCATTTGAACCATCTCGATCCATCCACCATGACCACCATGCACAACCTTGGCTTGACCAATCTCCAACTAATACAAACACTTAGCATAGAGAGATTAGTCCTAAGGATGTCACTAATTAGCCAAAACCAATCTAGAGATCTTCACGTGGCCGCGACACCGAGCGTAACTCGTTCTCTCTCATTCTTTAGTTGTCTTCGCCGCACTACGATTGCTAGTTCCTACTCCCATCCCTCGGACGCGGTCATGGCGGACTTGATATCGATGCGGTTCTTATCAAGACAATTCGAGTCTTCTATGACCAAGTTTAGTGGGATACGACTTAGGAGCCAACCTTCGTGTTGCGACGGATGCCAACTCACCTAGGTGCAGCTCATGGCCCTTCCATGGCCATCGGGTTTACCTTCTTTTTCGTGGTGTTTATCCTATTTCTCCTCGTCTCTTGTCTCAATCCTCGCCGATCTACTAAGGGGTTGAATGAGCTGTCATTTGCTTGGTATTTATTGTTGTTTTGATTCCATTCTTTGATTCCCCGTCGTTGCAATGACGAGCGGATTGGAGCGATGTGAATCCCGTATTCTTCTTTTGGATCTTCGTGCTTAGCCACTCCTTTCGATTCTGTTAATCTAATAACATCCGGATCGGAAGTAGTGTGTAGTGGTGTTTGCTTAGGATGAGCTAGAGGTTATGCCATTTATCCGAGAAAGCCGCATGTGTCGACTCGATCGACGCGGCCGTGAAGTTCGAGCTAGGCTATGACTTGAGCTCACGCCTAACAAACCACCACTCTTGTTTCTTTAGTCCAAGGACCGGTTATACATCGAGAGGGCTCAGTTGTCTCCTTTTAAGATCCTTCGGTGTCATAGTCCTTTTGAGTCATGTCGTCTTTTTTTATTATTGAATGCTCTCTTGTCGTGTGTAGTCTCACGCTATAGTTGCTTCAAGGTTAGCGTTGGATCGAACTCGATGGAGGAAGAGGGCAAGGAAGCCAACAAGACTGTGGAGTGGAGTTGACCCCCGGAGGAGGAGACACTGGTGTACGACTACGCCAACTAACAAAGACTTGTACCACTACTTCCTCGACATCGCAGGTGTCATGCCAACACTTTACTTTAGAGAATCCTATTGAGACATATTGCAAGTAGATATGCTAGCGCTTTACTTTTACTCCTTTGCTAGTATATGATGCATGCCTTTGCCTGAGCCTCGATTGCCTGATTAAAACCTATCCACCTGATCACCCAGCTTTATGCTCGCACTTATACATTCCTACATGCTTGCTTGCACTTGCTGTTATGCTATCACACATGTTATATACTTGAGAGCCGGATTATATGAGTCGGACGGATAATGTGTGATACCTGATGGAGTGTGACTTTACGTGCGTGACTTGGGTGTGTGGTGGTGAGGGTTGTGTCGAATGTGCAGAATGATGATGAGTCATGGAGACGAAGTCTTGCCGGGGGTGCTTCCGGCATTCCCGTGATTTGCTACCTGTGGCGGGTAAACCGCTGAAATCTCATGTTTGGTTTTAGAAATTGATGACACATTTTGTGGACTAATCCTTGCTCTAAGTGTATGACTTGAGATAGGATTAGAAGGATGACAAGGAGCATGATGATCATGAACATGGACGATGATGGTGGACATGATGGATCGCCAAGCTCGATGATCGGCTTGAGAGGAACCCGGAGATCAAGGCAAAGGTATCTTGATAGGGTTTTCCTTTTAGTGATCAAGACACGATAGAGCGTGTGATCACATTATAGGATAGATAGCCGACTATCAAGAGGGAATGCCGCGACAATCCTTTGGTGAAGTGCTTCTAGGTCCAATTGACTTGCATATTGCATTTAGGACATGAGAGCACTAACTTCGATCTTGCTTAACTTATCGACGTGCTAACATTGGTGATAACGTGGTCATCTTGACGTGTTGGCAACTCTTGGCAAGAGGCGAAGCAAGTTTGAAGCAAAGAGCAAAGAAAAGATGAAGAAGTAAATGCTCGAGGTGACCGGATGCACGGTCCTCGGCCGGACGCACCGACGGCAAATTCTTGGCCGGGCGTCCGATCAAAATAACAGAAAGGATGTTTTCCGGCCGGGCGAGTTTTTGACCGGACGCATGACCGAAGCCGGACCTGGGCCGCGATCGACGCCGCAAGGAGGGCGCCCACCGTGGGCCCGACTTTTTGTCGGTAGCGACCGAAGCAATGGCCGGACGCTTGACTAGACCGGGTGGTTTCGGCCGGTGCGTCCCGGCCACCTAAAAGAGCCCATTTTGAAGACCAACGGCTCTTCTCGTGAGGGGTCTATATATATTGGTTTGGCCGGTATTGGGACCCCTCTCTTGCACATTTGAACACTCTAACTTGCTAGTGAGCTTGTGAGACTCCTCTCCACTCATCTCTCCATCCATAACTCGAATTCTTGGTGAGGTTGAGAGTGATAGAAGTGCATTGCATTGGTGGTTGCATCTAGAGGCACTTCATCCTTGGAGAAGCCGCTGGATTCTTGTTTTCTTGGGAATTTGCCGGGTTCCCTAGCGGCTTGGAGCAAGAGGTGGTGTTGAGCTCAAGTGGAGCTTGTTTGAGGCCACACCTGTGGTGATTGTGAGGGGTCGTTCCTTACCCCGCGGGAGTTTCGCGAACGGAGCACTAGTGGATTGCTTGTGGCTTGTTGGACCCTCTCTTGTGATCGTTTGCTTGAGCTCCCATATGGGATTTGGCACCGCCATTGCTTAGCATACGCCAAGTGAGTGTGTCGCCACAACGGGACTTAGCGCGTTTCGGCAAGCACGTGAACCTCGGTGAAAAATCATCGCGGTCAACCTTTGTTGTGCTCGTTGGAGATTTCTAGTTGATCACGGTGATTGGCTTCCACCCTCTACACATCGACGTTGGTATATCGATCACTACTCCTCGTGTATTTACTTTGATATATCTTGTGTAGCCTTGCTTAGGTTGTTAGCTTGTTTAGTGTAGTCTAGCTCCTAGTGGTTTATTAGTTAGTCTTGCTTGCTCACCTAGGAGTAAACTAGCGACCTAGACCTTTATGTGGATTAGAGACAATAGAATTTAACTTGTGGCTTGCTTAGCTAATTCGTAGCACCGCTTATTTAGCTTCGCATCTTATTGTCTAATCCGTTTGCTTAGTGTTGTTGCAAGAATTTTTAATAGGCTATTCACCCCCCCTCTAGCCATTAGGACCTTTCAAGTGGTATCAAAGCCGAGACACCGTATTTGAGTGGCTTAACATCCAACGGTGACAAAATGGCAATGACTTTTCATGTCAACAACACCAAGAAGGCGCCACCTTTCGATGGCACCAACTTTGCCTATTGGATGGTGAAGATGACCGCACACCTCAAGTCAATCAATAGAGAAGTGTGGGTCGTGACCAAGAACAAGTTTGAGGTGGCAAAGCCAAATGAGCCAACCGCGGCCGAAGAGAAGAAACTATATGCCAATGATGTGGCCGTGAGTGCTTTTCATGAGGCATTCAATGATAGAGTGTTTGAGCAAGTCAAGTCACTCACCATTGCTCATGAGATTTGGAAGAAGCTAGAAGAGTGCTATGAGGGCACCGAAGGCGTCAAGCAAGCAAAGGCCTATATCAAGCTTGAGCAATTCAATAGCTTCAAGATGGAGGAAGATGAGACCGTGCAGAGATGTTTCACCGCATGCAAGTGTTGGTGAATGATCTCAATGCTCTAGGAGAAGAGATCAAGGACAAGACCTTCAACATGAAGTTCTTGAGATGTTTGCCCGAGCGGTTTGGGATGTTCATCACCGTGCTAGTGAGGTCAAATTTGAAGGATTTGACTCCCAACCAATTGCTTGATGAGGTCATGACCGATGACTCCTATAGAGATGACAAGAAAAAGTAAGAGCTCATCAACAAGGCAAACAAGAAGGTCAAGGATGAAGAGAAGAAAGAGGACAAGAAGAGCTTGGCACTCAAGGCTAGCTCATCATCAAAGGGCAAGAAGAAGAAGGAAGAATCAAGTGATGAAGAGGATGGCACCTCTACAAGTGGAAGTGAAGTGGATGAGCAAATGGCTCTCTTTGTGAGGAGATTGGGGAAGTTTGTGAAGAAGAACTACATCTCCAAGAACAAGAAGAAGCAATCATCCAAGAAGAAGACCAAGGATGGCAAGAATGAAGGCAACATGACATGCTTTCATTGCCATGATGATTGTCACTTGATTGCCGAAAGTGCCCATATAAAAGTGATGATGAGAAGGGCATCAAGAAAGCAAGGAAGAAGAATGATGCCAAGAATGAGAAGGAGAAGAAGCCCAAGAAGAAGAATGAGTCACATGTGGCTATGTGGGATAGTGATGGCTCATCCTTTTTAAGTGATGAAGAAGAGGAGAAGAAGAACAAGAAGAAGGGACAAGCTCACCTTGCTATGCATGACAAGATCTCCCTCTTCGACACTCCTTCCTCATGCTTCATGGCTAAGGCCACCAAAGTACAATCTATCACTAGTGATGATGATGATGATAGTGATAGTGATGATGAGGAGCAAACACTCACTAGGGAGGAATTGCAAAGCATGCTTGATGATTGCATTGTCATGTTCAAGCAAAGTAGGAAGGAATGCAAGGGCTTGCGTAAGATAACAAAGAGCCTTAAGCAAGAACTTGATGAGCTTCGGGCATCTTATGAGAGTCTAGAGGTAGACCATAAGAAGCTTAAGAAATCTCATTCTAAGTTAGAGAAAGCTCATTCCTCTCTACTTGATGAGCACAAGTTGTGCTTAGTTGTTGAGAATGTTGATACATGCAATGAAAGCATCATGTGTGATATCCTTGTTGATTAATCAACCCCCAAGTGTGAGACCTCCACTAGCTCTATCACTAGTATATCCATCTCTAGTGAAGATAATGACAACCCTATGCTTATACATGAGAATGTTTGTTTAAAGAGGGAAGTAAAGGAGCTCAATCACACTTTAGCTAAGGCTTATGGTGGTGAGGACCGCTTGCTTATGTGCTTGGGTAGCCAAAGGGCATCCTTATATAAGGAGGGCTTAGGCTATATCCCCAAGAAAGGTAAGGCCGCCTATGTGACTCACAAGACTCGTTTTGTGAAGAGCAATGGTAGCTATTGCAAAGCTTGCAAGCAAGTTGGTCATTTAGAGCCAAAGTGCATGAACAAGAGGACCAATGTTTCTTCCATCAAGCTTGATCATTCATATATGCTTGTGAAGAAGGACAATGGTGTTCGTGCTAGGTACATTGGTACACCATGGATGGGCTCAAAGAAAAAAGCCATTTGGGTACCAAAGGCCTTGGTGACTAACCTTGAAGGACCCAAGCAACATTGGGTACCTAAGAAGAATTGATCTTATTTTTGTAGGTCAATTACGTGCGGAGGAGGAGAGCATTGGATAATGGATAGTGGGTGCACTCAACACATGACTGGGGATTCTCATATGTTCAAGTCTATTAGCATCAAGGGCATTGATGAATATGAGTCAATCACATTTGGCAATAACAAGAAAGGCAATGTGTTGGGGCTAGGCAAGATTGCTATCACTCAAGAGAAAAGCTTGTCAAAGGTGTTGCTAGTTGATCATCTTGATTACAACCTATTGTCGGTTTTTCAACTTTGTGACCATGGGTACAAAATGCATATTCACAAGCCAAGAAGTTAAAGTGGTTAGTGGTGATGGTGCGGATATGATCTTCAAGGGATTTAGATATGGTGATTGTTGCATTTCTTTAAGCGCAATCGCTAGAAACAGGTTTAGAACCCATCTCTAATAACGGGCGCCAGAAATGCGCCGTTGACATTCCCAAGTGAAACCACCGCGTGTCGGTGATCTGAGCGGGATTATCAACGGTGATAGATCTTGCCAAACAAGATATTCATCCGCAAGCGCACGGATCTATCATTGTAGCATTTCACCCGGAAGTATTCAGGGTATCGTTATTTATATTTTTTCCAAAGGAAGGCATGGTGTAAAAGTCTCTAATCGGGACATGGTCAAGATAACACGAATGTATAATAGACCAATGCTCATAATAGGGGTAAAATAAGATAGGTAGATATGATAACTTGACACACACACTTAAGCCAATCTCAAGGATAAAAAGTAAAAGAAAGAATAAAAGAATAATTCTAATGTGGAGCAGGCATATCCTAGATAGTCATGTCAAGATAGCGTCATACGAGACATGTTTCATCATTAGAGATTCTAGTTCAAGAAAGCCAAGGTCTCTGTTGAATTACTTCGGGCACCGGATAACACCGGTTGCCAGCGTTGCCCGGCGTTCCTTACGCCGACCACGGGACGTGGGGATTACTAAGGACGGACAAAGGGCCCGTCTCCACCTGCCGCCTACCACCTCAACCGCACATAGCCGAGGCAAACGAAGGCAGCCTCAAGCCTAGACACCATGTCACGCCATTGACCACATACTCTAGCGTGTACAAGGCTTACCCGTAAACGGGGTCCTTCACGAGCAACCGCCACGCAGGGACGGGCGGCGAACCAAGAACCCAAAGATCGACCAAGTCTAACTCTAGGTAGAACTCATCATATTGATCTAGCTCATGGTCTAAACATGTATGTATGAAATACAAAGCACAATATTCTAAATGACAAGATCATGATATAGAAACTATAGGCTAGTTCATCAATCAAGATTATATCATAAGAACTTTACTCTAATTCAAGAACATGACTATATTGATAAGTAGAGAACAAGAACAAGATGAAGAACTCTAAATTGATCATACCGAATAGCTCCAAAATGTCTTGCTCTCCTTTATTAATCCTTGCCAAACTCCTCCTAAGTACAAACTAAGAAGAAAAAAAGAAAGAAGAAGAAAGAAGAAGAAGAAAAGAAGAAGAAAGGGAGAGGAAGAAGAAGAAGAAGAAGAAGAAGAAGAGAGAGGCTACATTGTGTGGTGTGTGTTGAATGAGGGGAGAGAGCCTCCTTTTATAGGTAGAGGAGAGGGGGCTCTTTGGAAAATGGCCATCCTCACATGGAAGGAACCAAACCGACCTTGGAACACCTTCCTAATCAGCCCAAACCGACCAACCAACGTCGGCAACACACTTTTTGGAAAGTGATGAACCGCCTCGAGAAGGATGGGCCCGAAGCGCCCTTCCATACGGGTGCGCGCGCACCCAAAAGGTGTGGCCGCACCAAGATATGGGCCGTTTGGCCTGAAATTTTGTAGGAGTGCATGGGCCTCGGAGTAAGCTTCGTTTTGACTGTTAGATCACTGAAACCGATTTCGTATGAGAAAGTTATGCCCAAAATACTAAACCCATGTCCTGCGCCCCAAAGTATGATTTCATGTTCGATTTGGGCCTCGACTTCTTGGGCTTGTTTTATGGATTTCTTCACCGGCCACACATTGAGCTGTACTCCTATGCACTTAATGTACCACCCGCCAAGGTTGGGCGGTTTGGCACCAAAGTGGGTGCGGCGCACTTTAGGGTGCGACGCACTTGCCCCGCGTCCTACCGAGCTCGGGCTTTGGCGGTGTGGGCTGTGTTGAGTCTCAAAAGTCGTGCCATGCCATTTGCTCGGGTTTGGTTTGCATCGTGTTGGGCTCATTTTCATTGGGGTGAAGGATGTTCGAAAGCACGTTTTTCCCGTATAGGCGCATTTTGGTGCCTTTTCCACTTGTTTCTTGTATAAATCGCACAATAATAGATTGGACACTACAAGTGGAAATATGTGAGTAATAAATGTATATGTGTGTAGCAAGGTATAGTTTCAACCCCTAATTGGTAGAATGTTGATGTTAAAAATATGTCGTTAGTGACCGTCAACAGTGATCTCTACCTTGTTGACTTCAACTCAAAAGAAGCCAAGTTGACAACATGTTTACTCTCAAAGGCTAGCAAAGGGTGGTTGTGACATAGAAGGCTTGGTCATGTTGGAATGAAGCAATTGAACAAGTTGATGAAGCATGACTTGGTTAGAGGCTTGAATGATTTGAAGTTTGAGAAGGACAAACCTTGTGGAGCATGTCAAGCCGACAAGCAACATGGCAATGCACATCCAACCAAGAGTACAATGAGCACTAGCAAGGCATTTGAGTTGCTACACATGGACTTGTTTGGGCCAACATCATACTCTAGCATTGGTGGCAACAAGTATGGTTTTGTCATAGTTGATGACTACACTAGATACACATGGGTGTTCTTTTTGCATGACAAGAATGATGTGTTTGAGCTTTTCAAGACATTTATCAAGAGAGTTCAAAATGAGTTTGAGACATCCATCAAGAAGATTAGGAGTGACAATGGAAGTGAATTCAAGAACACAAGAATTGAAGAGTTGTGTGATGAGCTTGGAATTGGACATCAATTCTCACCAACCTACACTCCTCAATCCAATGGTGTAATTGAGAGGAAGAATAGAACCTTGATTGAAATGACAAGATCAATGCTTAGTGAGTACAATGTTAGCCATTCCTTTTGGGCCGAAGCAATCAACACGGCTTGCTATTGTAGCAACCGTCTCTATTGCCATGGGATGCTTGGCAAGACACCTTATGAGTTGCTCAATGGAAGGAAGCCTAACATTGGTTACTTTAGAGTCTTTGGATGCAAATGCTACATTCTCAAGAAAGGCACAAGATTGGGCAAGTTTGATAAGAAATATGATGAAGGGTTCCTAGTTGGATATTCAACCACAAGCAAAGTATATAGAGTTTGGAACTTGGGTAGTGCCAAGCTTGAAGAAGTCCATGATGTGGAATTTGATGAAACCCAAGGCTCTCAAAATGAAGTTGAAAATCATGATGATGTGAGTGGTTCCAACTTGGAGAATGCAATGAGGAACATGGATATTGGTGATATTCGGCCAAGGCAAGTTGATGATGATGATGACACTCCATTGACTACCACTACTATCGAGATTAATGCAAATGAAGCAAGCACTAGTGGTACTCAAAGTGAAGATCAAGAGCAACAAGCTAGTCCATCCACTCATCCTAGTCATCAAGTGCAAGTGATGCAACCATCCAACATTGCAAGGGATCATCCAATTGATCAAATTATCGGTGACATCAATAGTGGAGTGGTTACTAGAAGAAGATTGGCATCCTTTTGTGCTCACCATGCCTATGTAGCACAAGAAGAACCGGAAAACATTAAAAATGCACTCAAGAAGGAAGATTGGATCAATGTCATGCATGAAGAGTTGAACAACTTCAAGAGAAATGATGTATGGGAATTGGTGAAAAGGCCAAAGGACTACAATGTGATAAGAACCAAGTGGGTCTTCAAGAACAAGCAAGATCAAGATGGAATTGTGGTTAGAAACAAGGCAATGCTAGTAGCTCAAGGGTACACTCAAGTAGAGGGTCTTGACTTTGGAGAGACCTATGCACCGGTTGCTAGATTTGAAGCAATTAGAATCTTGCTTGCTTATGCATGTGCTCATGACATCAAGCTCTATCAAATGGATGTGAAAAGTGCATTCTTGAATGGCTTCATCAATGAGTTGGTGTATGTGGAACAACCCTCGGACTTTGAAGATGAAAAGTATCCCAATCATGTTTACAAGTTGAAGAAGGCTTTGTATGGCTTGAAGCAAGCACCTAGAGCATGGTATGAGAGGTTGAGAGATGTTCTCCTCTCTAAAGGGTTCAAGATGGGCAAGGTGGACACCACTCTCTTCACCAAGAAGATTGGCAAGGACTTGTTTGTGTTGCAAATCTATGTTGATGACATTATCTTTGGGTCAACCAATCAAGAATTTTGTGAAGAGTTTGCAAAGATGATGGCCAATGAGTTTGAAATGTCAATGCTTGGGGAGCTCACATTCTTTCTTGGACTTCAAATCAAGCAATTGAAGAATGGCACATTCATTAGTCAAGGCAAGTACATCAAGGATATGATCAAGAAGTTTGATCTTCAAGATGCCAAGTCAATGTCCACACCTATGGCAACCAATGGAAGCTTAGACCTCGATCCAAGTGGCAACATGGTTGAGCAAAAGAAGTATAGGTCTATGATTGGAAGTTTGCTCTATGCAACCGCATCAAGACCGGACATAGCATTTAGTGTGGGTATGTGTGCTAGATATCAATCCGATCCAAGAGAAAGTCACCTCAAGGCAACAAAGAGAATTGTGAGGTACTTGAAGGGCACACAAGAGGTTGGACTATGGTATCCAAGGGGATCCAAGTTTGATTTAATTGGATATTCGGATTCCGACTATGGAGGGTGCAAGATCAATAGAATGAGCACAAGTGGCACATGTCAATTCCTTGGAAGGTCACTAGTATCATGGTATTCAAAGAAGCAAAATAGTGTTGCTCTCTCAACCGCCGGCCGAATACATTAGTGCGGAAAGTTGTTGCACTCAATTGCTTTGGATGAGGTCAACATTGAAGGATTTTGGATTCAAATTTGACAAAGTCCCATTGTATTGTGACAATGAAAGTGCAAGAAAGATGACCCAAAATCCGGTTCAACATCCAAGAACAAAGCACTTTGATATAAGGCACCACTTCATAAGAGATCATCAACAAAAGGGTGACATTTGAATTATGGGCATTGGCACCGAAGATCAACTAGCCGACATATTCACCAAGCCACTTGATGAGAAGAGGTTTTGCATGCTAAAGGGAGAATTGAACATTATTGACTTCTCCAACTTGAGTTGATGCACCCCACTTATATGGCATGCCTCTCCTTCGACAAACCCAAGGTATAAGTTGGTTGTCATGGCATTCATATGTTGCTAAGGACTTGTTAGTGCATCTAGACATCATGCATGCTTTATAGGCTCATTCATGGAAAACAAAATGATTTCAATGTATGTGTGGCACCACTATAGCTTTGATTGGTTCTATGAACTAGTGGTGGCATATGACATGTTTATGTGCTTGCAATCCTAGTGTCAACTCTAGAAAATGCGTTATTGATGTGTATTCTATCATGGTGCAAGATAACCCTTATGCATATGAGGTGTGAAAAAGCTTGTCCTTGGTTTAAACTTGAATACATGGAAAGGTAAGTGATCTAGATGAGACCACATGTGATACTTTGATTGACTTGATTTCTCTCATTTACACCTTTTTGGTGATTGTTGACAAAGGGGAGAAATAAGTCACAAAGATGTTGGAAAGAATCACACAAATAGGGGAGCAAGCTCATAGACTATTTGTGCATTTGTATGTGCATGATCATAATAAAATGTTGCATTGGCAATCTAAATTCAATATACATGATTGCTTGGTGTATGCTAGTTTTTGAAAATTGTTTGGTGTATTGACCAACTAGCATGCATAGGATGTATCTAGACAAAGCTCACATTTTAGCCTATAATGTTGATCTCATGGGGTATGTTGAGTTTTGATGATTGTCTAGTTACATTGATGCTAAAGACTCCGATGGTTTCACGCTTCAAAGGTCCAATTCTAGAACCTTAGCATCTCTTTTGGTATTAGTATCTCTCCCAAGATTTCTATCCATACATATGTGCCAACTTGATCCAAACACATGAAAGCACATATGTAGGGGGAGCTACTACTACCAAAAACCGAACCTTGAAAATGTTTGTCCAATCCTTGATTCATGATCAAAATGCTATGGGCAAGCAATTCAAGTTCAATTGAATTTTATTTCAAATCTTTGTGAGTTTGGTTGTCATCAATTACCAAAAAGGGGAGATTGAAATCTCATGTTTGGTTTTGGAAATTGATGACACACTTGTGGACTAATCCTTGCTCTAAGTGTATGACTTGAGATAGGATTAGAAGGATGACAAGGAGCATGATGATCATGAACATGGACGATGATGGTGGACATGATGGATCGTCAAGCTCGATGATCGGCTTGAGAGGAACCCGGGAGATCAAGGCAAAGGTATCTTGATAGAGTTTTCCTTTTAGTGATCAAGACACGATAGAGCGTGTGATCACATTATAGGATAGATAGCCGACTATCAAGAGGGAATGCCGCGACAATCCTTTGGTGAAGTGCTTCTAGGTCCAATTGACTTGCATATTGCATTTAGGACATGAGAGCACTAACTTCGATCTTGCTTAACTTATCGACGTGCTAACATTGGTGATAACGTGGTCATCTTGACGTGTTGGCAACTCTTGGCAAGAGGCAAAGCAAGTTTGAAGCAAAGAGCAAAGAAAAAGATGAAGAAGCAATTTGTTTCGAGGTGGCCGGACGTTACGGTCCCCGACCGTGGCTCCTGGCCGGCGTCCGATCAAAATAATGAAAGGATGTTTTCCGGCCGGGGCGAAGTTTTTGACCGGACGCATGACCGGAAGCCGGACCGAAGTCGCGACCGGACGGGCCAAGGAGGGCGCCAGTGTGGGCCCGACTTTTGTCGTAGCTTGGCCAGGGAAGATGTGACCTGACGCTTTGATCGGACCCGCCGGGTGGTTCCGGGCCGGTCGCGTCCGGTCACCCGAAAAGAGCCCATTTTGAAGACCAACGGCTCTATCTCGTGAGAGGGTCTATATATATTGGTTTGGCCGGTATTGGGACCCCTCTCTTGCACATTTGAACACTCTAACTTGCTAGTGAGCTTGTGAGACTCCTCTCCACTCATCTCTCCATTCATAACTCGAATTCTTGGTGAGGTTGAGAGTGATAGAAGTGCATTGCATTGGTGGTTGCATCTAGAGGCACTTCATCCTTGGAGAAGCCGCGGGATTCTTGTTTTCTTGGGAATTTGCCCGGTTCCCTAGCGGCTTGGAGCAAGAGGCGGTGTTGAGCTCAAGTGGAGCTTGTTTGAGGCCCACCGGTGGTGATTGTGAGGGGTCGTTCCTTACTCCGCGGGAGTTTCGTGAAAGGAGCACTAGTGGATTGCTCGTGGCTTGTTGGACCCTCTCTTGTGATCGTTTGCTTGAGCTCCCATGGGGGATTTGGCACCGCTATTGCTTAGCATACGTCAAGTGAGTGTGTCGCCACAACGGGGACTTAGCGCGTCTTGAAGCAAACGCGTGAATCTCGGTGAAAAATCATCGTGTCAATCTTGTTGTGCTCGTTGGAGATTTCTAGTTGATCACGGTGATTGGCTTCCACCTCTACACATCGACGTTGGTATATCGATCACTACTCCTCGTGTATTTACTTTGATATATCTTGTGTAGCCTTGCTTAGGTTGTTAGCTTGTTTAGTGTAGTCTAGCTCCTAGTGGTTTATTAGTTAGTCTTGCTTGCTCACCTAGGAGTAAACTAGCGACCTAGACCTTTGTGTGGATTAGAGACAATAGAATTTGACTTGTGGCTTGCTTAGCTAATTCGTAGCACCGCTTATTTAGCTTCGCCATCTTATTGTCTAATCCGTTTGCTTAGTGTTGTTGCAAGAATTTTTAATAGGCTATTAACCCCCCCCCCCTCCTGCCATTAGGACCTTTCAACTGCTTTCGACGAGATCGCCCTAGGACCAAATCTTGTAGTGGGATGAGGTTTGGGCAGAAGTATTTGAAGATGTCTTGCCTGGTCCTGCCTAAGGACTTGTATCTTTGAGGACCCGAAGTCTTGGGAATTGGTGCTCACCACTCGTCCCTGTATGGGCAGGGTGCGGTCTACCCTTTTAGTCGGGTGGTGCCATTACTATTAGGTTGTGAGTAGATCAGGGTGGGCGTGACTGGCAAAGAATACCCGTACGTCCTAGGTGGGCAGCACCCGTTGGCCAGGTGTGTGCCTTTCCCAGTCTCAACGTTCCGGTGGCACTCCGAACTTCCCAAAGTTGAGTGGTAGGATGGCATCGTCTGGGTGGAAGGACTCCGTTATCTTCCTAGATGCTCCTAGGGCATCGATGATGGTGATCTTGTGGTCTTGTGTACACGCTCTATAGAGTTGTAAATCTATACGTGTAGTCAGGCCTTCCTCGGGCTAGGACCTATTCGGACCTGGACTACCAAGGGTTTCTTGCCGGCCTTTATGCCCGGACTACCCTAAACTTGCGCCCGGCCTTTATGCCTGGACTACCCTCGGCTTGCGCCCGGTCTTTTGACTAGGTTTTCCCGAGGTTTCCCTTCTCCGAGTAGTGAGAGGTGTCCTTTCTCTTCTTACCTTGGGAGTACTAGTAGTGTGTGTGTGTTGGGGGGTTACTCTTGAGAGCCTGGAGGGCTAAGAGCCGATTAGGCAAGGCAGAAGGAGCTGGAGTTGTCTTGTCGCTAAATGGGGTGAGAGTTGTGAGATGTGTGTGGTATATGGTGATGGTTTGGGAAGAACATGTGAGGTGGGTTGGAACTTGTAACTGGAACTAATAATATTTAACTTATTACTACTTGCTGCTTTGCATTCGCCAAGGATACAAACCACAGCCAAATAATAGGATCGCCGGATCCCTTATTTTCTATTTTCCACCAAAACTCATTTGGTGCTGACCATGGTCTGCACATTTCTGGCGGTGTGCAGATTACCTGATTTGCAGTAACTAGAAAGGATTAGGTGGTCTCATTCCTACGCTCAAGCTTGGGTTAGAAGATGAAGATTGCTTCCGCTAATCTCTACGCCGACTCTGATGAAGCCGGTGAAGGAGGAGCCTTCACTCGCTGACATGCTACGTCTACTCTGAGGTCCTGAGTTACGCTTCCACTAGGTTAATCGTGTAATAGGTGAGTCCCCGAGAGTTGTTTAATCTTGTAATCTTGTAATTGTACGATGCATGACTATGATATTAACTGTAAATAATAATGTGATGGAGTGATCTCATGGGACTATCACGTTATTATTCGATTCTCGTATATTTTCCCTTTGTGGAAAATCGGGGATGTATCTAAATTTGTAATAGTAGAACAAATTAACCTAAAGCCCGTACAAGCTGGACTTCGAAATCAGCAAATCCCAAACTAAAAGTACGAGATCCATAACAAGAGCCCTAAAAATCAAAATCCCCAAATCTCGGTCCATACAAGGAGAAGGTCGGATGGACGTGTGTTGCTGCTCATGTGCGCCGATGAGGGGCGCTGTCGGTTGCCCACCACCGGGGCCAACACCGGCAGGATCGACGCTACTGTAGGCCGCTACCAAGCTACCGGGGTGCGGTCACGCCACCAGACACCACGCGGCGGGCGGGCGTTGAACTCCGTTGCTCCTCCTCATGGGGACGTCGGGAGAGAGGGAGAGGGAAGGCGAGAGCAAGAGGGAGGGAGGATGGGGGTGGGGGCGGGAGCGGCGGTGGCGGCTTGGGTGGGAGGCGGCGGCAAAGGCCTTGAGCGGCATCGGGTGAGAGGATGAGACCGAGAGAGCATCGTGTGTGTGAATCTTGGACGCCGAATGGAAGATCGGATGGATGGAAGATTTTGAGATGGCGTGGATACATGTTACAGCGTTGAAGCGATTACACTTTCTATTGTTTATTAGATTAGATTGCCGGCCGTAGTATATCTCGTTGACCGAACAAAACAAAATTAATAATGTAATATTGTTCATAATAATTGCCGGCCGTATCTCCGTTGACCGCACAAAATAATATTGTTCGACTTTGTAGACACATAAGATGCGCATTGAAAAAACTCCCCGTGACCCTCGCGTGCGTCTCTCGGAGGCGGCTCGAGGGAACCCGCGCCGCCGCCCAGCCCTCCACCTCCGCGGCCGGGCGGGGGGCCCGCCGCCTCCCCGCCCGCCGGCGGCGCACGTGGAGGCGCCCAAAAAGTTTCTCCCTCCACCCTCCTCCGTCCTCGTGCATCCCCCCGTGCTCGCCCCTCCCTCCCGCCCCCGCCTCCTTCCTCTCCCGGCGCCATGGGCATCCGGGCGGCGTCGGCCTCTGGCTTCGGCGGATCCTCCCCCAGTGGCGGGCTTTGGATCTTATCCGCCTCCAGCGGCGCGGCTCGGCAGGGAGGCCGGCGGCGATGGCGGCGGGGCAGGTGGCGGGTTGTGATCGGCAGGCGGGACGATAGTGGCGCCCGCCCGCCCACCGTGGGTGGTGGGACGCCGCGTTCGGGGCGGGCGGTGGACGGCCCGGCCACATCGCGGGCGAGGCCGGCGCCTCGCCAGAGTCGGCTGCCCGCGTAGCAAGGACGCCGCCACCCCTTCGCGGACGGGCGGCGACCGCTCGGTTCCCGCGTGTGGACCGTCCGAGTGGCAGCGACGACGGGTGGTGGCCGTCCATCACCCTTTAGCGCCGGCCCGGTGGTGGAGTGGAGGGAACTTAAAGTTCCAGGGCACTTCTCAACGACGGGCGGAGCCTTTAAAGGCGTTACTCCATCGCAAGTTCCGCCTTACCTTCATTGTCGCCGGGCATCCCCGGCTTACAACTAGCGCCGAGAGTTCGCCGTCACCTTGCCCGCTTCCGCTCCGTTGACGCTGGAACGCGTCATTGCCGCCATACAATCGGACGTCCAGCGGTCCCACCTCGGCGCGATTCTATTCGTCGCGGTTTGGCCGTGAGGTATTGCGCATCCCCGCTACTTGATGTCGACATGTGCCATCATGGTGCGGAGGTGAAAACCTGGCCACTTCCCGCCCGCTTGCGCCTTGCCACCATGGTCGGCGGTGGCGCTCGACCGTCATCACCTTCGACGAAAGGCGCACGTCTTCGGTCAGAGTTTGTCCATACGCACATCCACTACTACTAGAAGAAGTACAGAATTTGATATAAAAATAAACGATTTGAATTTGCAGACGGACGGACGGACGGACTGGGATACAGCCAGCGACAGAATCCATTCATTTTATTTCCCCTACTCCGCTGCGTAGGCAGACGGCAGCAGTCTGGGTGCTGGGCGGACCATCAACGGCACGGCGCGCTGCAGGGTGAGCCCGTACGCCTCCTCCATGTCCAGCTTGTCCGCGGTCATGCCGTCGGCGAGTTCCCAGTCCATGGCGTGCACGAGCGTGGCCGTCATGAGCGTGACCATGCGCAGTCCCCAGCTGAGCCCCGCGCAGATCCTCCGGCCGGCGCCGAACGGGATGAGCTCGAAGTCGCTTCCTTTGACGTCGACGCCCGCGTGCGAGCCGCCGGGCAGGAAGCGGTCCGGACGGAACTGGAGCGGCTCGGGCCACGCCACCGGGTCGCGGGCGATCGCCCACACGTTCACCAGCAGCGTGGTGCCGGCCGGGATGCGGAACCCATCCACCTCGCACTCCTCGGAGGCCACGCGGGGCAGCGACAGTGGCGTCGACGGGTGAAGCCGGAACGTCTCCTTGATCACCGCCGTCAGGTACGTGAGGCGCGGCAGGTCCGACTCGGAGACCAGGCGGTCGCGTCCGACGATGGCGTCCAGCTCCTGCTGGGCCTTCTTGAGCACGTCCGGGTGCCGGATCAGCTCGGCCAGCGCCCACTCCACCGTGCTGGACGTCGTGTCCGTCCCCGCCGTGAAGAGGTTCTGTGGTCACGATATGCCCACAAGGTACATGCATCCACACATGTGAGGGCGGAAAAACATGTCGCTGTCTCGTTGTGACGGAAAACGTCCGAAAATTAACTTACGAGGAGGAGAGCTTTGATGTCGGTCTCGTTTATGGTGTTGTCCTCCCCTTCCGCGAGCGATTGCTGCTCACGCATCTTGGCCAGCAGCACACTGAGCAGGTCCTTGCCTTCTTGGGCAGCCTTGCGCTCCCTGATAATCTCATTCATCATATTGTCGTACCTGCGGTGCAGCCGCTTCATCCGGCGGACCACGCCCTGCGGATCGAGCCACGCGAGCGCCGGTACGAAGTCGCCGACGTTAAAGACCCCGGCGAGCTGCATCAGCTCGACCACCATGTCCTTGAACTCCCTGGCTTGGTCCCCTCCGTCGACCGCGAACACACGCCTGCCCACGGTGGCCCGAGCCAGTGTGTTGGTCGCGCAGACGTTGGCCACCTGGCCCAGCGGCACGGCGGCGTGCTGGTGGTGGTGTCTGGCAAGCTCCCTGACCATGAGCGCCACCTCGCCCTCCCTGATGCTACGGAGGTCGTCCAGGGCCTTGGCGGAGAAGAGGTGGAGGGCGCACAGCTTCCGCAGCGCGCGCCACCGGGAGCCGTATGGGGCGAACACCAGGTCCTGGTAGTTGTACGCCACGTGCTCGGCGCCTGAGTTGGGTGGGCGGTTGCTGAAGTTGGCGTCATGGGCGCGCAGGAACTGCGCCGCCACCTTCGCCGACGCGGCCACCACCAC
The DNA here is from genome assembly GCA_015847255.1 of Hyparrhenia diplandra. Classification (NCBI taxonomy): domain Eukaryota; kingdom Viridiplantae; phylum Streptophyta; class Magnoliopsida; order Poales; family Poaceae; genus Hyparrhenia; species Hyparrhenia diplandra. Next base: position 442,641 of record JADLZK010003661.1, read on the forward strand.
CTCGGCGCTGCCGAACCGGAGCCGGAAGAGCGGGCCGTACTCTTTCGCCAGCGCGCACATGGTGTGGTGCGGGTGAGAGCCCACCTGCGGCAGGTTGCCCAGCACCGGCCAGCCCCGGGGACCTGGCGGCAGCGGCCGATTCCCCTTCTTCCCGCCGCGGCGGCGGAGCAGGAGGCACCACACCCCGACGGAGAGGGCCAGGAAGCACAGCAGCAGCGGCAGCGACGCGTCCATGGTTTGGATGACTTGACTGGCCGCTCGCGCGCGCTCGGTTCACAGGAGGCAGCTTGGCTTTGGACTGAGCGCTGAGATCGGCGTGCGTGGTTCGTCAATATATATACAGCTGCCACTTCAACTAACAGTCTTCCCAGCCTGCCGTTCTAACTACCCGCGCCGCGCCGCAACGAGGAAGATGCCTGTTTTCCTTGGTGGGGCCGTGGCTTCTTCAACAGCCACTTGTCCAAGCTACCCACACACGGTGTCGGTGACACGGCCACACGCGCCCACACATGCCACTAGTTCCAGCAACCTCACGCAAATAAATACTCTACGAGGTACGTAGTGCGCCCTGCGATGCCTAGCCTTCACGCAAATAGTCGTGGTTACCTGCGCATATCGCACAACACCGACGACACACACGAAAGCAATCTCTCCACCTGTCGTCGTCGTCGTCGTGTTAAATCATATGTGAGACTAAGAGCATGGCTAAGAATTTCAAAAAATAGTTAAGACACTCCGTATATACAAACCAAAACTGTGTATATTAAGCTACACGATACGTCATCGTGTGGATTCTCTCTCTTCTTCTTTTTTTTAAATGAAACAGGCAGGAGAGCAGTCTATTGTATTAAAAAGAAGAGAGCCCAGAAAAGTTGAGTACAAATATATACAAAAATATGAACATCGAAAAACTCGTCACATGGGATCACAATCACACTTGCAGTAACAACTTGGAGATATTTTTTGCCCCTGCCATTTTCCAAAGGCCAGTCTCTTCCTTGATCTTCTGGAGGATATGCATTGGTGTTGATTCTTTTGTGCTAAAAAACTCTTACATTTCTTTCCTTACAGATCTCCCAACAAACAAGAATGATGATAGAGCGAAGTCCACGTCTCGCCACTGAGGGTGTTCGGTCCAGATTTTCCCACCAAGCTTGTACCGAATCTCCCAACACACCCAGGCTGAAGGTCGCAAATTTCCGTTAAAGTCATACTGCAACGCCCTCCCAAATATGCCTGGTGTATTGACAATCTTGGAAAAGATGTATTCCAGACTCTTTGTGGCACCTACACAGGGGACACACGCCATTGTTCGGCCACGCTCGCGCTTGTAGTCTATCGGAGGTGGCTAGCCACCCAAAGAATTTGCATTTTGGCGGCACTCAGACTTTCCAAATCAGTCGCTTTAAGTATGTTGTCGGTGGATTCTTGTTATGGTATGTTGTCGATGGATTCTTGTTATGGTTCTCGTCCTTACGGTCAAGTGGGGATTAAGATTTAAATGACAGGAGAGAAGAGAGTTCAAATTTTGAATCTTGGATTTCTTATGTTTCAGGATGAAGATAGTAGTAAGTATTCTCTTTATGCCAATATAAACGCACTTTATACGTTTTGAGAAGTCAAACTTTCTAAATTTAACTCATTATATAAAAAAGTGTCAATATTCATATCATTATTTGGTCAAAAAAATCTGTATCATTAAAATATGAGAGACCGTAAAAAGCACAAGATACAAGATTTATATAGGTCCAGGCCGCCGCATGACATAAAACCCTACGTCGTTCTCTGTTGAATTATATTGATTGTGTATAAAATCACGTTTGTAGGATAAGGTGTAAACTAGGAGGCCCCGGCTCCTCCATATATATACTCCCTCTGTCCCCCAAAAAAGAGTGTCGTTTTTAGGTTTTTCAGATTTCGTGTTTGATTGTTCGTCTTATTCAAAAAAAATTTATATAAATTATAAAATAAATAATTCACTAATAAAGCATCTCTAGTGATAAAATAAGTCATAACAAAATAAATAATATTTATATAAAAATCTGAATAAGACGGATGATCAAACAAGAAGTCGAAAAACCTAAAATGACATTGTTTTTGGGACGGAGGGGGTACTGGATCTACAGGGTTACAAGTAAAATAAACTATTTAGTAAAAATATCTTCTCGTAGCCTTACAATGGACGACGACCAATGTCGTGCGCCGCCGCCCCACGCTTCATATTGTGGGTTTAGCCACCTCTTATGGTGGAGCCCATGGCTTGTCATGTGGGTATTGGAGGTATATCCCCCACAACCTCTGCACGACCAACATGCTAGCCCGCGCGATGGTGGGCGGCACATGTTCTCGGTCGACGGTAGGGAGGGAGCCTGGGAGTTGAAGGACATGGTAGTGGAGCTGGTGTACCTCGGCGGGGTATTCAACGTATGCGCTCACATTGCTCGACTGCAGGGCGTGGTACACAAGATGAAGCGGTTGCACCGCATGTATGACAATATGATGAATGAGATTATCAGGGAACGGAAGGCCGCCGAAGAAGGCAAGGACCTATTCAGCATGCTGCTGGCCAGGATACGGGTGTAGCAGTCACTCGCGGAGGGCGAGGACAGCAGGATCTACGAGAGCACGTTAAAGCACTCATCGTAAGTTAATTTTCCGCCCTTTGCCATGCACAACAAGACAATAACATACATGTTTTATACTATTTTCCTCTCCTTGTTTTCAAACGGATGCACACACTTTCTCGTGCATGTCAAACAAGTGAAAAATAGTACAAGACATGCATGTCATTGTCTTGTTGGGCACAGAAAATGTCGAAAAATTGACTTACAAGGAGTGCTTTAACGTGCCTCGTTGATCCTGCTGTTCTCGGCCTCCACGAGGGACTGCTGCTCCCGCATCCTGGACAGGCGGGTCTTTGCCTTCTTAGGCGGCCTTCTGCTCCTTGATGATCTAATCAATGGCATTCTATTTTTGCGCCTTCCGCTCTTTGATGAGCTAATCGATCAGTGGCATTCTATATTTTTGCATGGTTTATACAGCTGCCGTGTGCTTCAGCTATCCCCACAAGACCACAAAGGCCACAACATCGGAAGGCTTCAGCTATCGGCCGGAATCGTATATCTTCGCCACCGCCACTGTTCAGCAATTTATACAGCTGCCGTGTGAGCAATCCCCAGCGGCTTCGTTTCAACCAGCCGCTTGTTCCAGCTACCTGCACGGTGACGGTGACACGGCCACACGCATGCATGCAACAGAGGCCACTCGTTCCAGCAACCTCCTGCTCTACGACTGCGATCTCACTTTACGAACACCTTTAGTACATGTGAACTAGCTAGTATCGTGCAGACGCACACACACAACCTGTAATGTGCAATCGCCCCTAGCTATAAATACACGTATACAATTTTTTTTGGCGTAAACACATGTACACATTCACATTCTAGCTACTCTATAAGTGCTTCAAAAGACTAAGCCGACAAATTTTAAAAGTACAACCATAGATATTAAATCGAGGGCTTAATCCAGATGGAATCATATCACATATGCAGCAATACAAAGAGAAAGGGAGGAAAACGAATGGAAAATACTTTCACCTATCTCTATTTCTTTTACTGTTACTAGTATAGTGCCCGTGCTAACGCAACGGCTTTAATCCTAGGGTTCACATTAAAAAGTAACCAAACAACGTCGTTTTTTGTTAGTTTTGGTAGAATGTTTTTTGTTAGTTACTAACACACAATTGTATATAACCATGTATATTTTGCCCAAAAAAAACACTCATACATAACAAAGGATAATAAAGTCATGTCTGCTGGCATATTGCAACTAATTTATGAGTTGAAGTAGATCTTAGAGTTCTCTAGGGGTATTATTTATACATTGATTTGAGCTGCTCTTCAAAATTGAAACTAAGAATTCCGTTCTCAGTTAATGTGATCTCTCTAAATGACAGATAATAAGTTTAACTTGTTCGTTTGCTATAGAGTGTACGAAATATATATATATAAATTGTATATGCTTACAGTGTTGATAAACGACAATAATCTTTCTCCATTCACGACTTTAGGAAGTTATGTAGAAGAAAGCATCAATTTCCTGGAGAAGAGAGCAAGTATGTAATTGATTGTAGATAAATCAAATGACTATATTTGATAATAAGAAAGATAAAACATAAAATAAGTTTTTACCACACATCCCCAGTTTTTGGATTTCTTTTTTTAAAATTCCTTGACGGTAGAGATAAATATTCTCGTTTCATGCAAGATTTGCCAATCTTCTCATTCATATATGTTCTCTTCCCAATCCCATAAAAGAACACTGAGTGAAGTGTCTCCCAAACTAAAAAAAACTCATTAGGTGTACCAGATATACAACAGCACACATCAAAAAGGATAAAGGAATTTGATTTAATTTTCTTTGAAATGCATCAATGGAAGGAAAAATTGAAGCAGCATCAGCGGCAACGATAGAGTAAGATATGTCAATATCTTTGTTCCAACACTGGCCAATGGTGTCGAGGTGCATGTTATTGATAGGGAGCAACCAGCCAGCCAGAGTACAAGTACGAACTGTAATTAGGACGGAATATGTCCTGAGCACGTAGTTGTGGCTCCATCGACGTAGTCGCCATCCGGTCGCCACATGCCATTTCTATAGGAACTCGTTTCTAGATAGCCAAAATAACTTAAAACAAAGTTTAGGGTCTCCATACATTTTGCACAGCAGGCCCGAAGGCAATAGAGGGGCGAATGGGCGAGCATACCTGGCGTGGCGGATGCTCCTTTCCTATCGACAGAGAAGGGTCCGACGAATGAAGACCTCTTGCGCTTGGAGTAGGGCTGCTGCGGTCTGCAAGTGCGTGTGTTCGGCCTGTTGATGCAGAACACCTACGTGTAGGCGTCACCTCCGTAGGCGTCGATGCGACTCTTCCCGGCGGTTGTGTCCTCGATGAACTCTTTAGTCTCTTTTATCACGGGCGGGCAGGGACGCGAGGTCGGCGCGCTGATCTTAGGTGGGGGTGGTTGCGGCGCCGAAGCGTTTGTTGTCGATGGATTCGTACAAGCTGCTTGCTGACGCTGTTGCCCGCTACATCATGTTCAATAGGGAGGCAAGGGTACAAGAAAACAAAAAAGAAAACGAAAGAAATAGATATTTGTAGAAAGCATAAGAAAAGGAACTAATGGAAATATCTTGCATGCAGTCTTGGCGTCAATCAAAACACGCATTTGCTTGCGAACAACCATGGGCTAAAAATGGCAATGTCGTGCATGCAGACAATTTTTTAGTTTCTATCTTCGCCTTCGTACGGTGGAGTGGGCATGAGTCGCGCGTGATTAGCGGCAGCACAACGTTGATGGGCTTCACTCGGTCGTGAGTGATGAGGTTGACACACTTAATCTCAATCCTTGGATTACGAGGGAGTAAGGAGAGAGAACGCTGAAATTTAATCTGGAGTGTCCGTTTTGAAAGATTTTGTTTGTTTTGTTTCTATTTGTAGTCTAGCAAAGATGGTGCATTAGTAGGGTAGATTATTTTCATCGAGAGCAGCTACATGTATGTAAAGATACTGGATTCTGACACTTAGGAAAGATACTGGATTCTGCGTATCGGCCTCCCATCTGAGGTGAAAGGGCGTGGGAAAAAAAAGAACAGAAAATGATTTCTATTGCAAATGTATAAGAGAGAATATATAAAGGTGGTTAGGATGATTTAGAAATACTAGTATAGAATTCCCGTTTTACAATCGTATTGAATATAGGTATATATATATATACAGGAGTAAATTATTGAAAATTGTTGGACTTGATCTTATTCATTTTTCCCAAAACTTTTTGGCGAGTTGGAAACCATTGCCGGCATGAAGACGCCGACGTTGAAGACCTCGGGGAGCTGCAACAGCTTCACCACCATGTCCTTGAACTCCCGAGCTTCGTCCTCCTCGCCGTGGAGCTTGAACGTACACTCACCGGCCGGCCGGGCCAGCGTGTTGATCGCGCAGACGTTGGGCACCTTGCCCAGCGCACCGGGCACCGACACGGCGGGAGTTGAACAGTTGTGAAGCTACAGTGACATTTTGTGTTGGGTGCATATCCCTACTGATCTTCGCCACACCGTACAGCAAAGTTATATATAGAGAGAGCTGCCATGCTTCATTTTAGGTTGTACTTGTGGGTTCTCCATCGTGGGGCCGGCCGTGGCTTCTTCGACAGCCGCTTGTCTGAGCTACCCGCTTGCTGCATCAGGCATGCGCCCGCCACTCGTTCCACCAACCTCCTCCTGCGCGCGATTTCGATCTCACTTTCGAAGGTACGAATGCCAAGGTTGCTGCTGCCTGATGTGCCATTGTCGTGGTTGCCCGCACTGCTGTGCACATCACACACGAAGAGACGACTACACCAACACGCTGACACGCACGAAAGCAATTTGGTCTCTCGTCTTGTCGTCGTCCTGTAAAATCAGGTGTGAAACTTAAGAGAGATTGAGCCAACATTTTCTCGTGTCTACGGTGTATACAAGTTACATGTAATTTTACCAACTGGCGCTGGGGGCCCACGGGAGGATCTACGTTGACGTCGAGGCCACCCAACGGTCAAAGCTAAAGCTAACCACATGAGACTATATAACCGATATGTATGTGTTATCTCAAGGCAACTCGGAGCAACTCGAAGAGACATGGTAAAATTACATGCTAAATTGTGAGATTTAATCATTATATAAAATAGAAAACCATCTAAACATGTATAGTTTGCAACAATCTAGCTAAATTGGAAAACAAGATAAAACGCAAGACTCGCACGGAAACAGTGAGATTGCTGGCATGAAAAAATAGAAAACAAAATACTGAAGCCGTTGAACGTACTTTTTTTAGAGCACAATAACTGTAAATAGCTACATAAATACATTTACTCAGTCTGTTGAAGTTGCTCTCAGAGCTAATGTGTTGAAGGCAAGTAGGCAACTCATGGGTACTAAGGGTGTGTTTAGCAGAGCTCCAGCTCTAGAATTACAAATCTGCGCAGCTTCACCGTGGAGCAGCTCTACTGCGGATCTGAGATCTCGAAAAGTGTTTGGTACAACTTCAATTTCTCCCCATGTCACTGGCATCTAGGGCCCGCATGTCATAAGAAAAAAAAGAATATGACGTTATCCGCCGTCGTCGGCCGTCGAGCTCTGCCGCCCCCGCTATAACGTGGCGAGACACCGACTGAACATGTTGAAGGGTAGGTTTGTGGGCACTGCCCGGATGCCTTGGCGCTAGCTGCTTGAACATGTTGAAGGGTAGGTTTGTGGGCACTGCCCAGCTCGTGGCGTGGTGAGGTGGGGCAGCGCTCGTGGCAGGGCGACGACGTAGGTGGGCGTCGTGCGCCAGGAGGGAGGTGCGGGCGCAGGGAGAAGCTACGCAAGAAAGAGGGAAAAAAATAAAATGAATTGTTCATTTTCCACTAATCAGAGGCGGTGGTGGACAATTTCTCCCAACTCCACCAATTCTGATATTGTGGAGCAACCCCTGAGCTACTCCACAAAATCCATGGATTTGGGGCCCGCTCAACCATATAATTTTTTTTGGAGAAGATCTACGATGGAGTTGCTGGAGCTGAACCGTTTGCCTGGAAAGACTCGGAGCGGAGCTGGATTTTAGGATTTGAAGCTACATGGAGCTCTCCCAAACACGCCCTAATATCAGCTTCATGAGCCGATGGCACGTTAACTTTGTCTCTAGAGAATAAGAGATGATATTTAATTAGGGGAGCTGACGGGGACGATAGGAAAAACCAAGTCCCTAGAAAATAGGAGCATTTACTTCTATAAAAAAAAAAGAAGGAACATATACTTGCGAATTGGCTTGTAGTCCAATGGTAGGACAGTCTAATAGGACGCTACCCACCAGGGTTCAAATCCTGGTGCTCGTACATTTTCCTGCGATTTTCCTAGGATTTACCGGCGTTATGCATTAAGTGGATAGCGATGTTCCTGTCGACGATGAGGCGCCAGGGATGAGTGTGCATGCGTTTGTGAGCGTTTGCGTTGTACTATGTCATTCTCAAAAAAAAAAAAAAGGAACATATACTTTGATTTCTTTTAGCAATATATACTTAGCTAACTAGCTAGAAGGTCTGATTTACTGGATCATGTTGCATATGTTCTTAGAACAGTTGGATAGAGAGACACATTTAGGCCCTCCAAATCCTAAGAATATGGAGTCGTGCTCGAAAAAATTCTCAACCTTTACTTTAAACAATAATTGGTACATATGGCCCTGTTTGGGACAGCTCAGTTTCATGGATGAAGTTGTTTTTTGTGTGTGAAGCTGAGCTGTTTTTATTCTCCTATTTGGCAAAATAGTTTCGTGAGATGGATAAAATACCAAAATTACCATAGTACCCTTTATTTTCTTTCCCTAAACTCACGGTCATGGGTCGGCTGCTTCCTCCACGCACCTGCGTGCCCCATTGACCGACCGTGGCGCTTATCCCGAAGGCGGCGGCGAAGCCCGGTGGCGCATCTCCATGAGCCCGGTGGTCGAGACCCGGCGGTGCATCTACGCGAGCTCGGTGGCCGAGCCCCGGCGGTGAGCCCCTAAGGTTCAATCCTCCGTCCGTTTCCTTGCTTCAGTCCTCTTGCCAATGCAGATGTTGCCGTAGGGAGGTTGATGCAGATGTTTCCCCGCGTGTCCTGGGCTCCTGGCTGTCGCAAGGAGCTCGCAGGACATCAACCTTGCTTCACTCGTCTTCACTAGAGCTCGATGCAGATGTTGCCCATGCGTGTCCTGGGCTCCTGGCTGCCGCGCGTGGCTCCAGCTATCCGACGGCGGTAGGTTCCCGAGCGTGGCGTGTTGTTCCGACGGAGGTGCGTGGCTCTGACGGCTACGCGAGCTTGGCCGCTGGATCTCCGGGCATGGCAACGCTCGGCGGCAGGCATCCGTTCTCACACGCAGGTGCAGCGAGCAGAGTAGATGCAGTCTTTGCACATGGTGGGGCCCACAAAAAGAGAGGTGAAGCTGCAATATGCTGCTATTTTCCAGCTTCACCGTGCGCACGAGCCTGTCTCATCAGGATTTCAGGAGAGTCATCCGTGAAGCAGTTTGATTTGGACCTGTTTGGCAGAGGGAGCTGAAAAACAACTCGTAAAGCTATCCAATAAGTTGTGCCAAACAGTCCCTTAGCTTTATGAGCAGCTTGGTTGGTGAAGATGAGCTGTTTTTTAAGATCTCATTTGGTAAAATAGCTTCACATGATTAACCAAAAAAATAACTCGGAAGAGATGGCCCCCCCACAAAAATATGGATTCCTACTTCATTTGCTAAAATCAATGGATGTCCAAGTTAAATTAGCCTTCCACCTCTACTCATCATTGATGTATTTGATGAATTGGTGTTGCACCATAAAGTTTGTACATTTTTCTTTTCAGAATTACTTCCGTGGATCAAGGAATGATTTGACTTTGTAAGCATGGATGATCAATGAAGTTGATTGGAGGCCAATCCAAGTATTCTTAATGTCCACCACAAGGGCACCCCTTCACTTTTGGTTGAAGGAAAGAAAGAGTCCATGTCCAACACGTTTTACAAAATGAATTGGACTGCAGTAGAGTCCCAACTTGCAACGTCGCCACGACTTCATACTTACTCTGATTTTGATGAAGTTATCTGGTCTGAGGCGTCCGCAACAGTAGAAAACGAGGTGTCCAATTTCCTTTATTCAACCAGTGGACCTTCGCTCTCTAACACCAATACAAATTCTTCTTCTCCTCAAACTTCTCTAACTTAAACCTCAACAACTCCTCCCTGCTCATTGACTCAGTCGACACGATCCTCCGCCTACATTCCTCCAACGCCCTTGATCTGGTTCTTTTTATGTTCTTCTCAAACCTCCTAATACATTCCTTCCCCAGTCTCCTAGCTCCCGTATGACATTTTGTACCGCGCTTCCTATACATTCCCCCTTGCTTCCAATGCTATTTTTGATGCATTTTCCACAATGGCCGCACATTCTTCCTCCTCCACCCAGCGTGCGTCAAACCGAAAGGCAGGCTGCCCTTGCCTGCCACCATTCACACGAGGGGGCTTGGTGTTCATGATCATAGGACGATGGTCGGAGTGATGTAGTTCCCCATTTATTATATGGTACAAAGGAAACCTTGTCATCCAGTCTTTATTTGCCACAACTCTGTCTAGATGCTCCTGAATGTAAAGAACACTGGTATGGCTATTATTGCACCAAGTGAAAGGACCCCCCTCAAAGCCCAGATCAGCCAACTCGCAAACCTCTAAATCCTCCACACCCTTGACTCCTCAGCTGACCACCCTTCTTCTCGCAGGCCGACGGAATTTCATTGAAACCCAGACATAGCCATGGGCGTTGCCTTGAAGCGTTGACTATACGCAACGCTCTCCATGAAAATTGCTTGTTCTCAGGTTCTCCCCATGAGCCTCCACACAAAACCATCATCCTCCGTTACATTGGCATCAATGTACAGGCGCAAGATACCCCGCACATGAAGATTGATTCCCCTACGTTGCTTGTCGTCGCATGACGGCACGAAGAAAAGTAACGGGCAGAACCCGAACGAGCAGGGTAGGAGGGGGAGGGGGAGGGGGATAGAGCAGGAATGGTCGACGTCGCCTCCTTTCAATGGTCGAGTAAATGGAGGGGGCGCTAGACACGGGCTGGTTTAGACAGACCGGGTGCATTGGGACCCAAGAGAAAATAATTAAAAAAAAATTGATTAACTACGTGGATTGCTTTGAGATCGATGCTAAAGGAGGAGCACCGGAGCAGTTCTCTATTTTTGGGAGCTGGCACGAGATATTGCAGTGTGGATAGTGCTACTTATATCCTCTCACTCCTATTCTAGCATCACTTGAAGCCGCCAACACTGTGGCTCTTTGAACTCTATTTCTTTTTTAGGGAACAACTCTTTCTTCCTGCATACACTCCGTTATTTAAACTGCCGAGCGTGCCGCCTCCACTGAGTTACGCGTGTAAGTTCCACCATAGACATTGCCTCTTGCTCTGTTCTCGCCAACTGAAAAGCACACACCGGCGACGCTGTGTGTACACTGCTTATACCGTGGCATATTTCAAAAGGAGAAAGAATTGTGCAACGTTAGGCTTTAGAATAAGTAAAATAGTATAATTTTAAAAAGTTGAAGGATTGCAATGGTACAAATCCAAATAAGACAGAAACAATTTATTCCACAAGAGCCTCTAAGATAGTACAAAAACAATATTACACAAGACCCTCTACAGATAGTTTATTTGTAGGATAGCTGTAGGGGCTCCCTGTAGTAAAATGCTGTGAAACTTTTGTTTTGGAATAAAACAACACGTAATAATGCATGAAAAAATGAATTGAAACATCAAATTGGTCTACGCCGAATTTATATCGTACGTCGAGGGCATATGCTGGTTTGGAGCTTGTAAATTCCCGCATTGCTAGCGGCGCCGGCGCTCGAGCCAGCGATAGTTGCCTAAGCGCCAATCGTCACTGAGGCAGAGCCGTCGTCCCCTCCGGCAGTGGCCGCCTCTCCGTTTGCGCGCACTGAGGCAGCAGAGCCGTCCCCTCCGGCACCGGCACCGGCCGTGGCAAGGGGGATGAGACCCTTCTCCCGGCACGTCTGGATGGCGCCGTCGTACATGTCCTCTATCGTGGCGCACCGGAAAGTGAAGCCAAGGTCTAGGAGCTTCTTGGACGAGAAGCGCACTGGCTGGAGGTCGTCCTGGATCCCAGGGAAGCTCCACGGGATGTCGTACTCGGGGTACCTCTCCCTGAGCAAGGCTGCGAGGCCGTGGATGGTGGCGTCGTGCGAGGAGCAGACGTAGCGGCCGGCGGCGGCGGCCGGGTGCTCCAAGAGGAAGAGATGCGCGTCGCAGAGGTCGTCGAGGTGGACGAACTGCACCTGCTTCAGGATCGAGTAGTGGGGCTGGTTCCCCGTGATGAGCGCCAGCGCGGTGATGAGGCTCGGCGGCATGCCCGCGCTGAAGAAGGGGCCGACCACGAGCGTCGGGATGATGCAGATGAGGTGCAGGCCGTGCTCCGCCGCGTACGCCAGGGCCGCCTTCTCCGCCAGGGTTTTAGACACGAAGTACATCTAAAACGTATGGAGGTCAGTCAGCGCGGTCGGCCATGGCCGCAGGGCCGTCGCTGTACAATACACGTAGGTACGTACCCATCCGGTCATCTTGACGCGACGGCAGAAATCGACGTCGGTCCAGTTGTCCTCGTCGTAGACGGGCCTCTGCCGCTCCTCGGCGTTGCACGTCCCGGCGGAGGAAGTGAAGACGATGCGGCGGACGGTGCCGGCCTCCTTGCAGGCTCGCAAGATGCTTATCATCCCTTCCACCGTCGGCTTGATGATCTCATTCTGCAAAATGGAATATGGATGCATGTATGTATGTGCACGCATGCAAGTAAGGGCAATGACTTGTGCAGCCAGCCAGCCAGAAATTGAACTGATACCTCTGGGTCTTTGGACTCGAAGTCCATGGGCGTGGCGACGTGAAAGACGCCGGTGCAGCCCCTGATGGCGTCGTCAAAGCTGCCTTCCTCCGCCAGGTCGGCTTTCCATAAGGACAGGCGCTCCGTTGCTCCGGGAAGGTCCAGCAATGGCTTCGTCTTGGCAACGTTGGCTGGAGGCCACGACACGACACGACTCAACTTAAGTTGGGATGGAATTGCATTCGCTGGAACTGCCTATACCTGGGTGCGACGTCGATCGACAATGCATGCAGTTAATCAGAAACGCAACGCAATGCAATTTGCTACTCACCGGGATCGCGCACCGTCGCCCGGACGGTGTAGCCGGCCTGGAGGAGCTTCATGACGAGCCAGGAGCCGATGTAGCCCGACGCCCCAGTGACCACCACCGGCCCTTTCGCGCCGGCCTCCATCGCCATCGGATCCGGCGTTTTTTCCTCTGAGTTAGCTGCCAACTCTTGCGCAGGTACACTGATCGAGCTGACTTGCTTCTTGAGCTGCTGATCCAGGACACGCCAGATGACGATATATATAAGAATGCCGTAACAATGCAATGCGAGTGCCAATAATGTCAGACGGCGGTGCGGCACCGGCACACTCCGTTTTGTTTGTTTTTGGGGGAGAACAGCGCATCCTCCGTAGTCCAACACCGCACGATGCACCTACTACCATATCTGATCTGCCCCATCTCCGACACACCGGTACATGGAAACCTGGGCCGCCAGACATTTCGTTTCTAGAAGGTACGGCGCAGAACATGCTGCAAACGCTCTAGCGAAGGTTAGATCGTGTTTGCTTCTAGAAGGTACGGTCTGATCGGGACCGCAGCAGATAAACCTTTTTTCCTGAAAGTAGGGAATATTCATTCAGTATAGTAACAGGTGCTGCCTTCCATTTTAAGCTTCAGACCTCCGCGATCTGCGCGAGCGCATCGGGTTGGTCGGCTGGAGCTGAAGACCTTGCGTGGTGGTGGAATCACCGAACCGAGACTTGCTGCGCCAACGGGCGACATAGGCCGAGGACGGTGGAGACTGGGCGCTGAGACCGGTGTCGCGGTAGAGGCAAGCTTATTTATAAGGGGAAGAAGATCGCCGCCACGCAGGCCGGGGTTGGGGACGGCGCAGCTGAAATCTCATGTTTGGTTTGGAAATTAATGACATACTTGTTATGCTAATCCTTTGCTCTAAGTGTGACTTAAGAGATAGGACTGCATGGATGACGTGGAGCATGATGATTATGAACATGGACATGAAGTGATGATGATGGACTGAAGGATGATGGATCGTCAAGCTTCGGATTGTCGGTTTGAAAGGAACCGGAGATCAAGGCAAAGCTATACTTGATAGGGTTTTCTTTTCGGTGATCAAGACACGATAGAGCGTGTGATCACATTATAGGTTAGATAGCCGACTATCAAGAGGGGATGCCGCGACTAATCCTTTGGTGAAGTGCTTCTAGGTCCAATTGACTTGCATATGCATTTAGGATTGAGAGCACTAACCTATACGTTCTTGTGTAACCGATCGCGATCATGCAAATAGGTAGGGGGAGCAAGCGGGACACTATTTGTGCATTTGTTGGCATGATCATGAGAAAGAGGCTAAACATTGAGCAATTTAAATGGAAATATAAATGATTGCTTGGTGTATGCTAGTTTTTGAAAATTGATTGGTGTATTGACCAACTAGCATGCATAGGATGTAACGGCGCCCGACGCTGGCCAAATGATGATGGCATCCGGATATGGAGACTTCGACTTTGGGAAGATTTGAAGAACTGACGCCGGCTATGGATGCTGGCGTCGGTGGAGACTTCATGACCCGGAAGCATTTGACCCCCCCCCCCCACCCCCCACCCCGACGGCGACGACGGCGGCGGGCGGCGTGGATGGGCCAGGGCGCTCGGGTGGTTTGGTTTTTCGGGCGCGGCGTGGCGGTACAAGCAGCGACACAGAGGCAAGTTTGGACCAACGGCTCTATTTTCGACTTGTGGTCTATAAATAGATGGGTGGCCGGTTCATTTGTCTCTCTCTTGCACATTTGAACACTCCTACACACTTGTGAGCTTGTGAGACTCCCCTCCACTCATCTCTTCATCCTAACCCGATTCTTGGGTGAGATTGAGAGAGTTAGAAATGCATTTGCTTGATTGCTTGCATCTAGAGGCACTTCAACCTTGGAGGGGTGGCGGGATCTTGTTTCTCTTGGGAATTTGCTTGGTTCCCTAGTGGCTTGGAGCAAGAGGCGGTGTTGAGCTCGATTGGAGCTTGTTCGAGGCCACACCGGTGTTTGTGAGGGGTCGTTCCTTATCCCGCGGAAGATTCGCGAAAGGAGAACTAGTGGATTGCTCGTGGCTTGTTTGATCCTCTCTTGTGATCGGTGTGCTTGAGCACCCACCGGGGCTTTGGCACCGTGCCATTAAGCTTAGCAACCGCCAAGTGAGTGTATCGCCATAACAATAAAGGGGACTAGCGTGCGGCAAGCACGTGAACCTCGCTGAAAAATCATCGTGTCACTTGTTCTAGCTCGTTGGAGATTTCTTGTACACGGTGATTGGCATCAACCATGACACTACACCGATGGTATTGTATTCTAGCACCTCTTTGCTTTACTTTGTTAGCATATCTTGTTAGGGTGCTTAGTTAGTTACCTTGTTAGCTTGTGTTGCTTGAGTAGTTTGCTTAGACTTGTTAGCTCCTAGAAGTTAAATTAGTTAGCCTCGTTGTTCACATAGGGGTAAATTAGCGACCTAGCTATTGCTTGTGATTAGAGACAATAGAATTGACTTGTGGCTTGCCTAGCTAGTTCGTAGCATCGCTTACTTAGCTTCGCCATCTTATTTGCTAACCGGTTTGCTTAGTGTTGTTGCAAGAATTTTTAATAGGCTATTCAACCCCCCTTCTAGCCATTAGGACCTTTCAAGCGTGCTCGGAGGTCCTACGGATGTGAGACCGGAAAGCGCTTCATGCAAGCCAGGCAACCGAGGGTCTCGAATCTCAAAGATGCCTTTGGGTTGCAAAGGTTCACCTCGTGATGTCTCCAAGATGTCCACTCTTGATTGGCCAGCACATCACGCACGGGCTCATGTTGGCAAATATGCAACGACAAAACCACCTTTGATAGAAGAGGTTTGGCGCTGAGTCTTGATCACGTAAAAGTGTGGCACGTGCAGCCGCCTTCAAGTCCCGTCCAAGAGGGTAGTGTCCCATCTATCCAAAGAACACAAGAATCCACAAGTACGAAACATACGGTCAACCGCGCCTTATTCCATGGGGCTTGGCAAGACACCGATAGGAGTCCAAATTGGTTACTTTAGAGTCTATGCATGGTGCTACAATCAAACCGATTGGGATTGGTTCGTGAAGGCCTCGCTGGTTTCAAGCAAATTTGGCTAGTGGTCCGAGATTGAGGACCGACGGATCCTTTCAAAAATGTGGAACTAACAAACTTCGGTTTCAGGTAATTCGGTTTGGTTCCGGTTTCTAACCGAGAAAACCGAACCTAGGACGATAGAGTTGCTTCTCACCGGTCACATTCATGCCACTCACCCCTCGCCACCAAGAGAGAGATGGGGGGGCCACTTTGTGCTCCACAAAAGAAGAGAGATGGAGGGAGATCAATGCTATGTCGTCGAACGCTTAGGAGAGGTCGACTACCGCCATGGGAGAGGAGAAACAAGGCACACTAGTAGCTCGGGACACCATCTTGACTTTGGAGACGGAGCAACCCTCGCCGCCGCCGGGCCCACGCAACACGCTTTGGGGGGGAGTGGAATTAGGCTAGCGTGTGGGCCTCTAGGAGTGTTGGGGTTTAGCTTTGTTAGGCTAGGCTATACGCTTGTGTGTTCTACATTTGTATGGGCCTTTGGAGACAATTTGGTTAGTTTGGGTTAATTCGGTCAACCCAACCCTGGAACCGAACTAATTGGAATAATTTCGGTTTGTGGAAAGAAAACCGAACCGAATTCAAACCAAAAAACTAATTGGTTTAGTTAGTTCCGGTTTGGTTTTTGGTTTTTCGTGCCTAGACCGAGGAGTAAGGATGGCAATAGTTGGGTTTGGATCGGGTGGATTCTCCATGCACCCAAAACCAAAACCAAAACCCAAACCCGAACTCGAAACCAAAACTAATTGGGGTGGAAACTATCACCAAAACCAAACCCGTGGACCGAATGGATACCCAAAACCCAAATGGATAAACGAAACCTGCGGATATATATACAGATATTCACAAGTATAAGCAAAAGGCAAGAAATAATAAATATTTTCATAGTAAAGTTTAAATAAATTTAATAATCTTAGTAAACAAGTTATTATTAACATATTATAAAAATATGAGTTTAATTCCAAATGATTTATTTTAAATATCTATTTGATATCCACGTGTGGAATAACTAAACCCAAAACCAAACCCAAACCCAAAAACCCCAAAACCGTGGGTGAAAAATCATCCCCAAACCCGAACCCACGGGACCCAAAACCCGTGGATATTTGCCCCCAAACCCGATCCTCCGCCATCGTTAGGAAGGAGGGCCCATGGCTGCCTTTTCAATATTCATTCGGTGTTAATCAAAGAGAGTAAATTGCATCGTTGATACTTAACTTGTTATGTTGTTCCTAGATGGATACTCGAACTTAAAAACCAACGAGCTACGTAATTAAACTATTGTTTTGTTCCCAAATGGGTACTCCAACCGAAAAACCAATTAGCTAGGTACTAGATCGGTTTATGTTGGTCACCAAAGAGTCCAAACTTAGGCCACACAGGCACCAATAGCTTACGTGGACAAGCCACCTTGAATAATGGGCATGACATTTTTGCCGACCCCCAACCCCGGGCATTGAACTCCGCCGATGTAGCCATCGCCTCCCCTAATCCGCCTTAGTCACGCCCGCCTTCCCGAGAGTCATTGTCGCCCGCCCTTATCCACCACATTCTAGCCGTGGCCCACCTCCCCCAATCTCGCCAAGATTGGGGAAGTCGTGACGAAGTGTGTGGGGGCAAGGCCGCCCTAGGATTTGGAGGCCAGGGAACAAAATCCATGATGAGGCCCTAAATTTCAAGAAAATCAAAGCATGCTTTCACTTAATTATAAAAGCTTCAAATTTATGTGTCTTAGGTGCACATCAAATTTTTAATGCTAAAAAGTAAAAACTAGCACGTAAGTAATTAACATTATAGCGGCAAGTATAGCAAATGGACTAAGGAAGGTGGAATTTGGACCCGATTTTGAAGGAATTTTGAACCGTGGGTGAAAAAATCATGAGCGACCCCACCTGGTGGGTTGCTAATCGCCCCCAGGGGAGGGGCTGCAATGTAGATCGGGGGAGAGGCCGACGACAACTCATGTGGTTCGAGGGAGGTGGCTACATCGAGGGACCGAGTCCGGAGACGAGAGACAGACGATGAGAGAGTCAGGGTTTCAACAAAAACGCCATGCCCATTATTGGGGTGGCTTGTCCACGTAAGCTGCCACAATAGTTTAAGTACCTATAGGTTTTTTCAGTTCAAGTAGCCATGTAATAACCACACAATAGTTTTTTTTATGAGTAACCACACAATTGTTAAAGTAACTGCTTGGTGGATTTTTCTGTTCGAGTACCCATCTGAGAATTATACATTAGTTTAAATAGCACGGTGCAATTTACTCCAATCGAAGGTAAGCTATTTACTGAAGCTAGTGGGGCCGACCTGCGCGGGTGGGGCTCCAGCTCTGTGATCTGCGCGAGCGGCATCGTGGCTGGTCGGCTGGAGCCGTAGATCTCGCGTGGTGGTGGTGCCACCGAACCGGAGACTTGCTCCGCCGCCGACGGCGACATGGATGGAGGACGCTGGAGTCCTGGGCACAGGAGACAGGTGCTCCCGTGCAGAGGCAAGGACGAGGAAGAAGATCGCCATCGCCACCACGCCGGCCGCCGGGGCTGAGTACAGCGCAGGGTGCTCGGAGGTGCTGGGGACGGTGCACGGGAGGCCGGGGCTGTGGACGGGGCATCATGCTCGGAGCTGCTACAAACGGCGCACCGGAGGCCGGCAACCGACGGGTCGGGATCTCGAGCATGGCGACTTGCGCGGCCAAAGTTGCGATGCGGAAGGAGATAAACCGACGGAAGAGAAAAGAAAAAATATGAAAAAGAAACGAAATCAATCATAACTGGCCTATTGGGCCCGAAATGGGAGAGATTATTGGTGTTCTTCTGTAGCATCTCCCCAGATGATACTTTTTTTTTTTGAGTTGGGTCACACAATTCTTTATCTGGGCTTCTATTTTCGGTTTGGATCAGCAGCTTAATGGGCTTATCGCGGCCCGTCTGTATTGCCGTCAAATATACTCTCTGATCACACTTTTCGTAGAGAAAGTTACGAATTCAGAATATCAGATCAGACAACTTCGACTTGAAACTCCAGCAATTCCACAAGAATATTGAAGACCTAAAAAGAGGTGAAAAAGGTTGCACCGTGTAACGAGGACGAAACCCAGACTGGCAAAGCAACCGAGTCAAGCTGATGCTTCTGATAGTAATTTCAATGGAGTAGTAGTAGCAAGTCTTCCAAAAGGATCTGCCAAACAGGAAAAGATCTCGTATATGTCACCCGGTAATATGAACAAAACAGCTACATGAATTTTCAGCTAGGAATCTCTGCATCAGGAACAAACAAATGCTCTTCATGTTGTTGTTGTCGGGAAGATGAGAAGGAAAGAACCTACTGGATGGCACATCATGTCTACT
This sequence comes from Hyparrhenia diplandra, assembly GCA_015847255.1. Classification (NCBI taxonomy): domain Eukaryota; kingdom Viridiplantae; phylum Streptophyta; class Magnoliopsida; order Poales; family Poaceae; genus Hyparrhenia; species Hyparrhenia diplandra. The sequence goes on from JADLZK010003661.1 coordinate 461,848, forward strand.
CTATGAATGAATGAATCTTTGATTGATGCTTTTCTTTTGCAGGTATTGGTGAAGCTGGCTTGACTCGACGACACCTTTGGCAAGTGGCAACCTTTTCCGACGGCCACAGGATCGATTTATCTGTAAAACTGGTCCATCAGCACCTGGTCTTGCCAACAATGTTGACTAATAGTGCCACCTGGTGGCCTGTCAAGTCCTAATAAACCAACCGCCCATCGGCAGGTCGCTGCAACCTGCAATGCGACTTGTAAGCTGCCCTGTGCAACCATACGGCTTACGGTGGCGTATACCATCAATCTAAGCGTATACTACAATACTCTATGTGCAAGCGCGTTTACCGCGTACGAGTACGTGTACCATTCTCACAAGCGCGTACGTATAGATCCGCCGATCCAAATTTTGAAGGCTTCCTTCCTTGCTCGTATATGCGAGTGTTTTCTTTGCTATCACCGGTCTGAACGGCGACGCTGTACGTGTTTTTTATTCCCTTTTTCTGTGTGCGTGTGGTTCGACTCGTCGTGGCCGCTACTCTGCTTCGACGCAAAGAAAAAGAATCCATCGTCCATCCAGTGAAGGCGGGCGGCACGGAGTGCCTAGGCAATTGCCCTGAAACGGGGATTTCGCTTTCGGCATGCGTACTCTCCTAATCTCGTATATATAAGGCGGCAGAGGCACCCCTCTGTTTTGCAAACAACCATCCAACCAGCTTGAAAACATCGCGTGCTCGCTAATCAGAAAACCATTCGATCATCACTCGACAACAACAGCAGCAGCAGATCAGCAGGACAGCATGAGGGTACGTACGCTAGCTTACAGTTGAAATGATGGTCACTTTGATTTCATTTCATTCCATTTGTTGTAACATACATGTTGTTTGTGCGCTTGCAGACGGAGATGTTGATCCGGATGGAGAAGGGCCACGCCGCCAAGGCGCTGAAGGTGGCGGCGGCGATGCAGGGGTGGAGTCGGTGACGCTGTCGGGGAAGGACAAGAGCCTGTTGCGGGTGGTCGGCGACGGCGTCGACTGCAACCACCTCACCACCCGCCTGCGCCGCAAGGTCGGCCACGCCGACGTCGTCGAGCTCCGGACACTGCACGGCAGCTACTCGGGATACAGCGGGTCCGTGTCCCGGACCGGCAGCAGCCTCTCGCGCGACGCCGCCGCCGCGTACGGGAACGGTGGGAGCAGCTACTATGGCTACAGCTACCCGACGACGACGACGACGGCGACGGCGCCGCCGCCCGACTACTACTATGGCCAGCACCACCACCACCATCAGCCGTCGTTCCAGTACAGCTACCCGCCGCAGTACGCCGCCGTGCACTACGAGTCGTACCCGTCGGCTACCGACACCAACGGCTGCTCCATCATGTAGTGTTTAGTTTGGTTTCGTAGTCTCTAGGATTTGTCCTTGTCGTCTGCAAATATGTTGCTAGTGCTTGCTTGTGCATGCATTCCCTCTCAACCTACCGGACCAGCCGGGGCTTGTTTTTAGTTTGTGCCCCGGCCGGCCGTTTCGTTTCGTCACATACATACATGATGTGTGGTGTGGATTCTGTGTCGTGAATCGGGGAGAGGAACGGTGTGGAATTGAGTTCTTGTTGCATTGATCGTTGAATAATAATACAATACTCGTATTGTACATTGGGTCTGCTTTGTTTTTCATCAGTTTGCTATATATATATTGTGGAGTATACTGAACGAAGTACCGCGGTTCAGGAAACAGAGAACTTACAGGGCACACAAGATCAAGATCAGGCGATCAGCGTTCACACTGCCAGTACAGTACAACACAAAGCCTCGAACCGACTCCCTCCCCGCGGGCCTAATAAAAAATGGTTAGAACCGAGGACCAGAGCAGGAGCTCCAATCCAACAGCCCACCGTCCGGCCAATCAGCTCCGGCTACACAGACAGCCACGTACGTAACCGCGAGATGCTCCTGTGACGCGCGCGTTCTGTTGCTGCTGCGTCCGTCCGCCACGGCGACGAGTCTGGTTTGACCAGTTGCCGCCACGGACGGCATCCACTTATCCCGTCCGCACGGTGGCCGGTGCTCCTAGCTTCAGCTTTCCTAACAACGAAGCAAAACGATGGATAGAACACTTGCCGTGCCCTGCCGTGCCTTGGACGGGACGGGACGGGACGGGAGAAACCGCCGAGTATCTAAAGCCCAGCAATGCAAACCGGCAATGCAAACCGACACGGACGGACGGTGCGTCGTCGGTCCTGTTTAGTTTTCGGCTGTCGTCCGTCGTCCGGCGTCGGCGCCGAAGTGCAAGGCAACACGGGGCGACGTGTGGACTGCCAGGAGCGAACCTCGGACCATTTTCCGATTCTCGTCATCGTCTTCACTTTTCAGGCAACCGCCCAAACGTCTCCCACTCCCAGCCTCCCAGGGACGGCGGGGCGGATACACGGTGCCCTTGTTTACCGCTGCCGAGCTAGTACCCACCCAGGCAGCAAATTAAAACGAATAAATTCTGTTCTGCGAGTCTCGAATCGAATCGAAAGGAGGCCTAATGAAAAGGAGAAATAAAACAACGTTCACATACATAAAAGTATATACAATTTCTCCTCCATCCTTTAAATGTTAAAATAAGCATTTCTGTAGTTTGACTTGAATATGCATGTCTAATCAATAACCCATAATCTCTACACCTAAAACATATCGAATATTTTTCATTTGGCTTGTTATTACTATGCACGAAAGGTGTTGTACGGCACATAGGAGATGGTGTCATGGACTGCAAGAGACCAACACTTGCATCGTCTGCGGCTAATTAAGCCGTGGAAACGATGGATCATATCACATCATCCTCGACCAACAGGGAAGTGTGGGCATTCTATCTGTGCATATTTCAGTCTTGTGCCAGTTCAGGAGACAGCGACGTTATGCAGTGGTGGGTGGACGCTAGGAGGCGCTTGCCCAAATCAATTCGTCGTGGATTTGGCTCCTCGATCTTCTTTGTTGGACGGATGTCGTGGAAGGAGAGAAATGCAACAACCTTCAATGGGACTCTAAGGTCTACTCCAAGCCATTGAGGATGAGATCTCCTTGTGGACAATTTGTCGTGCCTGGACGTGCTGGAAGTCGCTTCGTACGTCGGCTTGAGGTTGTTCGTGTAGTCGCAGAATATTTATTATGTAATTATGGGGCTGTTTGTTTGCTGCATTTACTCGCCACGCCACATTTTGGGCTGCCACGATGCTTCGGTTGTTGTTTGGCTCGCAAATAAGTTGAGGCTACCTTCACTCGCCACCCCACGGTTACTGTGCTGATTTCTGCCAAGGTGTGGCAGCCACTTCTCTCACCACACTCCGCCACAGTTTTGGTTAGCGAGCGGTGGCGGGGAACCAAACATCCCCTACAGTCCATCCTGCATATAGTTTAATTTCAACTTTTCTACTATCTGATATCTAACTATGAAGCCTTTGGTTTTTTCCAACTCTGTCCACAGCACGGCCCAAATTGCCAAGAACTTGTACAGCTAGCTCGATCTACATGAGGAGGTTCACATCATTTTCAAGCAATTTGTAAAAGTCAAACCAAACATTTTTCACTGCACGCCGCCACATGTGGCCACTCATCTCTATCTTTGTATGGCCTATTCCCATCGCGAATTATGCTTTCAAACGCATGCGTGAATGTGTCAATATCATGATCTTGTCGTCGTCATATGTCTGACGTCGTCGTTTCATGTATACTAAGCAGCACCTACTGACAAAGCAGCATGTGCAGTTGCAAGTAAATTTATTATGAGTCACTATCGAAATAGCTCTCGCCGATTAACTGACAAATTGAACAGTGTTTGCAATTTTCCCTGTCGGTCTCTGTCCAAAGGGATCCACGAGATCTTCATCAATAACTAAGCGCTACGGTAAACATGCACTTCCTATAGATTCCCAATTAGTGAAGCTTGAACGATGAATTACATGCCCAACAATGTTTTAATTCTTAACATGACATTTCAAACATTTGACTCGGTCTTAACTTATTTGTTGTTCATCTCTCCAATTTTTACTAATAGTCTATCAACCTATGCTCGTCTCAGGGGCTGCTACACCTTATTAGTACACGTAATAATCTTATGCTAGATTTTGATTAAGGTCTCTTTTCTAGAACTACAACATTACACATTTGGACAACATTATCCGACTAGAACCGTAACCACACCTTAGCCTTCTCTCCCCTATATAAAGAGAGGCTAAGAACACTGTTTACTAATGTAGTTTCTTTAACCGTGGCGGGAGCTAAGACCACGGTTAATCAAAACATTAATAGTGGCGGTTGCCTGCCTTGCAACCAACCTCGAAGGGACGGGGCATCGGATAACCGTGGCGATTTGCACAAAAAACCGCCACAGTTAAGCTTTTCTAAATGCCATGTAAAATCTTTTGTTTAGTAGTGCTTGCAACAAACACAATCAATCCAACGCAAAGGCTAGCTAGCTAGCGTTGACTAAGGTTATCGCCCCCATGGTCCTGCCAACTCTCTCACCCAAGTGATGTCCTCCACCACGATGGGTCTAATTTGGGAACTCCATCTAATTCCTCTGGGATCTCAAACTTTCCCTGTACAAGTAGTATCCATGGAGATGCCTTTTTAGCTGACATCTTAATTTTAAATATAAGATTTTTCATCCTGGTTTTGCTCCCTCTTTCTTCAAAATTTTGCTTTTGTGGCTTCCACCATCATGTTATCCACTAGGTCAGTGCCCCACGCAACTCTCGGTCGTGACTCGGTGGCCTCCCTCGACCATTGCTCAGTATATAGCATTGAACCAAACATTCCAGCTCGACAAATGTCTCACTCCTAACAATTAATTTGAACTTGAAACGATCCTCGCCTCAAGGCCCTCAACTCACACGAAGGCCGGTTGGAATTGGCTCACGCGCTACGCTTGAGAGGAGGCGGGAAAAGGTCTTTGAGGTCCGAGGCCGGGCGGAGGTGGCTGTCTCCCCGCCTCCGATGGCCCTTGGGGCATCGGGGAGGTGGCGGAGACGCCGCCTCCTCCGCCGGGCGGTGTAGGTCCTAGTTTAGGGTTTCCTAGGTCTAGGTTGTGGTTTCCGGTCGGCGTCGTTCAGGCGTTGGCAGCGGTGTCGATGTGGAATAAGTCCCTCCCTGCTCAGCCGCGCCCTGCTGGCGTTCCGCTCCGGCGCCGGTGGCGAGCTTGTGAGGGTGGGTCTCCTCAGGTGAGACCTCTGTACAGGAGTCGGTCGGCGACGGTGCGTTGTCTTCGGAGACGGCCGGAGCTGATCTTGTGTTTTGAGGATGCGGAGGAAGCTGTGGATGCTGTGGATGCCTGGAGGATGGATCGAGCTCGAGTTTCCTGTGGCGGCGGTGGTCATCATCAGCGAGCTTGGATCCAGGGCCGAGGGAGCTTGGGGCGCGGCCCCGACCGATGCGTGTTCAGCGATGCTTTCTACTCATCCGAGCTGGTGAGTGTCTTATGCGGTTCGTTTCAAAGCCTCTGTGCGATGGAGTTCTCTTCGGCTTCGCGTTCGACGGCGACGGCGGACGGACGGCGGCGGCGGAACGGCATGGTCCGACGGCGGCGGTGGGGATTTCGGAATCTTCCGCTTGCAAAGGGTCCTTGGACTTTCTTGTAATTTTTCCTTTTCCGAGGTTCTTTGTGAAAGTAGGGTAGGACAGCTGTCCTCTGTATTCTGTATGGCATGCTTGTGCGTGTACGGTCTTCTTAACTTCGTAATACAAGGGAGTATGCTTGATCAAAAAAAAAAATGAACTTGAAACCTTATTTTAACACTAGTACCTAAAACCTTTTGCGTGGCAAGGCGAAAATTATTTTGGGTGGCGGGCAAGTGTGCCCGTCACTCTCTAAAGGTCACGGAAAATATTTTTAAACCGTGGCGGGGAGAGTGCCCGTCACGGTTAAAAAAAAAAAAAAAAAGAAAAGAGAAGAAAAAGCCCAACGGGTCGGGCCGGGCGGGATCCCGCCGCCGAGCCGCCATCCCCACGCCGCCGAGGGGGAAGGAGGCGCCACCACCACCGGGATCCGGCGCCACCGCCGCCGCCGGGAGCCCCGCGACGCCCAGATCCGCGCCGGGGGAGCCCTACACGCCCGGGATCTCCAAACCCACCGCCGTCCGGCAGGAGAGGGCCGCCGGGGCCTCCTCCCCCCCGGATCCGCCGCCGCCGCCGGGATAAGCCGCCGCCATGCCGCTAGCTCGAGGGAGATGGAGCGAGGGCGGTGGGAGCGGCGGCCGACGCTGGGGGGTGGAGAAGAGAGGGGCGGCGGCCGGGCGCTTTGGGGTGGAGAAGGGAAGGGGTGGCGTCGACGAGAAATCTGGACGGATGAGTTGAGGGAGACGACACTTGAGTGCGGACTGAGGAGAGGGAGACTTGACTTGAGTGCGGACGACGGGTGCAGACGGCCCCCAAACCCTAACTCTGTGTATATATATGCGAACATGTTATCGGGCCACATTCTAGGCCTGTTGGGCCTCTCCATTTTCCGTGGCGGGCCTTTTAAGATGCCCGCCACGGTAAATTGATTTTGCGTGGCGGACAATATTGGCCGCCACGTAAAATAAAAAAACGTCCGCCACGCAAAATCAGGCTGATTTTCCGTGGCGGGCAAACTCAATGCCCGTCACGCAAAAGATTGGGAAGTGTCACGCAAAATCATTTCGTTACTAGTGTAACCAGAGTTGATGGTCAACTTCTTAGGGGAAGATGTGACGTGCTGACCATGGTACATACTACATAGAAAGATTGGCGCAAAACTCAAATCCAAACGTGAAAAATTCAGGGAATTTTAACCCTCTGTATACATAGGTGGCTCGACACTGGCGTGGCAAAGCCAGGCGCGGGCGTTTTTCAATTCAGGACGACTAATCGGAAGATGAACATGTCACTCCTAATAGCCCACGCGCTAAATGTCAATCGATCCAATGGCTGACTTGACTTGGAGGTCAAGATCAGGTCAGCTCCCACGTAGTAACATTAATTATTGAGATCGAGGGGAACAAGGAGAATACAATCTGTGGACCAACCGCCCTCATCAATCATTCATCAATCATTGGTAGTAACATTGTAATAATAACAAGGCCACCATGGCACCAACCACAGAAATATCATCTGGAAAACGAGTACAGGAACAGGACGCCCTTTGGTGGTACTGCTAGTGCGTGGCGTGCTAGTATCCGCAGGCGAGCGAGAGGCAGCCCATCATCCCAGCTGTGTACCCGCGTTTCAAGCCCGAACGCGCCATCCGTACGTCATTGCGTCAGCGCAGGAGATTATTCGGACGGGACGCCGCTGAACCTGAACGGACACTCACATTTGACAGTGGATCGCACACATCCGGTGCTTGCCGGCTTGTGGTATTAAGAGGGAAGCAATAGCAAAACATACCAGTGATACGCCAAAGAGATCGAGTTTTAGCAAGCAGGTCATCATGCCGACCCAAGGTAGTGTGATATATCAAGGAAAGACAATTCTTGCATCAAAAGAATCTTCTTTTGTAGAAGGAAGTCTTACCTTGTCAATTTCTCGTCTTTTTTTAGACTCACTACGTTCAGAGTGATTGAGCCACACTCGCAGCGGAGTTTGATCGATTAGCATATGATCATTCGTGCGCGTTCTGGGGGCCGGGAAAGGAACATGTTTCGCCGTTCGTTGATCGGAGGAAGAAACGTCATATGTGATGAGCCACACGGCCACATGCATGCGTACTCGCCTCGCCGCGGACTCAGGTCATGTCAAAGATATATGTGTGCCACCATTCAAGCACCCACCCAGCGTTACATTATTACACGGACAGCTGGACTACACTGCTGAACTAGTCTATATATATACCTAATACTGAACGGGCCTCTGCTCTCACTCTCAGTCTCAGGTCGACCGCAGCAAACTCCTGCAGTTCCCACGCACTTCGTCTCTTTCTACCTGCAACAACGTAGTAGGTACAGTACAGGTCTCACAAGAAATCGTCGATCACCTGCTTCACACTGCTCTGAGGGAGGGAGCCTCAGCCCTCAGCTCAGGCTCAGGCTCAGCGCTCAACAAAATGAAGGTACGCATGCCTTCACTGCTCCGACCAGGGTGTCCGATCCGCACCGCGCCGCTTGTTTGCATTTTGCTGCAGGGTCGGTACTGATCTTTTTCTCGGTTCGTCCGTCCGCGCATGCAGCTAAAGATCGTGATCAGGGTGTGCGGCATGTGCTGCGACAAGTGCCGGTCCAAGGCCATGGCGGTGGCGGCGACCACGGGCGGCGTCGACTCCGTGGCCATCGACGGCAAGTACAGGGACGAACTGGTGGTCGTGGGCGAGTGCGTCGACACCACCAAGCTCGCCTGCGCGCTGCGCAAGAAGGTGGGCCGCGCGGACATCCTGGAGGTCAGCGAGGTCAAGAAGGACGACGACAAGAAGCCACCGCCGCAGCAGCCGGCGAAGGACGCCAAGAAGCCGCCGGTCACCTTCGTCTGCCACCACTGCTTCCACCCTGTCGGCTACTACGCATACTACTCGTGCTACTGCTACTGCCACTGCCACTAGATGCGGCAAGACGCCACCGGCCTGCTCCAGCCAGCCAGGCCTCTCCATAACCCAGAGACAGGTGTCGTCGTGTGGACAACACACCATGCATACGGATGGGATCCAAGTAGTCCACCATGTTATTTTAGTTTCTCTAGCCGTGTAATCAATAATTCTATGTGTTGCAATATAATAATGTGCAACTTGTTACGCGGTTATATATAGTTACATATATATGAACCAGCTCCCGTCAAAAAAATAATGATCTATCTGTCAGATTCAATTATGCTTGGCTTCATTTCTGAGTCCCATAATAAATGATAGAAGTAAGAGAAAATTAGTTTCATTTCAAAAATTGAATAGAAAATGACTCAGCTTAATGATATGGGTGTGCAGTTGTGCACACTTGTTGTGAGGATATAAAGAAAGGGAAACATGAAGTACCTCAAGTGGCCAGCGTTTGTGGTGTGTTGCTACGTTAACAAAGTTCTTTTTAATCTCGATCCAGACTGTAACTGGTGTCTTATTATAGTATGATACATTAACGAGTAACCGAGCCTCACAGACCCCCAATTCTGTTAATGTTAAAATTGGCTAATAAAGTAAATATGCATGTTGTAGCATCATGCAGATCAAGTACATAATTATGCATGAGCGATAAATATACATATTATATTCCATCACTCATGAAAAATCTTCTGTTTAACTTCCACTCATCACATATATATGAATGATATGATACTAACAAATTATTTTAAAATCCATTAATATCAATGACATATATTCTTAGGGGTTAACACGCCCCGCCCCAGAAAATCTCACCTGAAGATATATATACCACTGATTTTGAGCGGTGTGCTACTGGATTAAATAACCATTTATTGTATCAAAAGTCCTTATCTTTAGTAGTGAAAACACAAAAGGACAGAGTTACACAATTGTTTATTGAAGATGCAATAAGCACAAGAGTTTCAAAAAGAATCCAAAAAGTGAACATATAGGCTGCTTCAACAATAGTGATCACCATATAGTTTTTAAGATATAAGGTCTCAACTAATTGTTTATAAAAGATATGGCGCCACATGCATTAATTACAGAGGGAGAAAAACTATACTTGATAAATCTATCCCGGCCAGTAATTGATAAATCTATCCCGGCCAACTGTATAGATATATTGGTACACGTACGTTAACTGGGGTAATAACGTTGCTGGGTCTCTTGAATTTTGCTCGGCGGCGACGTACGCTGCATGCATGTCAAACGCTGGTTCTGCTGATCATTTGCATGTGGCAGACAGGCTGCTGGTAGATCATCTGTCAACCACGTTCGATCCATCTCGTCTTCCATACGTACGTACAAATAGCACACTTGATCGGAGCGAGCAGCAGAGCTACGGGTACGTAGCTGACCATTTTTTGCGCTAGCTCTTGGCCACCACCCTCACTCAGGGAAGTAACCTTGGGACAGACCACCGAATCTTGATGACCAATAATGCATGCAATGCAATGCAATGCAAGGCTAGCATCCTCAGTTCTCACTAGAAACCAAAGCGCGTGGTGTTGCCGTGCCTGTGTAGATCGAGTTTCTGTGAGGTCGACAAATGTTGTGGGACAGATCGAGGTGAAATTGTTAAAAGGAACACTTGTTTTAGAGTGTTAGCTTAATGGGTAAATGTCCGGCCCATTGTTATAGCAGCACGTTAGATTCCAGCAAAAAGGAGCTGCCAAAAAAGAACTCGTCTTATATATCCCCAGTAAACAAAAGATAAAAATAATTTTGTGTTAGAACATTTACTTGGACAGGATCTTAATTAGCCTAATCACAGGAACACCTAATCCAAACTTAGCACTTAATTGGGATTAATTAATCTTACCCGATTGAAGATTCCCTTGTCAGGGGCAAAAGGACCTTCGCCTGCTGGATGCAGGCGTACTGCTATCGGATGTTGACCCGCGGTTCTGGGCATCATCGTTGTAGACTTGTAGTGGAAGAGGCGGAGGATGCGGCCACTGGAGTGGGGCGACAGTTAACTACCGGTGTTCAGATCCAATTTCAAGCCGCCTCGATTGGTAGTAGGTGTTAGTACTCTCTTAGATTGGCTTAGAGAGAAGGACATGATCTATCTCTTTAGGCCATTATTAATGGAGAGTTTCACACCACAGTTTCTAACACATAAATTTTTATATGAAACAAACAAGTCTCTTTCACGAACTTAGCATGGTTTCATCTCTTATTTTACTATTCATGGGTCTCACCTGTCCCTACCATCTCTCTTCGTTCCCCGCATCCTTCTCGTCACTGGAACGGACGTGTGGCACAGACGCGGCTCGCGACAGCGGGCTGGTGGAGTCCTCGCACTCGCGGTGACCGCAACCGCGTGAGCGGAGCCGTGCCCATCCATTATAGCCCGTGGAGGAGCTCACTCTCGCGCCCGGGGCGATCGTGGGCTGCCTGCTCTCACCGCCATGGCGGCCGCCATTGGAGGCCAACCCAAGCTCCACCGCCCCCTTTCCAAATTAACGAAACATTGCTCTATTCCTTGCACTAGAAGCTCACCCGTGAACTCCTCCACCCATCCCACCCACCGGCCGCACGCGCCGACCGCTGGAGCGACCCCCATTAAGACTGGCCTTATGTACTCGGGGTGGTTTGGAACCTGATCGTTTTTTTGTGAGGAGTGGCCCCTGATCATGGTCATTGAGTGCTTTTAAGGCACTTTGACTCCCAACAATTTGGAGCTCCAAGTTTAGTCCCACTAAAATATCTCGTGGAGCAAATCAACGCCACATGAAACTGAACTAAGATATGACAACCCTCCTATTTATTTATTATATATTGGGTGGTATAGATTTACTGAAGGACGAAACGGCGACGGAGGGGGGGGTGAATGGGAGCCTCAAATTTCCTTTTCAATTTCAGGTCATCGGCTCAACCCCAACCTCAAAAGCAAACTCAAATGAGAGGCGAGTACTTGGACATGCTAGCGGTAGCAAGGTGTCACGAGCAAAGAGAAAACCTTGAGATACGCCACCCAAAAGATTGGGTGGATGTTCCCTAGGAACACTGGGGACACCTCAAAAATCACACACCGACCGAGGAGCGTAAAGATCGAACCAGGAGGAGAAAATGAGCCACCCGACTTCTATAGAGAAAAAGTGAGTTCTCAAATCTAAAGCACCAACGCCAACTCGTGGCCGAGTATGCAGATAAAATCCGCGACGATAGAAAATCAACGCAAAAACCGGTTCGCGAAACCGAGCTCAAACGACACAACTGATGGTGACACAAGGCTCTGACTGAACAACTAGCACAGGACTGCTCTCGACAGGCAGAAGCAGCAATGTCTTCACTGTATACGCATGACCTGCACAAGAGCACGTACAAGCAAATAACCAGCTTGAGAAAATTCAATACGTCAAGTGCTAGCTGATCACGAATAGAAAACTGAATCACTATTGCTTGATGGTGACAAGACCAAGAGATGAGCAGCTTTTGGCCAATTGAAAATCAGCACAAGCAGTAACAAGCCATTAGTAAATACGAACTGCAATCTCCAAACTGCAGTGCGCACATCCTGTCAATTACAGCACTACTGAATCGAACCAGTGACCGCTCCAGCAGGGACTGCACTGCTCGGAGATCAAGTCAGAGCGAGCAAGCGTGGCAACCAAGCTGCTGAAATCGACGCCATGCAAACTGCTATCTTGCCAAGCAAAAGCAAGTAATAAACAAATCTAAATAAATAAAGCTTGAGCCAAAACACGGAATCAATTCAAGTGCTTTTATCCAATCAAAATCAGCTCATGCACAACCTCGTAGGTGCTGCTCTTCGATGAGACTTGCTGCTGGACTCGAAGCACAAGGCAGAAGAAAACTAGTGATGCATTTCGTCAAACACCTTGTGAGCGCAAGAACAAATCCGACAGAACTGAGTTCTCGGAAGCTGGAAAATGCACACATGCACCTAATCTAACTGACCTGCACAAGAAGCAATTGAGTGGCTCGAAGGCCAACTCCACATCACAGTAAAGATCGACCTTTTGTTGGAGTAGAAGCCGAGCTTGGTGCAGGGGTGGACGACGCGGTCGGCTTGGTGCTGCTGCTGCTGCTACCGACCTGCTCTCCTTTTTCTCTTGGCTGAGACACGCACCGAGCAGATCAAGTCAGCTCGTGCTCCAAGGTGGGGCCGCCTGCCCTTGGCCACCGCACGCGCCCGTGCGTTGCTGGTCAAGCTGGCCGGGTGGCCTCCTGCTCCGATGCCTGCCCAAAACCAAAGAACAGAGCACAAACGAGATCCAAAATCTTCCAACAAAAATCACAGCAAAAAGGAAGAGATTGATCCAAAGCCGGAATTGACGGGGAGATTTGGAGCTCCCTTCCAACGACAATCACTACAAAAATAATCTCCGATTTGCCCGGTCTTGGAACCTTTTGCAAACCCTAAAATTGAGGAAAAATAAAAACGAAAATAAACAAGCAAAAGAGGGGATGAAGGGGAAGCTCCATTTAAATAGTCAATATTCCTCTGCTAAAAACTACCGCAAGATACGTAAGCCGATCTTTTTAACCCTAGGGCTATTTTACCCGACTTTGGGTAATTATCAATTCGACGACCGGCGCCTCCTCAAAAGCGGCCTTGCCCGCGCAATCTCCCGGATGCCGCCATTTTTCCTTCCGATCCACCGGAACGCCCGGGTTTTGAGGCCCAAACCCGTGAAACTTTCGCCGATGGTTTTGAGGCCCAAACCACCAAACCCGCACCCGTGGTTTTTGAGGCCCAAACCGCGAAACCCGCACCGATGGTTTTGAGGACAAACCACCAAACCTCCCGACGCGTGTCATCGCCGTCTTGGGCGCCCGATTAAGCCAAGTCATCGAGCTCCCGCTCTCGCCGCACGCCGCCGTCTTGACCCGATCGACCACGGTCCCGCCACGTCCTCTTGCATTGCGTCGATGTCCCGGATGTTAACCACCATGGCTAGCCACCCGGCGATCCGGTCCCTCGGTCCAAGCCTCGCGTCCGTCCTTCACCTCCGCGGTCCGTCGGCACGGCAAGACGTCCTCCTTGGCCCCTTCACCCGCCGTCGCCTACCATCTCCGAGCTCCCACACGCATACAACCACGAACCAAGAGATCTACGTCTTCGACACACTCCACGTGTGCGGTGAACATAACCGAAGCATAAAGAATAAAAGAAAATAGACTTAAAATGTTGGTGTTTGACAATCACTCAATTACAAAACTAAATTTATTACCTAAATCAACCATGTGTTTCGCAATTTCTTTGGTTCACAACCGTCTTGTTTCCCTTGAAAATAAGATTTATTTCAAGCGGTGGCGAGCGGAGCACCCTTGGCTGGCGGCAATCTTGTTGTCCGACCACCCCTGGCCCTACCAGGTATTGTTCTTCTTCCTCCCTTTCTCTCCCTCCTCCCTCCCCTCTCCTAGGCGGCGGCTAGGGTTCCGATGGTCAGGCGGCTCTCTAGTAGTGCACGTTTCTTTGTCTAGGCTTGTCCGCTTGTATTTTCGTTCTGGGCTAGCAGCTTAATGAGGGCTAAAGTCCACCATATATTCTGGCCCGTCGTATGTATTGCAGTCAAGTTTACTCCCCGAACACACTTGACAGCTTGTCTCATAGAAAATTACAAATTCGAGACAACTTCAACTCCAGCGATTCCACGAAAATATTTTTAAGACATAAAAAAAAAAGAGTGAAAAGGGTTGTGTCGTAACGACGACGAAACCCAAACTAGCGAAGCAACCGAGTCAAGCTGATTCTTCTGATAGTAATTGACTAATTTCAGTGGAGCAGTAGTAGTAGCAAGTCGATTCCAAAAGGATCTGCCAAACAACAACAACAACAAATCTCGTATGTCACCCGGTAATATTATAAGCAAAACAGAAAGAAAAATTTTGAGCTCGGAATCTCCGCATCAGGAACAAATATATGCTCTTCATGCATATGTTGTTGTGGGGAAAATGAGAAGGAAAGAACCTATTGGATGGCCGCACATCATATGTCTATGGATCTATGATTGATGCATTATTTTTGTGCAGGTGATGATCGGTGAACCTGGCTTGACTAGACGACACCTTGTTGGCAACCATTTCCGACAGCCACGCCACTGGATTTATCTGTCAAGCTGGTCTGGTCTTGCCAGCCAACAATCTCGACTGCCACCTGCTGTCCCTACCATGCCACTCAGACTTGATTAATCCCATGTGCGACTTTTAGAGCTGCCCTGTGCAACCATACGGCTAACGGTGGCGTATACAGTGCAAGCGCGCGCTTACCGCGTATTGGAGTATCACAAGCGCGCGTCTCGGCCGATCCAAATTTTTTTTTCCAGCTTATTCAGTTATTCCCTCCGTGTGTGTATATGGTTCGTGGGCGGTACCCTGCTTGGACGCAAAGAAAAAAATCGAGTGAAGGCAGGCGGCACGGAGTGCCTAGGCAATTGCCTTGAAACTGGCTAACGGGGTTTTGCTTTCGGCAATCGGCATGCGCGCACGCGACGCAGTCTCTATTTTTTTTCTAGCAGACTAGCACGCAAGCAAATAAATAGAAGACAGCTCCCTGTCCCTGAGCCCCTGTGCTCTCACAAACTAGCCAGCTTGAAACCATCGCGTGCTCGCTAATCATAAATCATTCGAACATCAGTCGACAACAACACCAAATACTAGTGCTGTTACGGCATGAGGGTAAGTTACATCATGATCATTGCTAACTTTGGTAAGGCTTGGCACTATTCCTGTTAAGTTCGCATGCGTGCAGACGGAGATGTTGATCC